>VZRS01007960.1:0-342500 GCA_013398055.1 Ifrita kowaldi | reverse complement strand
ACAGTTGAAATCTCTCACTTTGACTTGGCATGGAAGCGTGACTGGAGTCACCAGGAAACGCAAGCCGTCTGAGGGCTGAGAGATACAGAGACACAGGAAGGTGTTGGAGCAGCAGGCAAGTCACCGGAGGGAAAGAAGTGAAGAAAAGCAAGCTGGGGAGCTTATGTGCCAGACAAAAACTGAAAAACCTGAATTATCAGTTCGCAGCACCTGGTCACTAATGTTATTTTCACCTTAAAAGCAGAGAGTGTGAATGGCACAACAATACCTAGTGAGGTACCCTCAAAGAACCAGCCTAGAAACAGCCCCTTCTTCACATACTTCTGGGTACCAAAAACATCTACTGAGATCAGGATCGGGTTGTTAGTTATTTATGATCACTGAAAGGGCTACATTTGTTGGATAATTTATTTATAATGAATAATTCAACCAGTTTTATATGGAAGAGTTTCATTTCCTCGGGCTGCTCACTTGGGAGGCAGCAAGGCTGCATCACTACACGTTTTTCAGAGAGCCTTCAATTCTTAAATCTGGTTGTTCTGTTACTTAAGTTACAGCACAATCACCAAATTCCAAGCCATTTTATGTACATATTTTTCTGTCTTGATACAGTGACTTCAGACACTCACAGCTTCCAGCTTCAGCATAAAACATCAGTAGGGGAGAGAATTGCTCTTGTAGCACTTTTGGGGTTTGCCCTGTATTTTTAAATGTATTGCTTTATTAAAACACTTATATTATTGGTATTGCTGGTATTATTGGTATGTGCTGCTGGTGTCCAGCTATCTCTGAATGCCACATCACTTGTGCTCTGCCCCCACAACCACCCTGAGACTCTCATCTCATCCTGAGACCCTTTGCAGGCCAGCCAAATTCTTCCCCAATACTTCCATCAGGACTAGTTCAAACGAGCAGTTGTCCCACCTTCTGTCTTTCCCTGTAGTGCAGGTGATTCAGACACAAGCCACAGATTGCACCCTCACCAGACTTTCCCTTCCCATTCATCTTAGCTTATCCAGAAGCTTATCAAAAAGCTCACTTCAGTTTTTTATGAGTTTGGTTTTTTTCTTATTAAAGAAATATGATGCTCCCCGTCAATATCCCACTGGAAGGGGAGCTCTGTGGTCCATCTTCTCTCTCATGTCATGAGGACATACTTATAGAAGACTGTTGCTTGGTTTCTTTCTTGGGTTTAAGCATTTTTTCCACAAAGTTTTCGAAGATCTATCTCCCACACTTAAAAAAAATTTAATATTTGCAATGGACAACTGTGCAATAATTAAACAAATAAGCCAAGCAGTCATGAATCTGACTCTCTACTAGGAGAAACTATCCTTGCTTTGTCAGGCCACCTGCTGAGGATCTTGGCAAGTGTCTTTTTTCGGGGGGCTCCTGACCAGATACTCCAGCAATACCTTTCTATTTTGGTAGAAATATCTTCCATTGGAAAAAAAGGTGCCCGGGTCCAATATATACATAAAAATATATAAAATAGGTGTGCATGTAAAATAAACCTTTACCTATCTAGGCATATCCCTGCACACATCTTTATTTGAATAGCTGTTAACTGCTGACGTTCCCCAAGGAGACCTGCAGAAAGAATGTCAGGGGCCCTGCTCATAACCCAGCTGAATACCTGACTATTTTAAGGTACTCTGGAGCTGCATGAATCAGAAAGAAAACAGCTCCCCCTACCCATTTTATTAGAAGGCAATAAAATCTGGTGGTGTCTCATTAAATTTAATGAGCCTTCATAAAATAACCATTACACTGTGGAGGTAATGAAAAGAATAACTATGATGGTTAGTAAATAAACCAGCAAGGGTGTTAGTACTAGATGTCCCAGATACCTACCAGGTATCAGACAGGTAAATGACTCTCAGCGATGATTATGGTGCCTTACACCCCTTTTCATGCATTGATGCATTCTTCTGCATCAGGTTTGAGGAATTTCTTTCCCTCTTCCCGTATGACAACAATGCCATTTGTTTTTATAGCCCCAGGCTGCACGTGTAAAACCCTGAACAAATCAGCGCACAGGGATCCTTAAAAACTCCATGCAAATTTCCATCACTGGCCATGAGTTTGGTGCCTCCCTATTTCTGAAGTTTCTTTTGAACTAGCCATCAGTTCCGGAAATGTCACTGCAGAAGACTCTTGGGAAAAAATTCTCATTTGGTATAAATCAGCACCATCCCATTCTGCGCATTCTCTAATCACGGCGACAGCTGCAGGCACTAAGATTTCAAAAGATGGCCCAAAGTCCACACCTTTCTTACCTGTCTCATGCATGCCTCAGAAATCAGAGTTAAGCTAATTATGGGATCAGCTCCACTGAGAGTTTATGACTGCCCATAAAAAAATGAGAAGAGGGGCTGAGCAGAGGCTGGCATAAAACTCCAGAAGGTTGCTGCAGGAAATGCACCTTTTGCATTTCCCATTTCACCTGAAATAGCACAAGGAAAGATTTCATCACAGTGGGATTATTCACAGGCGCAAGCAATCTGATCTGTGGGCTTATTTCTATACCTGTGCTTCCTTCTGAGATTCCTCTTGCTGCTGCTGAGGGTGACTGTAGTACAGCACCATGCTCCTCTGGGAGAGGAGACTTTTGTACCACTGTAGCAGCATGGGAAATGGTCTTACCAACAAGCCCTTGGCTTACTCAAAAGCCATTTCTTAGCAATTCACAGTCATTATTGTTATTTTATGATAGAGGCAGTGCAATTTTTGTTGAATTATAAATATTGCAGATCCATTTGCCCCCCATCCCCAGAAGTTCCCAAAGACATGTAAACCCACAGTGTGATTGCTCCCTAATCTAGTTGAGGTGATGAAACAGTGCCAAAACTCTCATTGCAATTTCATTAGCATATTCATGAGTCGCACTTTTGCAGTGTTGCAGAAACAACACAAATTGGTTTGTGAATTGTGAACTCCCCCTTCTTTGCCGTCATCATCATCTTTTTCTTCAGAATCACAAATTGTGGATTAGCAAGGCAAGTGTGCTTGGGTGACTTTGGGGCTTGGCTGCTGAAGTTTGTTAATGCACATCTCTGGGTCTCACTGTGCTTTTCCCCTTGCCTGGAGTCAGTGTGGAAGCGCTCCGTTAGCAGAGGAGCAGGAAGCAGGGCAGCTGTGGGGCTTCTAGCTCTGCCAGTCTGCTGCACCAGCACAGCTCTGTTTCCTCACCAGCAAGAGGAATAACCATGTCACCGGCAGAAGGGATTGAATGCAACAGGCACAGGCAGCTGCAATTTTCAGATGAAAGTTACTGAAGAAGAGTCACTTCATAGCCTCGGCAGGCATAGCTGTCTGTCGCCAGTGGTAGGGTGTCATGCACGGGGTGTCACCTGAAATTCGAATTACCTGAAGCAATAGGCAGCAATGTTCCACTTCCCTCTAGGGTTGCTGGGACATGCTCCTGAAAGGTGTTCTCTGACCCAACAGCAAGGTCTCTGATGTTAATGGGTGGCACCTGCAGGTCCCAGCTGATGGGACGGTTCTCGTTCACAAACTGCAGCAGAGTTTGAGGGAGGGTTCTCCCTGTAGCTGGACAGTAGGTTTGGATGCTATAGGACAAACCCCGTGGCTTTAGAGCAGGGAACGTGTTTGCAGATGACAGCCCAGCCCCTGCCTCCTGCCAGCACCGTCATTACAGCTCAGCGGGGGCAGTACACGCTCCCTGAGCACATGCAGCTGAATTTCACAATAAGTCAGCAGCTTTTAAATATGTTCCACTTTACCTACACATCCAAAGACACCTATTTGTTAATCTAGCATGGGCTGCAGTTACATCTCTTACAGGGAAATCACTCCTGTATCCATGGGACATTACTCTGGTACCGCATTTGGAAAACCTGAGGAGCTCCCCAACCCCACAGTGGGCACTGATGAGATGGGGATATGGGAATGCTGCTTCTGGGGGTTTCTCACAGCTCACAGTCCTCCTCTGTGCAACCCAAACCTCTTAGGAACACAGGATATGAAATATATTTGAAATGGCAGACTTTCACGTGGAACTTGATTTAATTTTTCTGTGGAAAGATCACTTTAGACTCGCATTGTTCACATGAAATAATGAAACATTACTGATTTAATTAGAGCTCAGTTTTCAGTCTGTGCTTTCTATATTGTTGAAATTGCATTTTGCATGGGACAAAACTATCAATAGATAAAGCAATTTAAAAGGCACAGCTATAGAATATATTCTCTTCCCCTTTTCTTTTGCTAGTTTCAATTCATTGCTCAATTTAAGTATGGAAATAGTGTTTGTCAAAGATTTCCTGACACATGATTTACAGGAAAAGAAAAAAAAGAAAAAGAAGCCAGAGGAAGAATGATATGAAAAAACATCAGGGCATCTCCTGCTTGTACTCCTAACCCATTTATGGTACAATATACAGATAATCCAATCTACTGCTGAAAACAAGGTTTGTGCAGTTATGCTCCACTACTTCACAATGCTTCACTTAAAACTTGATAGTTTTCTCATATTTTCTTTCTCCTTGAGCTGACAAAGTGGATTGGGCAGGTTCTAGCTGATGGAAATAACTGTTGACTCCTGAGCATTAGCTCTTTGAGGTTTTACATGGGGGCTGTGGGCTCAATTTAGGGAAAACAGGAGGTCAGTTTGTGAGATCACCACATATCCCTGAGGGCAGGGCAGGGCAGGACAGGGCAGGGCAGCAAGCCCCACTGCTGGGCCCCAGAGTGGAACAGGAATGGAAAAGTGATCTGGTCTCCAAGGTCCACTCAGAATCACAGAATCACAGAATGGTTAGGTTTGGAAGGGAACACAATGGTCCAACCTACCTGCTCAAGCAGGGTCATCCCAGAGCACCTGGCACTGGATTGCGTCCAGCCAGTTCTGGAATATCTCCAGTGAGGGAGACTCCACACCCTCTCTGGCCAATCTGTTCCAGTGTGTGGTCACTGCACAGTAAAGAAGTTCTTCCTCATGTTCAGGTGGAATTTCCTGTGCATCAGTTCCTGCCCATTCCTCTTGCCCTGTTGCTTGGCATCACCAAGCAGAGACTGGAAACCTCCTCTGACACCTCCCTGCAGACACTGACAGACATTGATGAGGGCCCCTTTCAGTCATCTCCTCTCAAGGCTGAACAGGCCCAGCTCCCTCAGCCTAAATCACCTTTCTTGCTCTACACTAGACCCACTCCAGGAGCTCCATGTCCCTCCTGTGCTGAGGAGCCCAGATCTGGACACAGCACTCCAGATGCACCTCACTAAAGCTGAGCAGAGGGGCAGGATCACCTCCCTCCACCTGCTGGCAATGTTGCTCCTAAGGCACCCCAGGACACCACTGGCTCTCTTGGGCACAAGGACTCACTGCTGGCTCATGTTGTCCACCAGGACTCCCAGGTCCTTGTCCACAGAGCTGCTTCCCAGCAGGTCAGCACCCAGCCTGTGCTGGTGCCTGGGGTTGTTCTTCCCCAGCAGCAGGACCCTGCACTTGCCTTTGTTGAATTTCAGATGGTTCTTATCTGGCCATATCTCCAAACTGCCAAGGTCTATCTGAAGGGCTGAACAGCACTCTGAGGTATTTATCACTCCTCCCAACTTTGTGTCGTCAGTGAACCTGCTGAGGAGGCCTCTACCCCTTCATCCAAATCATTGGTGAGCAGGTTAAACAATACTGGGCCAGTATTGAACGTTTGGGGACACCACTATGGACAGGCCTCCAGCTAGACCCTGTGCCACAGATTATGGTCCTCTGAGAGCTGCCATTCGGCTCAGTCCACCTGACTGTCCCCTCATCCAGTCCACACTTCCTGAGTTTGCCTGTGAGAATGTTGTGAGAGATGGTGTCAAAAGCCTTGCTGAAGTCAAGTTAGACAATGTCCACTGCTGTCCCCTTGTCTGTCCAGGCAGTTGTTTCATCACAGAAGGTGATCAGGTTGGTCAAGCATGATTTACCTTCAGGGAACCAATGCTGACTACCCCTGATCCCCTTCTTGCCATTCATGTGGATAGAGATGGCCTCCAGAATGAACTGTTCCACCACTTTCCCAGGGACTGAGGTAAGGCTGGCTGGTCAGTAGTTCCCTGGGTCCTGTTTCTTGCCCCTTTTGAAGACTGGAGTGACATTTGCTTTCTTCCAGTCCTCAGGCACCTCTCCTGATCACAAGAGATGATTGTGAGCAGCCTCACTGTGGTGTCCACCAGCTCTCACAGCACTTGTGGATGTCCCACCAGGACCCATCCATGCGGATGCCAAATTTACCTAGGTGTTCCTTAACCCAGTCCTTCCAGGCCAAGGGAAAGTCTTCCTTCCAACATTCCTCTTACCCTGGTCTTCTGGATCAGAGATTGCTGGCCTTGCCAGTGAAGGTTGATGCAAAGAAAAGTGTTCAGTAACTTTGCCCTCTCTGTGTCCTGTCTTACCAGGGTCCTCCCTCCATTTAGTAATGGGCCCACATTACCCTTAGTTTTCCAAACACTCACTCCAGGCAACATTCCCAGAAAAGAGCCAAACAAACACAACCAGAATTGTGACTTCCGTTTTTTTCTCATTCAGGAAAAAAGCCTGAAATACAGGTTTTCCTACTCAGTTAAGGAATAGTTGTCTCCCTGCTAGTGCAGGTGAGAACCAACTGCAGCACACCCAGGAAGGGATGCTCAGCACTTCGTTAGACAGCTCTCAGCAGGGTTGGTGATTTTGACTCCCAAGCCCTACCAGACAACCAAGGCAATTCCCTCTATTTTCTAGCACAAAGTGAGGACCCAATTTGAGGCACATGGGGTGAAAACTGAAATAATCCCACTAACTTTACCGGCATAATGTGAATAGTGAAGTGACTCCAAATGAGGACTAAAACTCCCAGAATATAAAATCCTTGAAAACGTACACCCTTGATTCAAGAGTATAATCTGGTCATGCAGCATAACATCTATGGTGTCACTGCTGGCAAAATCAGCTTGTTTGGACAATAATTTATCTTGACACTGATATCTGTGCAAGAATGATGGCACTGGTTGTGTTTCACAGCCAGAGCTACAGGACTTTTCCGTCTGCACCAACAGGGACTAGGGGAAGCTTTCCCTAGAGTAAGGGTTTTTCATTGCCTTGTTTGCAGTAAAGAAGCCTTTCTGAGCAGGCTGACATCCACCCTAAATTACTTCCCTGTGTAGAGTGCCTGTGCTGTATAGTAGGAGACTGCCTATTTCTCATATTGATTTACACAAGGCAGGGTAGTGAACATACAATTAATTAATAGTTGACTTCATTGGAAGCCAGCTGTTAGCCCCATAATTTACAATGGGAACTGTTTCAGAATGAGAAGAATTATACTTCTAGAAACTGTATTTCTGGGTTTTAAAGGTCAAATCCAGCTTCCACTAAGGTTCATGGAGACCCAAATGATCTGAAAGTGATGCTATGTGCTGATGCATGCAGCCATGGGTTTCATGTCTTGCTGAAAGAATGACTTTTATGGGACACATGATCCTTAGCACAGTCACAGGTATTTTCCCCAGGCCAAATCAGAAATGGTACTGTTAAGTCTGCACATCTCTCTCCAGCTTTGCTCCTGAAATAAGTCCAATCCAACAAAGTTATCTTTCAAAATTCTTGGGTTACCAAGCTAAAACTTTCTAGTGCTTCTGTTGAAATGTTATTTGCGTCTAAGCACCATGAAATAAATCCATGCAACACAACTTGGCTCCACAACCAATGGATTAATTTATTGACAGAGCCTTCCTCAATATACTGGGTCAGATATTAAACAGCATTTAATTTGCTGATGCCCTTGAAGCTGAAACATTTCCATGTGTCATCATATCAGGAATTCATCCTAGAGGGCCATGAACTAATACTTTCTGTATGATTTGGACATGCTTTTCTCAGCCTCCATGAAGCACTAGGAAGTTAAATGCTCTGCACTGCAAATAAACTGGCCTCTGTTCCCAGGCCTGATAACCTAAAGGGTGACCATTACTTCACACGTTCTTTTTCCTAGTGTCAAATACACCGTGGGGAATATTGGAAAGAAGATAAGAGAAGAATGCACATTTTGCAGGACAGAATGCCAACACCTGACACCTAGGAAATGAAATCTGGCAGAGTCTCAGGGGTTGGCAAAGAAAACCTAATGATCCCAAGTGACCTAACACACAAGCCTGTTCCTATGCAGCTTGGCCTTCCAGGATTTTTAACATGAGAGATAAGATGACTGCATCTTTCTGAAGGACCTGTCATGCACAGCAGCACGTTTGGTATTTCTTGGAGCAGCCAGTGGTTTAAAAAACTTCTTCACATGGCTGTTCCTGAGGGTGGGTTGGGAGGAAGCTGAAGTCCTCCCAAGGAGGACTGAGGAGCACCTGAAGGTTTTTAGCCATATGTGGTAGATGCAAAAGTGCTGGAAGTCTTGCAGGGTGTTTGGATCGGTGTCTGCTTCATATCTCACCCCAGCGAGGTTTGGACCCAGAGGACACTGTCTGGCTTGTCTGCAGGCAGGCTACCTTCAGTTCAGCTCTGGCAGGAGCCTAAAACGGAAGCAGGAGGAGCCCTGCAGATCCCCTTGGCTCTGGGGAGGGGTGGCTGGGTGTGTGCACGGATCCAGCGAGGCCGTGGGACAGCCAGCAGAGCCAAGTGCCACAGTCACAATAGCAAACAGAGAGTCCACATGACTGAAAGGAAAGATTCTCAGAGGTAATATCAGGATTAACAGCACACTGGGTCACAGGCTGAATCAACCCAGAGAGAACGGGGTGGGATTTTTAATAACTTTTCCAGTGCCTGGCTACAGCTCAATGCTGCTGCTATTTGGGGGAGAATATGCATGTTCTTGCCATTTATATTTATATTTTTGCATTTTTACCAGTGTTGCTCATTAAAGAGTTTAAAACTTGAGGCAAAGGGGACAGCCAGTCTCTCCTCTGACTTTTGTGGACTTTGTGTCAACCTGATTTGATGACAGAAGGTGCTGCTTGCTCAGCAGTCTCATGCTTACAGTGTCACCCTCAGGGTAAAAAGCACCATTATAGGACAACCTGTTAGGCTGCAGGGCCTGGCTGGAGATTGGGAAGGGACACAGCTGGATTCGTATCCTTCTGCTTTGGCCTACAGCTCTGTAAAAATCAGCCCCACTTCTGCTTGCCAGAGTATAAGAACATGGCTAGAAATTATCTTTCATTGCCATGAAAGGTTTCTATCAAGAAGCAGAAGCTGAACAGAGAAACAAGGTCTAGAAAGACCCTTTTAAATCCTTCTGTTACCCTCTTCAGAGGTGCTTGGTTTGGGGCACAGCAGACAGCAGAGGTGCTGCACCAACAGGAGATTTCTTGCTGCATCCAATGGATGCTGAAGCAACTTCTCTTCATGAGTTCATCTCAGAAAGGCTTCTCTTTGAGCAAGAACATGAGGGATGTTGTGGTTTTGTCTCCCCCAGCCAGCTGAAAGACTTATTTATAACAATAATAGTAATAATAATAGTGATATAATAATAATCAATCATTAATCATTATAACAATGATTATTTTATAAACATTAACAGTGAGAATGGGGTGAATAACAAAAGAAAGGAAGTTCCTTGCAAATGAGATTAATAACGACTCAAATCAAGAATTCCTGTATTCCATTTCAAAGCCTGTGGCTCCTATTCATCTCATTAATGTAAAGCAGACTTTTGTTCAGAAAAGTATGAGCTGAAAGCCAATGTTTTGATGTTTATGTTGTTATCCTTTATTTGGTGACTAGGTCTTTTTTATGGTACTGCAATCATGCTACTTGCTCTTTCTCTGTTTTAGGTTCTTTACTGTTCTTACTCCAGACCTAATTTTGTGGATTTTGCAATATTTAAACAAACAAACAAATGATGTAAGGCTGCTTCCTCTCAGAAGCCCAACCTCAGGTTGGACTCGTGGCTCTACTGCATAAGCCTTGCAGTGATGAAATTGCCTTTTTTCTGTGGAGAGACAATGACAATTCACGGCAGCACAAGGCTGTTTGCTGCCAGCCTCTCAGGTGCACAATGTTGGGATACCTGATTTGCCAAAACCACCTCATAATATGAAGAAGAGGGAAACACTTCACAGATTTCAACCATCCACATGCTGCATCCTCCTCTGCTTCTCCCAGGGCTTGCCTTGGGTATTGGAGAGCAGCTCTGGCAGGAGGTTTGCAGCTTCATTCACTTGCTCTCCAGACCTAAACTTTCTTGACCAGGCCATGGGAAAGTGGGGTGGGATGAAGAAGAAAAGGCAAAGATATCCAAGTAAAGCCAAATCTTATTGAAATCAATGTACATCCTCACACTCACAGAAAAAAAGTGGTTAATGTTTGGTTAATATTTTCAATGTGCTCACATTCTTTTTTATTGGAAGCATTTATTTCTTTAAAACATATTTCATTTGACAAAAAAAGACCCCTGATAATGAATGAAATACTTAATTTTTGGTTAAGAAAAACATTCTGTTCAACCACACAAGACTTTTGATGGATCATTTATCATCTGATGAAAAATAAAGTCCCTTTGGTTTTGACTAATTCAAAATACAGTTTTAATACCCTACAGGGCAGGGAAATTGAAGGAAGGCCTGGTGCATAGTTTACCTGCCATATTTACTTCTGCAAACACTCCTTGTGGAAGGAAAACTGAGGAGCAAAGTATTGCCCAAAGCTTTGTGTTGTTCTATACCACATTCTTCAGGTTTCCTTGAATTATTTTTCAACATGATTTAGACGCCCACACATACCCACAGAAACACCACCAACACCCTCCACACAGCCCAAATTATTTATGCTGGCTCCCTGTGTGCCTCTGGTAAAGGACTAAATCCAAGTCACCTGCTGGGTAAGGAAAACTAAATGCAAAACCACTGACAAACGCAGAAAATGAGAGCATTGGAGAGGAGGGAGATCAGCACGGCCATCAGCCCGTTTTGGGAGCTTGCCATGAAAAGATGCTGAGTGGTCCTCGCTCAGACAAAGGGCAGCGCAGGCAGGGCCACAGGCAGGACATACTAACGAGGGCAGTAATGACCAGGGAGCTGCCGGCTGCGAGCTGAGCCGTGGGTCGTGCCGACAATGGGAGAGTTTTCCCTGCCTCTCCCTTCCTTTGCAAGATAGATTTTCTTCTGATCGTTCAATTGCTGTTCATATTAGAGCATCAATGCTTCCCCTGCTGATTTACAATTGATCAGGGAGCACACTCCCTCCCTGACCCGGTGTTTTCTTTTTCCTCAGCATCAAACCTTTATCTTTATGCAGCGGAAGAGAAACACCTGAAAAATTTACCCAGGGTTTTGTTAGTCTTCCTTGCTTGTTTTGCTTTCTCCCCGGGCAACAAAAGAGTTGTCAAAAGTAATGTTTATAATAATTTAACGGATTATTTGCTTATTAGATATTAATCATTCTGCTGTGGCCGGGGTCCATGCTGCTGCTCCTCTACTAGAACAGTGATTCTGATCTCAATTAGATTATGTCTCTCTCCTTTACCTCCCCATAAATCATTCCAGCAAACTGAAATTAACAGCTACTGGAGCGCATTAATAATCTGCCTCACACATTGGAAAATGCATTAGCCGGAACCCTCCCATCACTCTGACTGTTAAGCACATCATTTTGTTTATGAAATATAAACATTTCATGGAAGAGCTCTCCCACATTTCTCTGGGCCTTGTGACAGCTAAAATGATTGCCCACAATTGCCAGTCACTCAAGCGCCCAAATAAAGTTTGTTTAAAGCCATGGTTCTGTGACTGCCCTATTTTCTCAGGCATTAAAAAACCCATGTTTAAAATAAAATTCCTCTTTATCTGGGAAGAAAGGAAAAAGAATAGCTGTGTATCTGTCGGAGTTGTACGGAGACAGACGTATGCTTTGCAAAGGCTCTGCGGTTTCAATATTTGGTTTAGCTTCACAGAGGAGGAAGTGCTGCCAAATTCTTTGCAAAATAAAGCTCCAGAATAATGATTTTAAGGATGATCTAATCAAAACGTTTCATTTCTGACAAACTGACATTTCGATCAACTTGCCAAGTGACATTCCAACTTTCATTTTAAAAGCTCAGTGTCTTATTGTAAAGCACGTAGAAATAGAATAAACCCCCCTCCCAACCTAAGAGTTTAATTTCAAAATGAAACATTAAAATGCAGCATGCAAAGAGCATTGCAGCAGCGTGTTATGACAACACTGGGCTGGCTTTCTGGTGGTTTTCTCGCAAAGCAAAAACCAGCCCATTATTAAATTGCTTCCAAGCCTGCTAGCCACACAGCTCACCAGAAACACTTCCACCCAGCGCCTCCTCCACCCAGCCCCAACTTTCAGATTTGCCACTAGATGGGTGTTTGGGGTTTTGTGACTCTCTTACACGTGCACTGGCACCGCAGGAACACAGGCAGGCCCACAGTGATGGCATTTCTCCCTTTCTGGGAAGTGGTGAGTCGAAGTCTTTTCAGAAGGTAGATTGTTTTCACTTGATCTTGGATGAGTTTGCACATCAATACAGTCAGTATCTTGAATATATTGATAACAGCAGTACCTTAACCCAAAAGATTTGATCCTCAGCTGCTGCTAGGTTAAAGACCATACAGACTGAATTAAGCAGCAAAACCCAGAGAATCTACCTATGAAACATAACACTAAATCTTACAGGGGCTTTAAATCGGTATATGTAGTTTACAAGGAATTTATGTCCATCTCCTTGCAACAACAAAACCAGGATAGCAGCTGCTGTATAATGCATAAATGAAAACCTCACACCTGGCTCTATTCAGCAGCCAGAGGTAGTACTTCAAAATAAGCAAATTAACAGCACTGGCACCACCTTCACTTTCACCTTTGCCAAACTCTTGGTCTGAAAATGAGCATTAATACTGTAATTAAAGCTCTGCATTAAAATATTTAGGCACCTGTGACCACTTTTGCTGGCTGGGAGGCCTGGTGTCCACATATTTTCTCATCTGTATCAGGGGAAGAAATACTGAAGGCTTGGATGGAGCAAGCTTCTTGAAATATGTGCTTGGGCTTCTGGGAGCGTGCTGCCCTCCCTAGAGCCAGGCACACACTCGTGCCCTTTGCTGAATCAGAGCTCATGTGAGTTCAGCTGTGCAGGTATTGGTATGAGAACAGAGTTTGCAGCTGTAAATTCCTGGGGGTACAGGCTGAGTCGTTCTTGCTGGGCTGTGGTCGTCTGTGCACTGATAAACAATAAATAATTGTAATGAATGGTAGTATTTTCTAAATACAGGAATGAGCCTATTTAAGATTTAGCTGAGTTTTGTTTATTATTCTCAAAATGCATTTGCAGCATATAGAGTAATGTCTCCAGAGGGCTATTCTGCCATGGAATATTATGCGACTCTCTATCAATAAATGACACAGCTTTTTATATGTTTGAAGTAAAAGAAATAATTGCTGCTCCTTGTGGAGTTAGCCAATTAATTGCCTAATTATTTTGTTAAGTGTCACTACTAAAAGAAAAACATTACTGAAGCTTTATGGGCAAATTCTCATCTGAACTGAGGGTGAAATTCTGGGAAAGAGCATATATGCTGTATATCTGCACCCTATCGAAGTAGTAAACTCCTAATAAAAATGTCCTTAACTTGGGGAAAATTAAATTTGTTTCTTTATCAGTAGCTTAGCCTAATTTTTTCATACTTATATTTTTGCTGCCTCACCATTTCTGATCTTTCCCAGGCTTCCTCCATGGTGCTGGTGTGTCTTGGCAAAGCCAGGCTGACAGAAAGGCAAAGGGGAAGCTCCCAGTGTTGCACTGATCTTTTGTAAAACATAGGGCCTTGGAAACCCACAGTCCTGTGCACTGACTGTGAAATATCTTTTGTGATGAGGAGCAGGAATTGTAGCATCTGCAAGGTAAATAAGCAGACAGCATCCTTCCTAGCAGAGATTTGATGCTGAAACCCGGAATTTGAGGTGCTTGATACCTCAGGGCTACCATCTATTCACTCCCTGTAGTGATGCTGTCCCATGGATCTCTCCCAAGTTACCAAAATTCCCATAATTAGGGATGAAAATGAAGGCACTGTCTGATCCTTTATGATTTCTAGCAGTGATGGTAGCAGGGGCCCATCAGCCTCCAGGCACTCAATTGCAAATGCAAGCCCAAACTACAAACTCCCGCTTTAAGTGTGGCTGTCATTCTTTCAGGAAGTTCAAGTGACCTTGTTCACCCAATTAAAAAGGCTGGGATGAAGGAAAACAGAAGGGAATAACGCTACCTTGACTTGAAGCTAGAGTCCCAGATGTGCAAACCATGGTGGTACAAACCCAGTTGGGTGGGGCAGCAGCCTGGGCAAAGACCTCTGGCAGCCCTTCTCACAGCAACAGAAAAACCCTCAGGGCTTTTCTGTTGCTGTGAGAAGGGATCCCAGAGGCTTTTGCCCCAGAAATCAGTGTCAGGGTCACTTTGCATGGCCAGAGCATCTCCCAGTCTGCTGGGGAAGACAGGGTTGAGAGTCCTGGGTTAACAGGACCCTGTCCACAAGCCACAGTCCACGTGTTTGTGCAGCTACATGCAGGATATCTCAAAGGAATCCATGAGGCCCATCTCCTGAGCAAGAAAGGGGGAAAGGAAAGCAGGACTGAGAGAAATAGGGCTTTCCGGCAGCCCTCCTGTGAAATCCCTTGGGAGCACCAACAGGAATTTCACACCTCACCTACAGACCCCATCAATTTTCCCTGTGGGCGTGCTTCAGGCTGGAAGAGGCAGCTTGGTCCAGGAACCCAGCCTGCAGTTATTCAGAGGGATATGGAGGACTCTGTCATATAATTATCTTCATAAACCCATCAAGCTCCATCTTAAAGCTGGCCAGGGCTCAGTTCCTTCTTTTCCTATAAGAAGTCTCTTCCAAAGCTTGGCTCCTCTGCTGGTTAGAAATAATGCAATTGCTTAAATTTATTCACAGTCAGTTCAAAGTCATTTGTTCTTCTGCCAATATTGTTCTTTAGCTCAAACAGCTCTCCTCTGTTGCACAGCGGGCAGCAAATTTCAGTGTCTAAAAATCCAATGTTTGGGATGCATAAGGATTAGACAGGGGCCAACTGCAGCAGATTTGGAGACGACACAGCCAGCTCTGGTTTGCTGTACCATTCCCACTCTCAGCCCATGTTATCCTGCCTCATACCTTGACTAAAGCTGACTTAGCTCTATTTCCTAAAAGCTTCCAAAGGAACAAGTCGTACCTGAAATTCCGTGGGAAATTTTAAGTTTTAATCAGTGCAACAAGAGACTACTTAACAAGCCTGTAGCCCTTTCAGGGAGAGTGGGACAAAATGCTGCTGGGGAAGTGCAGCATTTTGTCTGAAACCCCACACTTTAAACAAAATAATATGGTTATACACGAGAGACATCAGCTTTATTCCATCCCCACCTAAACTTAAGGTTTTTCCACAGCCTGGTACAAGCTGGATGTAAGACAGGCAGAGTCATAGCTTGCCAAAATCTGTCCCCTCCAATGTTCACTCGCATCTACCCCTTCCTCTAGTCATCTTATGGCTGAACAAGTAGCACTTGCATAGCATTTGTTTTCCCTGAGACCGGTAGGAAGCTTTTGAGAAATGGCTGGCACTTGATGTTTATCAATGTTTTCCTCTCACTATGTAGGAGAAAGTATGAGGGATATATTTCATGATGAAGTGGGTTTCTATTTAAGAGGACAAAATGAAAGCCAAGCCATAGATCAGCATAATATGTCAAAAGAGAAAAGAGTTTGATTTATTTTAAATTATATCCGATGCTAGAAATCAAGACCCTGACTTAAGAAAGTACTCCAAGATTTGCTTAAAAAATCAAGCATATACTTCAGCTAGGGCAGCTAAAGGATATAATTGTTTTCTTCCTTTAAAAAGATCATGAAAAATATC
This sequence comes from Ifrita kowaldi, assembly GCA_013398055.1. Classification (NCBI taxonomy): domain Eukaryota; kingdom Metazoa; phylum Chordata; class Aves; order Passeriformes; family Cinclosomatidae; genus Ifrita; species Ifrita kowaldi. The sequence goes on along the minus strand of VZRS01007960.1, from coordinate 326,653 downwards.
TTTTGTTTAGACACTTCTTTGGTGTTGCACTTAAGGCTGTGCACGCTAGGTTATAGGAGACAGTGGGGCATTTTATACCCCTTGAAAAATATTCTGGAAATATCTGGGACAATACAGAACTTTGTACATATTTTCTGGGCTGCATTAACATCAGGATGGTAGGAGATGGGTTGTAGGGCTGCAACGAGCACAAGGAGCACGGCCGAAACCCCAGCGTGTAGTCAGGTTTTTATTGCCCGATTTGACCCTGAAAGGTTGAGGAGAGCTTTGTGCCTTCTGAAGTGAGCAAACACCGGGGTCAAAGAAGAACCGTGCTCATTGTGTTAGTTTTTTACAAGGTAAGGGGTTTTTCCCACAGGAAAAAGTTTGCCTGGGAGTTTCACACTTTATCACTGCTCACGTCGCCTTTGTCAACCTGGGTATTTACTGCAGAGCACGACTTCACCAGCTGCGCGTTGCACTGCCTCCGCTGGGTTTTGTGTTTGCCAGGGTGTGGAGGCTTTGGTGACAATCTCCAACTAAAGACAACAGCTACCAAGAGAACACAATAACTTTTAACCTGCTATTTGTAGACAAACACAACAACAAGCCTAAGGGCAAGAGCTGTAATCTAAAGGAAGTCTATTACTGACTGCGTGTACCAAACCAGCTACATCTGCCATAGGAGTAAATAGGATTTGATACAATGTCATCATCATGGGGAATTCATAGCAGATTATCAGGCGACAGCAATGTTATTTTAACTTACAATAAGAAAATAACTGAAGTAGGAAATAATTCTTCTAGTTCTACATAGCACCCAGGCCTGTTATGGGAGAGCAGCCCATATTCACATACAGACCAGAGGAGAGCATCACTGCATTCATTGGTGTACCTAACACTACTTTCTGAGCTTCATACAACAGAGAGCAGCCAAGCAAGATAAAAAATTCCATACTTGCATCCTCCAGAGTGGATGCTCTCATGTTATGGGGCTCTCATGTTATGGGGCTTGTGTCCGGCCCAGGCTTCAACGTGGAGGTGAGTCAAGCACTGTGTTTGTGCAGAGACAGGGTGGAGGCCTTTCCCCAGCTGTCAGGGCCCTGTCTTCCCTCCTGCCCAGCCCCGAGCACTTTGCTGGCCTCTTCCTATAAACGTTTCCAAATGAAGCACCACCTAAGCGTTCACCACAGGATGCCTTTAGCAGCAGAAAAACTTCATGAGGCCTCTCTAAGACTCTGCGCTTCTTCAGACCTCTAAGACTCTGAGCTTCTTCAGACCTCCTCTCCCACTCCTTCCTCCACAACTGCTCTGATTTATAGGCCTAGCTTGGCCTCATGATTTAATGGGATAGATTTATGTTTTTAAATATAATTTATTGTCAGCGAGTAGGTGTCACTCGATGTTCAAGCAAACAGTCCCCATGCAGCCTGGTGTAGGGAAAGAAGTTTGCTTAGCTGGAACCATGCTTTAGTGCAGGAGCTCATTTAAAGGAAAGCAAGAAATCCATATTCCTACAGACATAATTACACCAGCAATTACAATCATTACCGTAGCTGTGACTCAGGAGACCTCCCTGAGACCTGAGAACACAAGAATGGATTTTGGGCTCACGACTTTGTGTGCAGCCATGAATGAGACTGGGCAACCCAGGAGCTCCAGGAATGCCCTCAAAGTGTTTTCTTATGGAAGGACAATCAGATTTGTTTCATTTAACCTGCAGGCATTAGCTGCTCAGGACACAGACAACTCTGCCACTGGATGCTGATAAATAACCTGACCTTGCTGTGGTCTAACTGCTGCAGAAACTATCAGCCCACCTATGTCTAGGTTCACCAGTGGGTTGCTGCTGCAAAATTCCCCCAGTGTTGGGTAGCCAGAGCTTTGTCACCGCTGCCTGTGTGGGGGGAGGTGTGCAGTGGCACCAGCAGCTGTGCTCGGTGCTGTCCCCCTGCGCTTGTTTTAGCTGCCATAAATAAAAACATGAGCAGAGCAGCGCCACGGAAGTATTTACAGAATAATTTTCAATTGCTGACACTGCCAGGCTAAGCACTGAATGCTAAAGTTTATGATGTATAATGCCTCGGGCTACCACGGCCCCAATTTGGACAAACCTGCCATTAACACCCGTGTGGCAGTTATTTTACTGGGGGTGACAGATTGTGAGGTAGGGAGAGTAATTCAGACTATTACCCAGGTGAAGGCATGAAAGCTCAGTGATATATGAAGACCACTTAAATTCATTGTATCTTGTACATCACATCTTTGATAGATTATAGCTGTGGCATTAAAATGGAAATGGTTTCTCTGAGGCCTGACAGGGGCTGGGGTGACCCGTGACCTCCCTCTGAGGAATGTGACTGACCGAATTATCAGTTAAGAGAAAAATCTATGGGGAATAGACTCACAGTGATGGAGAATCCACCATGCATATATATTTTTTTTAACTTTTGCTTTGATTGAAAGCTGCGGTACTTGAGCATCCCCCCCCAACCTCCTCCTCTCCTTGTCTCCCTGCTCCCCCCCCAGCCAATCCCAGACTCCTCCGCTCCCATTCCAGATCAGCCAGGCCCCCGATATTGATTGAAAAATTGTTATTAGAGATAGTAGGTCTTCCTGCATGCTGCCTACTGATTTAATTTGGAAAACACTTAATTTTATGAAGCGGTAAATGATAGTGGCACGCTCTCTCGTGTTAGGGAGCAGCTGGCTCTTTAGCTGTGCGCCGTCACTACTCCCAGGTGTCCTCTTTGCAATCATGTGTTCCCTTCCCCTTTGCTTAACAAGTTATTTCAATTTCTAAACGAATGCTGAACAAGAGAAAGACAACATGCAAATTGAGATCCCAGCCGCCATTCACACATGAAAAAGTTCCCCTGGAATTCCCTCAACTCTGCCCGTCCCTCCTGCCCTCCCTCTGCATCTGTCAGGAAAAAACAGAGCCCTTGTTCTCATCAGATTGTTTTTACCAATGACCTGACACCACCATCTATAATTAATTACATCATTTACATTAGACTATTGACTAAACAAATACATAAATCATAGGCAGAGTCAATAGACGCAGACATATTTAATCATGTTCTAAATAATGATTACTGCTCCCATAATGCAATAATTATTTTCAGCAGCTGACTTGAATTAATCTTCTGTCAAAGTGCCATCTGAAAAAAGAGAGCGGACCACGACGAAGATGAAAGCAGCGGTGCTGGTGATGGAGAAGCTGTCTAGCACTTCGCCCTCACTCTTCCCATGTCCCTGCCTGCCTCCCTGTTCCCATGAAGTCTGCAGGTGCTGGGTCCTGGAGGATGATCAGCACTGCCCATTCTGTGTTTTCACATTCCACCCCCACCCTGCCCCCAACAGCACAGCGAGCATCTCATGGGGCTGGCCCAGGCACCTGCTCTGCTCCCACAAGACTCAAATCTGCTGGCAGGCAAAAGATGACCTCCCTTTTACTCCAGTGGATGCCCAGAACTGTCCCTCCACACGTGAAGGGACCTAGGCTCTGCTCAGGTACCCCTGTATCCATCCTCCCCTCTCTGCATACAGGGGAGCCTGGTTTGCAAGGTGCTGAACACGTCTGAAACCCAGGCGGATGTGACCCTGAATGGATACTGCTCTCCTGAGAGGTTAATGCAATTAGGGTGAATTTAACTCTCATTTACTTAAAAGCATTTCAAAAGGCATTTCATTAATTTGCAAAACACACATCTGGTCTGTCATGCCGATCTGCCTGGTATGCTCCGACCATGGCATGTTTTCAAAGGGCCTTGAGGATGGTGCTAAACCACCCCCCTCATTTCCACAGCAGCCAAAAGCCTCCTCCCAGCAAATTCCATATGAGCATCAATGTGAAGAGTATGGGGTCAGGGCCCCATCTCCCCACAGGATCCCATCCCCAGTGGTTAGCTTATGGTGCCGTGAAAATGGAAGCACAGTATCTTACTGGAGAGAGGCTGAATCATTACAGGGGCTGCTACAGTGCTCAGTAGGAATCATCAGAGAAGAAGGGATATCCTGTGTTTAGGGTTGGGAATCCCAGAAGGAGTTGAGCCTGTCTTGACCATGATCCCTGCTCAAAATCTTGTGGGATGACAGCTCTATCTGAGAGCAGCAGGGAAAAGGATTTCTAGCTGAGAGAAGTTTGGGTAATTTAGGGGGTACTTCATGTTGCAGCCAGCATTACAGTGGGTTTGGAGAGGGAGAAGAAACCTCTTAACAACTTTGCTCCTCCAACTACTGATGAGATCTAACAACCTTTTGGTCAATGAATCATTTTGATAACGCGTAACTTGATAAAGCAGGATTGCACTGCCAGTAACTGCAGCCACTACAGTTGTTTTTCCATATTACTGGGCACTGGGATAGAAATTACTCTGCACCTGACACTGGACAAGGGCTTGCTTAAGAGTTCTGGGAGAGACAAATTCTCCTGCCTCAGGTATTATCCAGCTTCCAGCAGAAAGGAGTTAGTATGTCTCCAAATAGCCTACTGCATAGCTATTCCTGGTCTTCTTGTACTGTCAGGATACTACACCCAGTAAGTTTCATCCTGCAAAGCTTTTCCATTTTGGAGGGTGAAGGAAGTGCAATAGTGAACAAGAGATAATTTAACATGTAGAACTTCCAGGAAATNAAGGGAAGGGAAGGGAAGGGGCAGACATCTATCTGGGAAATTAAGACCTGAGAGCTGAAGGTATTTATAGCATAGATTATTCAGTGACACCATCATTACACGTCTGTCTGACTCTTCCTATCAGTACACATTTGCTGTAACACAAATCTAAAGCAGCCCAAGGAGATGTAATGAACGGCATTTGGAAGTGCACTTTGGTATTCATAGGACCTCCCAACACAGCACTTTGGAACACTTTTCTAAAATAGAAGAATTGGGCAGACTGCACTGAAATATTCATGGAGGATAATGAAAAAAACAGCTGTCAACGACAGTGTTATAGGTTGGTTAATATTGTATGATGAGTGTGTTATGACCATAAATAAACAATAAGTATAAAAGATAGTGAATATAAATAATCATTAATACAAATAATAAATAATAAAATATAAGCTTGAGTGGGTGATGGGATAGGATCAGGAGAGGCACCAACTATGGAATGGTTTTCTGTTCTACTCCTTGGTCTCTCAAAAAGCTTTCAGAAACTGATATTGTTATTCTCTGCTATCAAAACCAGAACAATGCAGTATGCATTGTGCTTCTTTCTCTTTCAACGTGCACTAATAGCATTTCAACAATATGCTATTGTAACAAAAACCAGCAATTTCAGCTTTCTAGAAGGTATGAACCTTAAATGGGCACAAAAAGAACAAACCTGAAGAATGTGTTGCCAGTAATGTTATTTTATTCCCTGTAACTAAAAGGAACTTATGTGAGCCACATAACTGCTGTTGGTTTAAACGCAACCTTCAGCCTCAGACTTTAATCACTGGATGAAAAGGGTAAAATAGTTTGATTGGTTGTACTTGTGAAACCTTAAATACAGGGAGGAGGGTGAGAAATCTTCCAAAGAGAAAACACACAAAAAAATCAGCTTCGCTCTTGTAACCTGATGAGACCAATCTAACTCCCCTTGCCAAATCCCTCTCACCCCTAGAGCACAGAAACCAGCATCACCTTTGGGAAAATTTTTGGAGCTGCTCTCTCCTTAAACTGGTGCTTAGCAACCACTGAGCATCTTGACAAGCAACCTGCAGGACACCGGAGAAAGCTCACCAGAAGGTGGAGAGCTTGAATGATTGCCCTAAGACTGTGCAGGTGCCTGCACATAGGAAAACGTGAAATATTCTCATCAAGGAATTCACGTTCACTCCCTGTTTACATGATGCCTTCTGAATTTATCTTATCTAAACAACCTGCTGTGTCCACCCAAAGGCCATACCTTAATAACCCCATCACAGCTAGGCCTTTGAACCCATTTATTGTCTTTCCCACACTTCTGATCCCCCTACCAGCCTGAACACATCTGTGAGCAGTAGAGGGCTGTTGAGAGGCTGCAGTGCAGATGGAGACTGTCGCAGGGACATGCCTTGTCTAAAGTAGCTGCTTGAAGCCCATTAACCAGAGCCACGACTGAAATCAGATGGCAATTGCCCACTCAGGAGCTATGGCATTCCTGTCCCTCCTCACTGGAAGGTTTTCCCATGCCAGGAGCAGGTAAAGCAGCCAGGACCCACACTGTTCTGTGCAGCAGTGCAAGACACTCAGGTGCCGGGTTAAAAAAATATTCTCTGCAGAACAGGAATCACAGTCACACCAGTTTCAACCAGATGTTTGAGTTCTACACATCTTTCTTGGCACTTCCCTTCTTTCACCCCTATTTTGCTGTGTCAGGGTTAAAGCACTTCTCTCAGCTTTCCAGGTCTTGAGGAATGGTGTTTATTAGGGACCACATCTCCTTGATTTGTTTGTCTTTATTACAACTAGATTTTAAAATGACTCCTCCGCTGAGGTTTGGTTTTTCAAAGCCAAAAGACATGTGATGGCCAAGCCCCTGTTATGGGAGATAGTGGCCAAGAACTGGAGAAATCTTCTTGCCTTCCCATCACTTGAATGTCATCTCAGGGGATGGTTGCCCACTGGTGTAAGCAGCTGCATGGATATGAGCTCATAGCCCCCAAAATCCTTAATAAAGAAATAAGGCTCACTTATTACAGCCAGAGGTAAGTAGCCAAGTGATATGGCTATTTATAAACTTTTGATAAGTCTGTCATTTTTAGCTATGCTTAAAAGCAACCCTTTAAAATGATGTTTCAGGAACACAGTCAACAGCAAGGCGAGCTGGTCTTTGGCTTGATTAGATTTTGCTCCCTTTACCTTGATGAAACGATGGCTTATTAGCATTCCAAAATGAGAGTGCGCTCTAAATGTAAGTGGATTTTAATACAATCTTTTTGAGGAAATGTCAAACTGTGTTGGGTACGTCTCCTCCCTGCCCCCCCCACCTCTTCTCTGAACAGCAGAGTTCAGCAAGGAACTGTGCCAAAATAATGAGTGAGGGACAGGGGGAATTTCAGAGTCAAGGTAAAAGATGAGAAAGGAATCCTGCCAGCAATAATGTCACTGTGGTTCTGCCACCAACAGCTCAATTCAGTGCCTTTCCTTTGGTTTTGCACTGGTGTAACCAGCAAGACTTCAGCTACCCACACTTGTCATAACTAAATTAGCTCTTAACACCACACATCAAAAGCTGGAGGCTCTGCTGGTGTAAATTTGTACCAATTGGTACCAATTAATTATCAGTTAATTATACTGGCTGGAAAAGTCGTGCCAAGCAGTTTTACTCTGTTGTGCACCCTGGTTTATTTGTGATTACTAAAGCTGTGCACAGATGGGCCTTAGGAGGGTGAAGTGCCCTGAAAAATTTTTACCCAAGGTGAAAAAAAACCCAACAAACCCAAGCCTCAAACAGGCAAAGTATACCTGCTTAAATTAAATTAAATATTAACATCCCCTGCTTTAGAGTTACACCGTGAATGTAATATGTGCACTGTTAATGAACCGCAATTTATTTACACCTCAAACAAAGAGTATCCTCACTGCCCTAAAGTAGTTAAATTGCCCTCTTCCTAGTGAAATTTATTGCCATTTAAACATGCCAAAAGGCCATTCTGCCGGTCATTACAAAAATCTATCATTTCTGCAACTGCTGGTATCCTGTTCTGTGGTCAAATTCAATCTGAGAAGGGTCAACAGAATTTTTCCACCAAATGCTTCCCTCTCGCCTGTCATCAATTCACTTTTGTCAACAAAAAGGGCATTACTACCGAATGAAATAGAAGATCCTCTTAAGACCTCTGGCAAACACTGAGAGCTTCTCTGACATATCGTGTCTTTTCTGCTTGCAGATATGTGTGAGTGTGTGTGTGTGTGAGTGAGTGTGTGTGTGTGTGCTAGGACCAAAATACTGAGTGCATGAGCAGGAATTTTGTAATTTGCCAGGCTCCTTTTGCTCCAACAAGCACTCATGTTTCTAACTACTGTGGATAATTGCACAGTATTTTCAAATTTTCTCTATGAAAATAGTTTCAAGAATAGGTTTTCCATTAGGAAATTACAACTGCATTAGTAAGTCAGATTTTTGTTAAGTGGCTCTTCTGCTTTTCTTCTTTGCACGCAGTCAGAGCACACACCAAGACTTGTTTCACCTCACATCACATCCAGATTTTGGTTAGGTTCCTAAAAATCCTAGGGAACAGTCTAGTGAAATAAAATAAAATTAATATCACTAATAAAACCAGCACAGCGCCCTTACATGTTTTTTTTTTAATATACAAGTGATAGGAAACACAAATCAAAATTAAGTCAATTAGCTCACTACTACTAATCAACATCCTGATTAATTGAAGGACCCCAACACTGCACCCCATTCTTCTGGCATACACTTACTATTATGCCTAATCCTTGTCACAAAGAGCAAGGAGATGGACTTGTTTTGTACACATAAGACAGGGAGAAATGAAAGTCAAGGAAGAGAGCCAAGTGCGTATCTTTGAGGTTTCCTTGTAACAGGAATACTGTGTTCCCTTGGTCTGCAAGTAGTTTGTCCCAAACCCTGCAGGGAATTGAGCCTGGGAGAGGAAGCAAGGAAAGGTTTTGGGTGCAGGCTGGAAGAAAGGAGTCTGAAAGTGTTTCTCAGTGCACGTGATGTCTGGACACATGATTACCAGAATAAGGAAAAGCATGAGTGGGTAAACAAAGTAGGCAAGAGCAAAGCCACAAAGCTCCTGATATCATAGAAGATCTAAAGCATTGCCTACAGCACTGGCTTCAAGCAGTGCTTCTCAACAAGACATTTCAGGATATGCTCCCATTTCTGAGGTTCTTCCTCAGCAGCAGGAGTGCTGCTGCATTTGTAGCTGGATGCAGCTCATTTTCACTGTGTTTTCAGTGTGTCACCTGTTATGCTTGAGGATAAATGGTAACAGTTTATTCACACCACCTTATCTCTCCTCGGTTCTTCTTCATGCAGACAAGGAGGTTTTGGTCTGGAGCAAGTTTTGGCCCTTTCTTCCCATTTTTGACCACTCTAGGGTGGTCCTAGGAGAAATCCTGCAGGTGTCGATCCATTTCCAGTAGGAAAAGGACTCTGATTTCATTTGCTATAACAGAGCCATATGTTCTGATGAACCACAGTACAGATTAAAAGATCCACTTTTTTTTTTTTCCAGTAACTCAAGGAACTAAATTCACAAGTAGCAAAGAACATGGCTTCTGTTTCTCTCACAGCAAAATATAATTCCTATACTGCATCCTCTGTTTCCCACATAATTTCAGTGGCCAAAGGATAGTGGATTTTACTCGGAAAAGCTCTAACTGATGTTGTGTGTGGGCTTTCTGAAAGCCAAGCACTTAGATGCAGCATTCAAGCTGACTAAAAGAGTTGGTAAGGGCAAGAGGCAGAGAGAGAAACCATAGCAAGACAACATTCTTTAGTTAAGAACTACCTGAGCTTTGTCCAGTTTTCTTCTTCAGTGTGTTTTCCTGCATGTGAGCATACAATGATCAGACCGTCCTCCTCAGGAGTGCCAGTTGGATAATGGTGAGAATACTGAGAGATTTGGAAAGCTTGTGTGTCTCACAATTTTGTTTTTGTACAGGAAGCCAGAGTTCTCGGCAGGCACATTCAATTAAAAAAAACCAAACAAACCCATGTTCTGAGCCAAAAATTCTCTCAAGCATTCTTGTTTGAACTCTGAAGCGAAACCGTCTCTCAAAGAGTCTCCAAAATCATCATGTCAAAGTTATACAAATGCGAACAATTTATTCCAAGAAAATGAAATCTGCTGAGGTGAGACTGGGAGGTGTTAAAACTTAATGAACATAAAATTATATAGCCTTACTTAAACAGAACTGAATTTTCTTGAGCTGGCTACAGTCCTCAACATTCCCTCTTCTGATTTTTAATCACTTGCAAATTTTCATATTATTTCTCCTGTGCTGGAAAGATGATGAGAGTTGTTTCCCTGTTTGAATACAATGCAGGTGAGGAGAACAACCTATGACAGCCTACAGCAATTACTTGTCTTGACTTTTCAGAGGAGCCGGCCAACACACAGGAAAATAAGGGCAAGTGAGGTGCCCCTCTCTTCAAATGACAACAAATATCCCTTGTGCCTGTTCTCAGGGAAACATCCTGCATGTGGGCAGAGGAGAGGGAGAATGAGAGTCAGGCATTCCAGCACAACTCATCTTTACCTCACTGTGACTCCTGTCCCTGGGAGCACAGGCTGCCTCTAGTAACTCAGCTGGGGCAGATGCTCCTGGTGAAAAGGGCAGTGACCTCTTCAGGTGGCGAAATCAGATCTGTCACAGCTCACCTGGCAGAGTCAGGGTGGGTTTGTAGGTTTTTCTGTACAGTTTTGCTATTGAGAAGGAGGAATGTAACTCGGTTCTGGCTGGAACTTTTGCTCAGCTTGGTCTCTGCTGCAGTAGTTTGCATTGCATCTGCGTAACAAATTTTGCAAGTTGAATTAATGTGAAAGGCAGAAAATTAAAGATATTATGAGAACTGAAGGCAAGCATAAAGAATTTTGTCTCTGTCAAACAGCAAGACCTCTTGCATGCTCGTCTGTGCTTCAGACATGAGGCATGAGATGAATTTGGAAAAGGATTTTCGTGACAGGACAAATTCTCAAGTAAGAGTACTTCATCCAAGAAGCAATTTGCCTCACCAGTAATTTTGCAGTGTTTCCTTTGTCATTGTTGAAGGTGTTTGTGTCTGAAAGGAAGTTTTGTTTTTCATGCTGGCTGGATTTTGTTTGTGGTTTTCAGCTCAGGTGAGACCCTTATCTGTACGCAGGTGGCATCATTCCTACGCGGCAAAATGAACAGGGACCTCAGAAGCTGAGACTGAAACAGACTACAGGGTCAGAGCAGGATGGAAAAATAGACTCTGTGGAAGGGGAAAAGCTTCCCTAAACATGAATAGATACGATAACTGTGAGTGCAGTTAAAACCACACAGCTCAGATAGTTTTATCCAAACGTCATTGAAATCAGCTGAGAACATCCTCACACACTCAAGGGCTCTGGGTCATGATTTGCATCAGTGAGTCTCATTTTGCAAATTTTGTGGTTAACTAGACCTTGCATTATGTTTGATTTTATTTTGCTCCCAAGGAAGGTGGAGTGCAGAACAGTGTCTGCCAAACACGACTCTCAGGCACTGAAGTTGCAGGACAGATTCCCAGCTGGCAGAACGATCCCTGATACTGGGATCTCTTGCATATTGAAAGGAGCCAAGAGAAGGAAGTGAGATATTGTCAGTCACACAGATCATGACAGACTTTCAGTTTTAATCCACTGAGTGTGTTCAGTGCTGCCAGATAACATAGTTCATTGACAATACTTATTTTACACAAGTCTTCTTGTTCCTCATAAACAGCAAAAAGTCATGGCTTGGCCATAACAAAATTTAAAAAGACAGAATTCCAGTTTTATTTGATAGGGAAGATGACAACCTATGTTTCTCTAATTAATATCAAGATGCCTGATATGAAAAGTTGAGTCAGAGAAACCTATCATATTTTGCAAGAAAAAAATTTAAATTATCCATCTATGTTTAATAATTTAAAAGCATCAAAACAACCTATGCTAGCACATCAGCTGGACAGGTTTAAACTCATCAAATATATCCTGGATCCAAGTGACTGACAAATACCACCACTCTTTATGAAAATCCCATGCTTCATATTTTTTGTCACTGCTGTCTAGGCTGTGACAAACATCGGGCCTCAGGAAAAAGGCACAAAGCATTGCATGTCATCAAAACACAAACATGAGCTTTGCTTGGCATTTTTCCAGGAAAGGACCTGGCCTGACAGCTCATGGGCATCCAGAATTATTGCTTGCCTAAACGCTGAATAACATAAACCCTCACAAATCAAATCTCACTTTCCAAGTACCCTAATAATTCACCATACAGCGGCTTTCTTCTGATGACTGTACACTAAGCCAGAGAAGCCAGCAGTGCTGCTTGCTTGGCATAAAAACATATTTGATACTGATCATATTAAATGTGTATTTTGTTTCTTAGGTGGATATCCAGCAGTTGTTAAGATCTTGATTCACAGCAGACCTTGCAAACAGACAAGGAATGGTTTAAAGGGGCACTCAGACAGTCAGTCTCCAACTAATTCTGGTTATTATTGTCCTACTGCTGAACCAAGAGCTGAGAACTTTTGTAGGATGCAGCTTGTTTCGTATGTACCTTGCCACAATGCAGGTTTTTGCTGATGTCTCTTGTGGTGCATTGTGTAAGATGGAGATCACATAAACCCGATTGATTACTACCAACTTCTTAAAAAGCCATTCTACTCGTCCATGTCTTCCTCATTTGTGAAGTTAGGCAGGGAAAAGTTTGTTCTGCTGGTGATTCCTGAGGCTCCTCTCTACTTTCAGTATGCACCTGTTGGGAACTGCCTTGCAAAAGCCTCACTTACAGATGGAATATTCATCTCTTCACGGGCTTATAGCTGGCTTTATTTATGAGCTGCATCACCGCAAGACCAATAAAGAACTGAGATGGTGCCCCATATACACAGGGAGAGGGGAAAAATGCAGGTCTTTTCCTCCCAAATGGAAAGGTGAATGAAAAGATAGTTTGTGGGTCAAACATGATGACAGGCTGTATTTCATCATATCTATTTTTCACTGACTCAGAAATCATTCAAGACAGACTTGCACAAGGTACAAAGCTCTGGCAGCAGAAGCTTTTCTCCCTCCTCTCCCTCAACCTGGTATTTATTTTTTTGTTTAGTGTTACCTGGCAAGATTCTGTTGACATTTACTCCTGCATTCTGAAGCCAGGTTTTGGGACTGAATTCCTATTCAAGAACTGATAGCCAGCACAGGTGGGATGAACTGGTTTTCTGGAAACACTTCTCTCCCTCTGCTCTGACTAGAGGCAGCCTGAACAGCAAGGTAAGAGGTACAGAGCAGAGAGGCTTTGAAGATGGTAAAGAGCAGCAAAAAGAAAAAAACCCAACAAACAAACTCTGTCTTTATTTTTCAAGTAAGCTGGTGACAGGATAGTTGATCAGATGGACTGCCTGCTCTGATCAAGTCTGACAATTCTACAGTTTTATCTTCCTGCAGAACAGAAAACTAGGCTGAACTGATACTGGCAGTCAAGACAGCTTCCTGAAACAGCCAAGGGAAACAAATCTCCAATTTGACAAACCAATAAATTATTTTTTAAAAATTACATCCCACTGCTTTTGAGAGGTAATTAAGTCAATAATATAAAATATTTTGCTTTTTTTTGGCTTACAAGCAAACCTTCCCATGCCAGGTGCAACTGCTTTTTGTCTGGCAGTGAGTTATAACACAAGGAACCTCCTCCCTCTCCACCAGGAAAGCCAAGTTTTTCATGTTTGATAGGATTGCATCCTGAACTTCTTTCCCTTTCTGCCTGCCACTGCACTTTAATTGCTGTTGATGTCTCCAAAAGGTTATTCCTTTTGCTTCTTGCTGGGCTAAGCGCATCTTGAACCAGGTTGAGGAGATCTACTGCAGGTGATTGCAGTGTCCATTCTCACCAAGGCTTCACCTGCCCCCTTCAGAGAATCATAACTCCTTGTAGGTGAGTTCCTGCAGTCCACCATCTCAATTTCCCTATGCAGAGCTCTGAATATAAAGAAAAGTGAATACATCAAGTGAAACCTGTTGAATTTAAGTGGTGAAGATCCTAGTGGTAGGACTTGGTGGAAAGCTATAGTTAGCAAAACCTGAGAATATTTCAAACTGAATTCTGCTGTTCTGAACACAGGGGCCAAAAATGTTAAATTACACCCCCTTACAAATTCCCCCTCAGTTAATGTTGGATCAACTCTTAAGAACAGAAATTTGAAAGAGTTCGTTCTTCAGCTCCAGGATCTTCCAAGGGAAGGTGAACAGTAGAGCTCTGAAAAGGAACAGTGGTGAATGGGGTTGATTCTCTGAGCCAGTGGGGAGGGCTGCGCCCTCCTGAAAACCTGGACCGAAACACACGCATCAGATGGCATTTTTTCCTGTGGAACAGAGTGGGACCAGGGCCTATCAGCCAGCTCACTGCTTGCAGCTGCACAGTGAAGCTGTTACCCCTTTTTTTTTGTGTTACCTGGCAGTAGATGTAGCTTATCTGAAAGTTTGTTTTAAACCATGAGGTATTTTGGCATTACATCTCACTGCTGCCACTGCTCTCCCTCCCATAGAGAGTTCCACCATGGGCACTCCCTGGTCCATGGAAAGAGAGGCTTGTTATGTTTTGCAGTTCATTAAATGCCCAGAAACACCAAGCATTTGCATATGTAAGCAAAAATGGGCTTTCAATATGTGCTTCTATGTACTAATACTAGATAGGCCTTGTACTTGGAAACTACCAGAAACAAAATCTCCATGCTGGTAACAAGGCACAGATCTCCTTATGGTCAACATGATTTTGAAGAAAAGTATTTTCAGGTGAAAAAAGTAACAGAAATAGAGACTGAGATTCACCCTTCAGTTTCTCATGACTAAGGGACAGGACTTGGCTATGCTGCCCTGGGAAGCAAGCAAGGGAAAAATAAACCAGATTAAAATCATAAATTTTAGTTGACTAAAGTGGGTGTCAGACTGTCTGATAAAGCACCACTCTGCACAACAAAAATGACTGAACACTCATGAAACAGCTCGAAAGAGTCTCGTTTCAGCTTTAAATTTTAAGGAGTCATCTTGAGTTTGGTATAGCACAATGGCCCACAAGCTGCAGCAGCTCAGAATTCACTTCTCCGGCAGGTTGGACCCCTGCCGTGTGTGGCAACCTCTCCCTTTCCTTGTGGGTATAGGCAATCTAATATCTTTAGTTAAATCCAGAATCACAGGCACATGAGAGCCCCAAATCACATGCTGTTCGTGCTTCCCTTCTGCTCTGCGACCACAGGCAGCTGCTTTTTGCCTCTGTGGAATGGATTATGGCTTTGGGAGGTGCTGGAGGCATGACCAGGTGTAGGAGGGATGCAAGCCCCAGCAGCAGGGAGGCCAGCCAGAGCTGCAGCACCCTGCTCTCACTGCACAGGTACCTGTTGGCAGAAGCAGCAACTTGCAGTACGGCTGTTCAGAGACAACTCCTCTCTTGCTGCTGGATTGAACACCAGTGTCATCTTGTTTCTCCATTGCTGTCCATTCTAGGAACCCACCAATCTACCCTAAATCCTTATCAATGCTTGATGCCAATATCTGTATTTTAATTAGGAGAACTTCATGAAGCAGACACACTGTGTTCAAAGCCCAGAGATACCTGTTTTGAAGAAAAACTTACAAAACCTAACAACTTTTCAACACAAACCTAGGTCCAACTGTGGAAGCTTTCCACAAGGGCTCTCACTGAAATTCTTTGCTAACAAGACTGCAAATCGCTTGCCAAAAGGCAGAAGAATACTTTTACAGCCCAGGATTTTCCTCCACACCACACTCACGCTAGCCAGCATAAGACCCTTCCCAAACATGCCAATGCCACCTTCAGAACCACCACATGGTCAGAACAATGCTGGTGAGTAATTAGTACTTAATGAAATCAAACATTTCCACTCCTTGAGAGACTCGAACTTTTTGTGTTCCATGTTCAGGCCTTCTTGTATCACACCCTTCCTTCAGTAACTGTTGGGCAAATATTTCTACACTGACTGACAAGACTGTAACGGTGCCCATAGCTCGTGGTTTATGCACAAATTGCATATTAAACCTAAAGTTCTGTAAATTAATACCTGCAGGTTGCTGCCTATATTTTAATTAAGTGCAGCATATAATGAAATGATCCATCAATGTGTTTTTGAACTTCTTATCTGTCTGCTGTGACAAGGTCTTGTTTTGTAGTTTAGTTTAGATACACTATTTGACAAGAGTAATAATTACAAGAGTAGGTAAGATATACAGCTAATCCACTTAATTATGATTCCTTCATATTCCACTCTGCAGATATATAGGAAAACATGTAATCCTTTAACAAAGGTCATGTATTTATTTCCCAATAATGTTAATATGGCTTTGCAAATGAGTCTGTCAACACAGCAGCATTATTTCCTATACAATACTAATCTCCTCTCAGATTTCTCCTTTAGAAAACCACTGCTTACTGGAGCCATTGCAGAAAACCCAAAAGCAGTTTGTGTGATGCAAGAAGGCTGAGGTCTCCAGCCCTGTCCTTATCTGCAGGACAAGGCAGTGTTACAGTTTCTGATTCTGAGTTTCTGCAAAATTACAAAAGTGACTCCTGGCATTTAATACTCCATGTGGTTGATTCTACCACATTCAGATACTTCTATAAACCAAAAATGAGGATTCTTGCCCTGAACTTAAGCTGGAACTTCACTGCATCAAGTGTGATGGCCCTGTTTCCAGTTGTGTTGGATGTGGCTGTCTCCAGGGTGTGGACTTGCTCCCTTTGAACACAGGCAGCAAGCACATCTGAGCAAGCACATCTGAGATGACAACTCCACTGGATTTTAACAAAATCATCTTCCCTGCTGTGTTTCTGTCCTCAGGGCACTGCTGCAAGAGCATGACAGACAGCGGTGAATGGAACAGTGAATGTGGCACCCCAGTCCTCACTGAGCTTCTGCATGAATGCTGTTCAAAAGCAGCAGCATGGGAAGATGAAGTGGAAAGAAGATGGGGTGATGGTGGCTACAAATACTGACCTATACCTGCACCCCTCTATTTAAACACTGGCTGTGATCCTCAGAAGAGGGCATAAAACTGCACTTGGATTGCTAATAAATGTCATCCAAAATGCAATTGTCATCTCAGCATTTTGCTATGCAGATAGGGTTGTGCCTCCTGAGCAAAGCAGCGTGCTGCCCTCAAGAGAAAGCCCTGTTTATCACTTGGAGATGCAATAAAAATAACAAATGTCCAGAGTAAACCTAATTCACTGTGCTACTTAGTATTTGAAATACATAAATATGTCAAGCAAAAGACCTCTAATAGACCCTTTTATACTGGTAATAGTGTACATATAATTTTCCTCTCATTAGTAAAAAAACTACCTAGGGAACTATCGGCCCATCCTTCATCCATTTAATCTGCATTAGTTTACTTTTACCTTGTGTTTAATCTGCTTTCCCTCAAGGTATTTTGAATAAATCAATAGGAATACATGATTGTTTAATGATTTTTAGAAGAGCTCCCTTCGACCACAGCTGCATGATTTAGAATGACTAATTCCACTTTTTACAATTGATCCCGCCGCACACGGCCCATCCATTCCTGCCACGTCTGGCCAAAGGGACCAGGAGCTGCTCCACAGTGAGGGGGTTCTTAAAGGGGCCAAGGAAGGTCCCCAACAGCTTGGGGGGAAAAAACAAGTAAGGCAACAATATACTCAAACCAAATGCTCTTAATTCTTGGCAACAGGTTCCAGCTCCCTAATGTGTCTCAGCACTACAGCCTGATCATGACTGTCATACACCTGGGCTGTGGGTGCACCACTGTCCCCTTCTCTTCAAAGTGTCCAAGGGTTACACAGGATTTCACAGGGGACAAAGAGAAAGCCCAGTCTGGTGCAGCAAGAGGGACTCCTGACAGTGGGGTTTTGTCCTTGAGTCTGAACTCACAAGCATGCTGAAACTCAGTCTAACACCAGAGACTGCTTGCTTAACAACAGAGGCAAAGTCCTCCTGACTTGACATCCAAACATCCACTTCTAGCTTTCATTTCTTTTTAATCTCAAAGTCATTTTGACAGTGTGAATACACCAGTATAGCAGAAATATCACTAAAAAGGAGTGTTGTACCTCTTTATCCCGTTCGCCACGAAGGAGGTGTGGTGTAGTGTGTATAAAACTAGGGCTGGGACCAGGAGGGTTCATAGCTATTCACATTTATGCCATCGAGCTGATGCCTGACAAGGGATGTGCCCTCCTCAGCTCTATTTGTCATCTCACCAGTTGCCTGATCCTTTTTAAAAAGGACGTAAATTTCCTCAAAAAATCCCAAACCTATACTACATTTTAACAGAGCTCTGAGCACAGCAGTGCCCTGGTGGCTTTTATTGCCTCTGGACACTCGACACAAACAGCACTAGGTATAGCACAGCCTTATTTTATGGTGATCATGGAAAGAATAAACCAGTCAGCAAGTGCCTAGCCTGGTGTCCTGTGCCCTATGTGTCTGATACTCCTTTACTGAAGCTTTTCTGTGGGCAGCCCTTCCCCAGCCCTGGCACCCTTGTTCAGTGGTGTGGCCAAACCTGCTTCCCAAACCTTCCCAAGCCTTGTGTGGTCCTCCCAGAGGAGGCTGTCTTCTGCCAGCCCACTTTCTGCTGGGTCTTGATCCACTGCCAGAAATATCTGAGTTTTGGGGGCGTGGTGGGGGTGGGTGTTTTGAGCTGTCAGCACAGGGCACATAGGTCTGGGAACTGCAAGAGAATTATCAGCAGTATCCCTAACAAGCTTGACCTTTCAGATGGCTGAATTCACAGGACATAGATGTCCACAAAACATCTCCTCCCCCTGACCCTGTCTCTTTTAAAACATTGGTGGGTTCTGGATTACACCATACATAAAATTCAATAGTTCTCTTAAGACTAAATTCGCCTTATTTCAATGGTGAAGCTGCATGATATATGAGCACATTGGCAAACAGACCAGCATTGTATCAACACTCAGAGCTGACACTGTTACAGCACTAAAGGGAAAAATACTGGTAGTTAGCTCTAATAAGTCAGAAATCTTTGATCAGGACACTGAAAGTGATTGAGACAGGCTGTGTGAGAGTCCTTACAAAGTGCCAAGGTACAGAAGACATTACAGTTGATGGTGGACAATCTATTGCTCTAGGGTTTGTAAGCTGACTGCAGTCCAACAAAGACTGTCAAGAAGGCTGGCAGCTGAGAACTCAGCTAGCACTTACTATTCATTCTATTATCAGCTTAATCAGTACCCAAAGCTCTTTGCAAGATGGTAAGGACTTTGGGGAGATGGAGAACTCCCATGCAAAGATCAGAAGGCATCATGCTGTGGACAGTGGAAATCCCCAGGGACTCAGGAGTACCTGCACTCTGCACTGAAAAACTTCCACGCATCAGAGGAGCATCATCAGTGTGCAGGAGGAGGCAGAGAACAGAAGCCACAGTCAGTTGCTGTCACTGCTCACCCCCCTCAGCTTGTCTCCATGGAAAAAAGGCAGCTTGGGGTTTTAGGAAGAGAAAGTAGATGTTTGTGCCCACATGACAAGCTTCATAAGATGCTGAAGATATCCTTGCTAGCATGGAGCTCTCTGTGTGGGATCTGTTTGATAACTGCTACCAAATGGTTACAGCAGCACACCTAGAAATCTGACAAGTGACAGACATTTTCAAGCAGGCCACTCTCAAGTGTTCCAGGACTGTCCCTGGAGTAATGCAACACCTTTAATGACTGCAGAGGGAAAAACTCTGTGGGACTGGAGCAGATGCTGCTCAAGCCACCTACAGACTCCCCCTCAGGCACCTTGACCTGGCGCTCAGTCACCCACTCCAGTGGAAAATGATCCCCTGCCACAAGCCATCTCTGAGCTCCACTGGAGACACAATGCAACAGGAGCAACAAGGAGACTTGGTGTTTCTGCTCCTGATTCCCTACCCACATGCCAAAGCCTCTGCCATGAGCCACGACACTGCCAGTAGTTCTTCCTGCCACCCAAGGCATCAGGCCAAGGTTTCTCATTTACCCCAAAGCAGAGCAGTGATGCTGTCACTGAAAGGCAGCTTGAACCTGGCACCAAAAGGAATTCCAGCCAGCCCCTGTAGCTATAGGCTCCCACTGGCTTTAAATGGCCTCAAAACTCCATTTTCCAAGGGAAAATGTCAGCAGCTTGCATTCTAAAACTTCATCTGATTAAATTTGCTGTAAAATAAGCACCATGTAAATGATTTCCCTGCTTCCCGGGTATTTTCTACTACTGCACCATGAAACCATTTCTGCATTGGCTGTTTCTGTGTTAAGATACGAGTGGTTTAGAAGTTGTATAATTTTATCTGCATTTTTTTAAATTAGCATAAAAGACATGCCAGTGTTTGAGGTCCAGCTCCCTTACTAAATATAAAAGCATCTAACCAGAGCAAGGAACACCCTTCTTCTGAACAGCAGGTTCTTCCAAACAGCCCAATACATGCACAACACCCACCTGGCCACCGTCAGCTGTGAGCTGTGCGCTCAGAATCCAGCCTCATGGCCCCAGAGGTGGGAGCTGCCTGCAGGCCCTTGAGAAATCCCATCCTGACTGGGGTGCCCCAAAGGAAGCTGGCCAGCTCTTCCCCCCCAGTCCAGGCATTTTAGTCAAACGTGGCAAGTTAATCCGTCTGGCTTTTAGTGAAGCACACTTATATCCCTGAGTTAGTAACATGTCAGAGGGGCCTTCAGTTTGTCTCCAGGGCTGCAAATCCTTAGACTGTGTATGCTTTTGCTTACACTGCCAGCTCTCTGGAGCAGCGCTGGTTCTGGCTCTGTGTGTGGGCAGCAGCGAGCACGGCACCGGTGCCACGAGGACGCAAGGGAATATTAATTACCCCACAGAGTATGCCTGCATTCCCTCATTAGGTGCTAAATATGTTTGTGCTCGGGTTGAAGTGACTGATGGAGCATTTGGGTCTTGCACCTCATGGCAAGCTTTAAGGAGCAAATAAAGTACCATTTCTCTGCTCACGTACTCTATCACTGGTCACTTTCTCTACTCAAAGTCTCAAATAACGCCAGTTTTAGAGGCTCAAATACCAGTCTGATAGGTTAGGAATTGCTACAAGAGTGCCAGGAAGCAGGGAAAAAAGCTGGCACGTGTTATTTGCATTTGTGAGCTGTGAAGCCGACTAGCCTGCATGCCTTGGGCTGAGGAGATATGGTCTTAGCTGAAGTTAAGAAACATCAGGCCACATCAGGTTCAGAGGCATCAGTGTAATAAGTTGTGAGCCACATCATCTCTATGGGTTTTCTCCTTCATCTTCCTCTCTGCAGAATCCTAAAAAGGAAAAGTTAGTGTCGATCTATCTCTGTGGGCCCTCCCTCAGTCACCATGAAGTGAAAAATCATCCTTTTCCGTGGCTCAAAAATCTTCAATAAGTAATTTCTAGACTTGCAAAGAAGAAGAAAAAAAGCATGAATAAACAATTGTTCCATAGTTGCTTTGAACTCAAAGGACAGAGGTCGTGTCGTGCCACCCTTCCCCCCAGGAACCATAGATAAACTTCTGTTCTTAGCAGCCACACAAAAGCAACTCTTCTGACCTTACAGCAGTACAAATGTAGTAACTAACAGCCATGAGATCAAATACCATGAGATCCCCTCCACCTGTTGCAAAGAACAGAGAGGAAAGCAGCATGTTACACTGCATTACACCCCGAGGCAGCCCTCCACAGAAGGCTGGTGTGTCATTGACACACAAAATAAGGTGCTGTGCTCCTGGGCTCTGTCTTGCCTGTACTGGGAACCATTAATCCCATTAATTGCATATAAAAAGTCTGGTAGCAATTCTACAAATGAGTAAACACAGAGATAAAAGTGTAATCGTACTAGTACAGCAAATTGGATTCAGGTCCTCATTGAACAATCCTGTTTCATTTCAGCAATTTTATTATCACTGTAACTGGAACAAATTACTTTATTAAACAGAAGGGGCTTTTGTAAAAGAATTTCTTCTTGTGGGCAATATCATGAAGCTCTGTAACACAAAACCAGCAATTACACTTGTCAGGGGATTTCTTTAAGCAATTCAGCTAATGGCTTGTGACAGGTAAGACTTGAAATGTTCATTCAAGCCTTCCCTCTGCTATAAAGATATTTTTTGTCAGCACAAGAAAAGCACTTTTATTGAAATGAATGCTTTGGGCAGAGGTTTGAAATCCTGGAGAAGGCAAGAAGGCTCGGGGTAGGCTGACATGCAGGACAAGGGCAGAATAAAGTCTGCTGACATTTACACAATGGCCAAGACACACAAACACCTGGAGAAGTCAAGACTAACCCCACTGCTGGGGGAAGTAGAATGGAAAAGGTTGCTTCCCTGCAGCATCAGTCTAAGCAGAAAGCCAAGCAGAGGTCCAGCTCTAGATGGAAGTACCACATGAATTTAAAAGGTATTTCCATTGAAGACAAGGCATCAGGCTCATTGCAGACATAGCTGGGTGACCTCTAAAAGACAATGTGGTTTTTGTTTTGTTTTGTTTTTTTTTTAATGCAGTTCTCTAGGCTATACTTATGCATAAACAGTGTGGTTGGGAAACTGCTGTCCTGACCAAGCAGATTGTGACACAGCACTGCAGGATCTATGGAAGACAAGTCTCCATAAACAAAAATATCAAAAAGCTGTCTAAAACAGTACCAAAAGCTTAAAAGAAGTATCAAAATCAGAGCCAAGTACCCAAAGAACACTGAAATTCATAGGTCCTCCTTTACAAAAGCTATCAGAAAGCTGCTACTTCTGAGAAATTAAGGCCAGGGTGTCCCAATTGTATGATGGCTTTGATGGTGTCAGCCTGCTGGTTGGTGCTGACATAATTTCCCTCTATTCTCCTTCTCTCAGGTTGTCCTCCATGCTTCTGGAAAACAGCCAGCCATGATTTGACTCTGTCACTCTGCAGAATGGGTAAAAACCAGAAAATCACAGAAAACCAGCAGAAATATGTCACCAGAAATAAGAAAACCATACCCAGTCTTGGGCCTCTCTTCTACCTCAGGAGTAACCCAAGAACACAAGGGGGACCAGATGGCTGCTGGACAAGATGGTGTGACTGTTTCAGACACTTCACCTTTGTTGTGCTCCGCTCGGAGCTTCCCTCTTGTGTGTGTCATGAAGTCAAAAGTCCGGGAGAGTTAATATAAATCCTTACATTCTCATTCCCCATGTACACAGCTATTTGGAATAAATAGCTGGGGCTCCTGAGGACTGATGTGGAGCTCAACTCTGAGATCTGTGAACAGCTCCATTCAACCCTGGTGTCCTCCATCTATTCTTAAGCCCTCTAATTCCAAAGGCAAACTTTTTTTTTTTTTAAGGTCACCTCACCCCCCACCTCACTCTCACACAGACACACAGTTCTTCAGAAAGGGAGGCCTGCACTGGCCCTGTTTACTTAGAGCACAAACATATTCAAGGCAGTGATGTCAGATTAAAGGAAGAAAGGGGAGAGAAATCAAAGCCTCTAAACTGCACATAAAAGGCAATCGCTGGCAACCAATCTGTTGTACTTCCAACTCTTTGCACTTTATGAATAAAGGTCAAGCTGGTATTGGCACCCAAATGTTAATGTTCTTATAAGGGTTTAAGCTGCTTTAACAGCTGAATAAGTGAGAGTGATCCACAGGGCCACACCTAATCATGCCCTTACAGCAGGGAAAACCTCTGCTTCCCAGCGGGCTGGCCACAGGGGTGCAGGGAGACCTACAGGAGCAAGCTACTTACTGATTGCCTGAAGAAGACCTGAGGTTAACTAGCCCCTTCCCTGTTATTTTTCCGTCTGCTCTGCCGGCTGGTTGCTCTTTTGTTTTACCTATTTTGTGCTTGTTGCTTTTGTTTCTGGCTCTGTAGCTGCAGCGTTCAGGATGTGAACTGGCATACAGTAAAAGCACCTTCAGATACTTCCTCTGACTAGCAAGGAGTCCATCTGCCTATCTTCTTGTTTTAAAAATGACACACCTCTTTTTAAACACCCCCCCCCCCCCTTTAAAGTTAACAAGGCATGACTGCCATTGCCCCCTTCCACAGCAAAAAGTTTTGGGGTAGCTGGCAGCCAGACCTGATTACCAGTTTTCTTTCAAAGCTGATGATGTTAACGCTCTCTCTGTTTAAAAGGTGACACAGCTCTCACTTTTCAGGTTTGCCCTGAGTGTACTGGAAGTACTCATCTCCCAAAAGCAGCATTAAATTCTCTCACCTAGCTCTCCAGGCGGCAGCAGAGACCTGGCAACCTCATGTCCACATTTCCAAATGAGCAGCACACTGAAAAAGCTTCAGAGTGACTCAACACTAGCCCACTGCAACCAGACAGAGGCCTCACCCATCAAAGGAAAAGAGGTTTTACTGAAGAAAGAAAAAGTCAATATTTGGGATATGTTTTCATAAAGTCAGGACAAGTGCACTGCTAAATTAATTCATGTCTGGCATTTACAAACAGTAACTTGATCTTTCAGCTGGTGCCCTTGCCAAGTCAAGCAGTTTTTAAAAATTTAATTTTTGTAAAGGTGAATTTAGTGCTAATGAAATTGAAAGACAGGAGCAATAGCTCGCACAAGGCACTGGCCTGCCGAGCTCTGCAGGAGCTTCTCATCTGCTGCTCACAGGGCATCTCCATCCTGAACTCTGTGAAATTGGTTGCTCGAGTCCCAGGCCTCACCCCTCCTGTGGGACAGACAGCTGGGATTGCTTTTGGAAAGCCCAGAGAGAAAAACCCAGTCATTTCACAGGCTGCTTCAGGGAAGTTGCCCAGCGCTGAGCAAAGTTGCACATTACACTGGCAGGAGTAGAGAAGGAGTTACCAAATGTGCTGTACTTCTGTGCCTGGTACTTGGTATTTGACACCTAGAGCTCCTGGCATCTGGTGCTGCATTACTGCAATGCTGTTTGAACAGGGATGGATATGAGTCCATCAGCAACGGCTCGGTCAGCATCCCAAATCTAACTTTTGAACTGCTGAGGTTCAACAGGGATGCTGTCCTGTGGCTAGGGAGTACCTGAAGTCACAAGGGAAGCCATCCCATTTAGGGTGCTGCTCTACTCCTCCTCCTGTGCAAGGTTTACCCTACCCAGGAACTGCCCAACCCTACGGATCCCAAACAGCTCTTTCCTAGGAAGCAGAGTCTGTCCCTCTGGCAAACACACACCCTCACGGCACGTGAATTATTTTCTGTCAAGAGAGGATTAGGGAATATTATTGGAGCCCAGTTAACCGGCCAGGCTCACAGTGAAAGCTCAGCTTTACGGGTGAGGGAGGACCTCCCTTAAATGGGGCTGCTCCGTGCAGGCAGCGCTCGGAGTCACCCTATGCACCACTGCACAGCTTTGCACCATTTGATTTGTTTCTGAGGCATTAGCTTTCCATAAAAGCTGATGTTCCTGGTTTTTGGTTTGGTGGGTGTTTTTTTATTTGCACATTTATAGTAAAGAAATCCTCAGCCAGGAGCACCCTCCTCTTACCTCCTCCTCGCGCAAACCCAGCCAAGTCTCAGCGCCACTTGTCTGTCGAACTTGTTTTCCACCTCATTAACTACAATTGCCTATCCAGTGAGGGGATTAAAAAACAAGCTCCAACTCCTGGCTCCGGCAGAGACACAAAAAGGAGCGCTGTTTGCAGATTCCAGCTGCATTTTCCTCCCCGACTTTGCAGAGGTAAAGAGCCCGATTAAAGGAGTACGAGAAGGGCAGCGCAGTGGCGATTTACAGTCCCGAGAGACGGGGGGCATTCGGCTCCGTTCAGCGGGGCCCAGAGAAATCCCCATCACACTCCACCCGCTGTTTAAGGACCTGTGCTGTCCCCCCACCCCATCCCCAGCACTTCCCAAGCTGTGCCGAGGGACCGTCCCCGGAGGCCCGCAGCACCTCCTGCCCTGTCCCCCGGGAGCGGCCGCCGCCCGGGGCTGCTGCAGGGAGAGCTCCCAAATGAGCTCCAGCTCCAGCATTTCCATTTTAAAGCCCCAAGTTGGTTAAACACCCACCACCACCCCCTCCCAGCCCCCTCCTCCCCCTCCACCTCCCCTCCCCGGCGTTAAGAAATGCAAATGTGGCCAATCCTATTTTATGTTAAAAAGCGAAAAAACATTTCAATGTATTCTTGTCTTGTATGACTGGCTAAGAGCCTCCAAATCCCCACCATTTACCAAATTAAACTAATTGAAAGAGCTTCCAAAAGCCACATCTGTAGGCTGACGTCTGTCCCTGCCTTTCGCTTTAGGCTGGGGGAAACTGTTCTCCATCCCATTGATCCCTGAATAGTCACGCCTGTCAGGAAGCCACATCAACCATTATCATTCTAATTTTACTGCCTTTCTTGGTCCCTAATCTAATTTGCAATGATGCTTAAGCATTTCGCAAGGCCATAGCACTTTCTTCAGAATTTCAACAAGAGCATTAAACCCCCAATTTACATTAATGAAGTGCACATTTAATTAGGGGAGAGGGTAAATGGAGGGCTCTTCAAGAGCAGTTTGCGTGATATGATAGGCACTTGAAAAACGAAGATGTACCTGATAAAAGACTCTCGTGCAGCCTCCGTGCCTCATTTCATTTCTGTTTCTTTCCCCGCCCTGGTCAGTCTCCCCTCCTGCCCCAAACGCCAGAGAACAGTGGCAGAGAGACAGGGCAGCATCTCCCGGCCCAGCAGGCTGCCCGGTGTGCATCTCCCACAGACTGGAAGCTCTGTTCGCAGGGGTCAGCTGTGTTTCAGGCCCCTTCCTGCACAAACTTGCATGGAATCCATATCCAGCCAACCCTGTACTCTCTTACATTCAAAGCCACACACTTGTGCCCTCGAACTGGCTGGAAAGAGCCCTCTCTACCTAAGGTTTTCCCTCCTCAAAGTCATCCAAACACAGGCACAGACTCAGACCTCGGTTTCTGGGAGCAGAGACTGCTACTCGCTGAAGGTTTCCTATCATTTAACACAAGCAGAGTCTGCTGGAGCTCCAGGTGTACCAAAGCACTGCTCATCCAGGCACCATTCAGAAAAGAGATCAGAGAACAGGTTCCAGTGTTCAAACACCAATTCAGTGCATGTATGTCTGCAATTTTCTGCTGCTACACTCATGTCCTGCTGTAGCTTTGAGTGGCATAGAATTCAAATCTCCTTTTGAGCTTTCTCCTTTGAAACCAAGGTAGGAACAAAAAAATGAGGAAAAGAAGCACCAGTCAGTACTGCACAGCTGGGTCCATTGCTCCCAGCGCTGCTGGTGTCCCCCTCACCCATGCTGTCAGTGTTTGTGCAGGCACAGGACTAGCAATGCAGAAACAGCCACCAAGAAAATGGAATTTGGGAGCAGCCTCTATACTGGGCTGCAGGTCAGCAGGAATTAAATACCTAAATAGCTCCTTAACAGAATGTATGAAACAATTTTGTATTAATAAGTTTCGTAGAGAAGGCTTATATGAAGTTTTCTTCAAATTGAGTGCAGCTCTTTGAAAGCCCTCTCAAGTCTGCAGAAGAGAAAGGCAGCAAAGACTATGTATTTACAACTGAAAAGGACCATGCAAAATCTGTTACAGCAGACAAGACAGAACGTGTCACAAAATAATCCCTGAGCCTCGGACGGAAATATTGTCAAAGAACCAGCAGGAGGGAAAATGTAGGAGAGCACACACAGACAGATATATCGCTGTACGAGTGGAGGAATCTGAGAAGCAAAATAAAGGAAGTGATTTGGAAATAAGTAAGTAGCTGACAGAGTGAGAGCAGAGTGATTTCTAGCAGCAACGCAGCAGGAGACAAGCCTGAAGAAGGCGAGGATGAGGGCGAGGGTGAAGAGGTTAAGCAGCAGAGAATGAAGACATGAGAGAAACGCGAGAGCAATGCCTCACAATTACACAAAGATTGTTATGTCAGCTGAGATTCTTTGGGGAGCTACATTTTAGCGGCAATAGCAACATGAACAAATACATTAACGTTACAGACTCCTGCCAAAAACTTTCCCAACAAA
Organism: Ifrita kowaldi; assembly: GCA_013398055.1. Classification (NCBI taxonomy): domain Eukaryota; kingdom Metazoa; phylum Chordata; class Aves; order Passeriformes; family Cinclosomatidae; genus Ifrita; species Ifrita kowaldi. Next base: position 299,046 of record VZRS01007960.1, on the reverse strand, counting down.
TGGTACACCCTCTTCCCGATGATTTTCTCTCCAGCATTTTGTCTGGAGAGAAAAAGCTGCAGTGCTGTGTTGTTTCACTATGGACCATCCCCTCGAATGAAGACAGAATCAATGCAGGAGCACAGGGCAGCCCCAGCCACGAGGGTGTCTGGGGGCAGCAGGGCCAGGTGGAGGGGGCATCTCTGCAGCACCCCAGAATCCCTGGAGGGGACCCTGATCAACCCTCACACTAGGTCCCATCTGCCCGGGTACAGGTCACGCAGCTATGGCCTCTTTCACCCCTCTTTCTCCCCAAACTCCTGGTCAGCAGCAGCTCTGGCTGCCACCCACAAAGCCATGAAGAGGGACACACCAGCCCAGGCAGAGGTCTGTCTGACCTTCCGTGATGAGTGCCCAGGCCAGTTTTCCTGTCCCAACTTTCACTCACAGGCCAAAGCAGCACTTTTGTGAAAGACACTGCCCAGGGAAGGATGGGAGGCAAAACTCAACACTGCTGTGAGCCTGCACCAAGGGAGTACGGGAACATGCCAGCACCTGGCTTACACTGGCTGGGAACATCCTAAATTTCCAGGCTCGCATGACACAGGTAGCCCACCCCTACGGACAAGACCCTGTGTTTGAACACTTCCCCAGCAGAACAGGATTTGGTTTGTGCGCTTCCGGTGTTGTGTTTTTAAGTCAGAGTGGAGGGATTGGTTCTTGTTTCCAGGAGTTCATTATAAACGCAGTTCTAGAGTGAGGGTCATTCGAGCTCTTCCCTGGTTTGTTGACACTGGCATTGTTTCTGCTGTGTTACTAATCCAAAGGTTCACACCAGGTAATAAGACAAAGCAAAAGTACTTGCCTAAATTCTGGTTCGCCTGCTCACTGAGCTGTTATCCTAATTGGGGGACACATGAGGTGGACGCAATGGATGTTGATAAGCTGAATGAATCTGAGACCTGGTACTGCACTTACCATCTCTCTTAGGGAGGTTCTGTTTTGCTGTCCCCAGCCATCAGCCCTCTGTGGTTACTGGAAGGGAATATCTAGATTTGGAGTGTCTTACTTAACAGTGCTGCAAATGAACCCTCCTCAGTCACCCCATAAAAATGCCCCTGTCTGACCCCTGGAGCAGCCAGAGCTGTGGGCAGCAGCAGCAGATGTCCTCACCTTAGTCCCTCATTTCTCACAGCTGGGATGAAAAGCAGGGCTAAACATCACTGCCATTGAATTCACCGTCACTGCTGCTCCACGGCCTGGAGGCAGACTGCTGTTTGGACAGTGCGGGTGAGTGTTTGGAGTCTGCCAGCAGAGATCTGGGTGGCATCAATTGCCCCTGCTGGCACTGTGCTGGCAACCTGAGCAGCCCTGGAAGAGCCACGAGGAGCAGCCAGTACCCAGCCTTGCCAAGGCCTTTGTTGCCTGTGTTCGCATTGCTTGCCATTGGAAATTTGCCTCATTGGGGACCCTGTGGGGGATTTTTGGCCTGGGAGTTGGCAGAGCTTTTGCTTTACAAAGGACCGTGCTATTGGGCCATGCCACCATCCATCTGTGCATACAACGTGCTGCCTGTGGGTGAGGATGCAGATTTCTCAGTGCTGGAAAGCAAAGCAGAGCGGCTTCCTTTTTTCCCCCTTGCTTTGATTTCATGGCACAGGGATTAGTTTTTTTCCCCCCTTCCAAAACTGTGAACATAAGTTTCAACAGTGTAAAAAGGAGGGAGCTTTTTTCCCCTCTCTTTTTTCCCCAAACAGTTTAGAGATTTTTTTTTNGAGTTCACAGCAGAGGAATTTGGCCAAATTTCCTTGTAAATAAAATGCTGGATTGAAAGCATGTTTGTGTCTCTACTCACAAGTAGCACATGAGCAGCAGGATCACAGGGCTGATGTAATATGGAATCCCATTTCTAAACAGAAGAGTAGCATCCAGCAGAGTTGCTGAAGTCCAGATAAAAACAAACCATTAAGGTGGAATCAAGAAAGTTAACACAGAGCAAGAATACAAAAGCAATATTGAAGGCAATGAATTGCTTGCAAAAAGTCAGAATCTAGGAAACTGTTCACTGCTTAAACTTCACTGTGTCTTTTAATCACTTGTTCAAGTAACACCTTAACAAACTGAAACTGCCCTTTTTTGATGGCTATGTGAATTAGATCACATTGTAGACGGCAGCTGTGCTAATTCATCCATGCCAGCAGCCTGTCTGCTGAGATGATAGTGAGCTTCCTTCAAAACTCCTACAGCTGTGCTAGTTTTGCATAGGAACTTCAATTGAAGTCCCCGAAAAGGGAGAAAAAAAACTACCAGAGTTTTATAGCATTAAAAAAACCTGACAGAAATCTCCATCGGAAAACTTCAAACACATAATAATTCATGGTGCTGTTTACCACACTATATTTGTGAAGCATCTGGATATTACACTAACATAACAGTGCCCTTCCAGCATATCAGGAAGCTTTCTGAAGGCGTAAGACTCTGTTTTGGTTTTAATTCTTCTGTCTCAGAAACAGTGACCATTTTATATCAGTTTAACCAAAATATGCTTATTTACTAGAGCACCATGAAAAAGATATTTCAGATACCTTAGTTTCCTTCTGGCAAACTTCAGTTTTCAAAGTTATTTAAAATCATCAATTAAAAATTTTACTTGACAAACACTTTGCTTTTAAAAAACCCCCTTCTCCATTGTCTGTAGGACTGCAGGAGCTGCTGACCTCTGCTAGTGCTGTTGTAAACTTCGCAGACCTGAAATCCCTTCTAAAAATTTACCTTGTGACATAAATTTAACAAAATAGTCAAAACAAACACTCCACCCCAAAACACAATGATTTCAGTCACCCAGCAGAGCTGTGTCAGTGGCCTCCAGAACTGGGTGGGTTTCTGTAGATTACAGTAAGGCTCCTTGGTCTGTGCATGGTGCCAAAATCAAAGTGATCAATACAATTGAACCCTTGTAGATTTTATAACATTGGGAATAATGCAAGCATTTCCCGATCAGGGGGAAGATGGCAAGTACACTGATAACATTTACCATGTTTTATTGAAACCCAAACCGTCTCTGTAAGTAATTTTAGCTTGGAGACTGGAAGCAAAATAGGGACAAAGGTCAGAGATTGGCATAGACCAAATAACCCATCTTTTCAGCATCTTTTCAGCATCTTTTCAGCATCTTAACACTGTATACTCGGGAATGATGGTCAATAAGTGAATTCTTGGGCTCTCAGATACCTCTGGATGATCCCCTTTTTTTCCCACTGAACTTTTGGCCCACATTGTCTTCCGAGTTGCAGCTGAATTGGTTATTTAGAAAGAATGGATGAAGAGCTCACTTGTAGGGCAGCTCAGCACTGTGCTGCCCCAAGCAGCCTAGGCAGGGGCTATTACTCTGCCTGGGTGTGCCATGACAGGCACTTTGCACTTGTTCTGTGGTCACTTGTGGCACCTCCGCCTCAGGCAGGAGATCTGGATCACAAAGAGGCACTTGGACCTCCAGCCCACCTTCTCCCTGGTTCCATGGTGGGTCATGTTGTCAGGCCCGCTGCACTGATTAAGAATACTGGTTTTGTTGTACAGCCCTTTCCATTTCCACACAAGATGCCAGGTCAGCCACCTTTCAACGCCATCCAGCATGCAAAAATGTAAACAACAAAAGGGAAGGCACGGCAGTTTCGGTCTGGAGGCTTTCCAGGGTCTGCAACCTGCTTTGAAGCAGGGTTGGCTGCCCTGGGTATTGTCCCCGGGCAACAGCACAAGGGAAAGCAAGCGCTAATGAAAGTAGACCCACCCCATCCACAGGTAACCTCAGCCTGGTTTATGACAAGAGGTGTGAACGTTCAGCAGGCTTGCCACGGCTCCTTTGCCATGTATTTGCCCAGTGCTAGGGAGGAGTTAACTCTAATGGCAATCTGTGCTGTGTGAGAGGGTGTCGGTGAGCACGGGGCTCACCCTAGAGCAGCCCTAAATGAGCCCCCACGTGATGCCGCCTGTCACGGGGTTGCCTGTGGAAGTGAGACATGTATAATCACCACAGGGGTATTCTACACACTCACTCATAAATAATTAAGACTAAGCTGCCTTCTTCAGCCCGCCGAAAGAAGATAATGTCATTTGGCTCAGGTCTGGGGAGTTTTCATTTCCCTTTGGAGCGGCTTCAAAAAGCCTTATAAATACACTGCAATGAAACAATCACCTGAGGACAACTCTAGCAAACAAACTGATTCCTACAGCCGAGTCTCCCAGGCAGGGACTGTAATTAGGACAATAATCCATGCGACAAAAAAAATTATATAACAACAAATAGTAATTGCTTGCTGGGAAGGATGTGGATTGGGAGACAAAGGGAGGGGATGAATGAGTCAAATTCTTTAACTGTTCAGAGAGAGCGGTGGGAGGATAAGAGCAGAAACAGAAACACATTCAGGATTCAGTTCTCCAGGGAGGCTGTAACGGGTTTGTTAGCAGAAATGCACTCCCACTCGGCACGCTGCTGAAACCACACAAAACCCGGTGCACCTGCATTTTCCACTGCACAATTGTCACTTGTGGTCACAGCCTCCTGACATGCTATTCCTAATTCTAGGAATGACAGAAAAACATTTCTGAGTGTGTGCTGGCGTTTTTGAGCATGCATCTGTTGCACACTCTTCTAACGCTGAAACTCCTGTCACGTAACACAGATATTTGTGAGTATTTTTCCATAGCACAACTGGGAAATGTAACTTTTTCAGATATACGCATTTCACCATGCTGCAGCCAGCTGTGAAATTCTAGCAGTTCCAGGATATTACCAGTCCAATTTAAAATTGAATATTTGTGTAGATAGCTGTTTTCCTTTCCCTTCTTTTCCATTCTTATATGCATATGCTCAGCTTTCAACAAATGTACTTAACTTTTTTTTTTCCTTTTTCCAACATTCTCTTCTCAGACAATCCTAGATTATGGTTTGCACAGCTTTACATGCACTCAAGGCTGTAAAACGTTCGCCATAATTTCAGGTGCTTGTAAACATTACGGTGAAAGGCAACACTAAATATTTTATTGAGGACAGCATATTTGATTTTTGCCAAAGTGCAGAACTCCGGCACAAGTGTTTGCCCTCACTAATAAATAAAAGACAGATGTGCCACATGAACCTGTGGCTTTATCAAAAGTCCCCTAGTGTCACTCTGAAGAGCAAAGGAGAGTGGAAGGAATGTTGATGTTTATGGGAATGCCTGAGAAGGAAGAAAAGAAGTCTGATTTGCCTGCAGAGCTGGCAAATCCTTGAGCTTCACCTGATCATTTCTGCCTATTTTCTCCTGCTTCTGCGTGTTGTTTCCCTTGCCCCTTTCTATTTTTTATGTTTCTCTCTGCTTCATGTCTCAAGTCTTGTTTTGGTTGGGTGCTATGTGTGAAGGAGAGGCAGGCTCGTAACAGGACTGTGGATTTGTCAATCACAAACTCTTTCACTGAACAAAGCAACTGAAATATTAGAAGCAAATTAATGATAACATTCACTGTTAGATGTCAAAGCTAGGGCCATAATTATTATTTCGTTTACTGAAAACCTAAAAAGTAGGAAAGGACAGAGTGATTTGACCTACACTTACTACAAAGGAACAAGTAGCAGGAATTTGAGAGCAGTACTTAATGAATTGGTGATTTTAGCCACACTGCAGCCCCTCCCTGACCTAGGCTTCCTATTTAAAATTTAGATACTGCTTAAAATATTTCCCAGAGGTAGGAGTTTTAATGTAGTCATGTCCTTTCAGGAGTTAAGAATACACTACCACCATGGGAATTTTTCCTTACTGTGTCGGTGGATGAAATTCAGCCTCCAGCTGCACCCATCAGATACACTCCCTCTTACTCATTCCTGCTTCCTCCTGCTAACTCCACACATTGCCATGCATTTGGTCTGTTAGGAGTTCCTCCTTGACACTTACACCTCTACTTCCCCATAATCCATGGTAAGTACAAATCTTCCTAGTATGAATATTCTCCTGTCTGTATCTCATGTTGTGTTTGGTCTCTGCTAGCACAGCTCCTTTCTAAGGGTCATTTTCTCACAGTGAAGCTGAGTCTCATTCTGTGCTGTACAAATTGCAAATACTTAAAGCATGAGGATCAAAAGTACTTCTGTGTATTTTGAGGCTAAACTGCTGATTGCTACACAGCCTTTAAATATCACAGGGGCAGTGAAGAGCGCCCAAAAGAGAGGATACAGTCTGAAACCTGTGGAATATTTACTCTTGAGGAAACATCCTAGGTATTAGCCAATTAGGAAAATGGTTTGCCTTTCTCTCTTTCCAATTTCATTATTTCTTTCATTTAAACTTGTTTAACACTGAGTTGTCATTTCTGTACGATACTGCAATGCAAAAGGAAAAAAAAAAAAGATGGGTGTAAGCTGAGTTTTCAGGCTTTTTCACTCTTTAACCCTTTGGAAGATTTATCTTGGTACGGGGATGAGCTGCCTCCTGGGGCATCTGATAGTTAGCAGGTACTAAACATTTTAGAGCAGCCACTCCTTACACAGGGAGCTCCAGGTAGCCTCACTGCATCTGGCCAAGGCAGGTGAGGTCTTAGCAGGGCAATAATCCAAGTCAGACTCTTCCTGCAGCTTTTGTCAGAGGACAACAGTCAATATCATCATTCAAACAAAACCAAACCTATTTTAACACTTACAAGGTATTACTTTTAGTCAGGCACCTCATTAGCAACTAGGGAAATAATTCTTTCATTCTTTTCTCAAAATCTAAACCCCCTCGTACCATGCACTGAATCTGGTTAATTTGTTTCCTTTTGTCCTCACAGCCTTGTCCCACAAAGAAAAAAATGTTCTATAGTCTGATCAAGGAGGGTGTTCTGGCGAAAATCAAGCTTGTATGCTTTGTTCTGAAATAAAGATTTAGGAGACATCTTTTAAAATATTCACTAATGAGTGCCATAGCCTGAGAGCCAGGCAAGAAAGAGTTTAAAGGGTGTTGTCATTTGATGTCCTAAAAATAAATTGTAATGCAGAAATAGTTTGCTATGAGGTTATTTCAAGTTTTCTGAGTGTTCGCTGTTGAATTAGAAAATTTATTTGCATTTCATTTACAGAAAATGAGCCTGACAGAGTCGTGGAGCCTCTGTTACAAGAAGCCCCAAACTCACTGAAAACACTCTCCAAACCAAACCCTTTCTCTCCCTGTTCAGAAAACACTACTTGTTTCTAGGCTTCTAATTTTTTTGGTTCTGTTTTAATACCTAGGAGATCACAGCAGAGATCACAGACTTGGATTTCAACTCTTGGATGCATCTGGGGAAGAGAGGAGAAAAAAGACAGTGAACACAGAGGGGCCTGGCAGTTTGGGTGGTATTATAAAAAAAAAAGTATTCAGGCAGAGTGTAGTGAGAATAGTGGTTTGAAAATACAGCCCTGAAGGAAGAGTCTCCAGAGAAACAATGAGAAAGGAATAAATAAAAAGAAAGTTATAAATTCATCTATTTGCTCTTCCCTGACCCTTGCTTTTACTCCTCTTCACAGCAACTACCCTGGGAAAGGCACAATGCTTTCTCCTGTCACAATATTGAGAAAAATTGAAATGGGGAAGAAAGACCACCAGATGCTTTATTGTCTTAGGCGTTTCCACATAATTAGCTGGGAATAAAGGTCCTCTGCATGGTTTCATTGCATTGAATGAACTTGGATATTGCTACACAGTAGTGTGTTTTATGATTCATGCTCTGTTATCCAGCAGCTTTTTGAAAACTGCCAGCTACTTTATCACTGACGGCCAAGCCTGGGCCTACAACTTAAAATGCAGCAATGCAAAGTTAACTGTGCATGACAGATGTCCATGAAATTGTTTAACACATGCACGCATGCACACACCAAACACGCGCTCACACACACACACACACTCTCACAAAGCTGCCCCTCGCCTTCCTACTGCCCCTCTCACTGAGTGCTCAAGCTCAGTTTTAAATATAAATAAAAGCTGGGTACTTCTGGAGAAGAGATTGTGAGTGCACACTGAGGACCACGGGTTGCCGCAGGAATTATAGGAAACTTTCGAGAGAGGCTGTGAGAATCACAAAAGCAGCTCCTGGAAATGCACTGAGAGGGGGACGTGTCCTCTCTTCTCCCTCTCCTCTCCCACACACTTCCTGCTTGCACCTCTCTGCAGATGAGAAGCTTGTGTGTGAGGATCCCAAGATACTGAAGTTCTCAGTACTGCCAGGGTTTTACCTCAGAAGCACCAATTCCCGAGGAGACACTCACAGACCACAACCTTTCTGCCTTTGCACCTAATTGCCCACTGGCTTCCCTGGCAGAGGATTAGGATCACAGGGCCTACAAAACCTTAATACAAGGTGTTCCTCCTTTGAAGAGAACTTGAGGTGCCCTCATTGGGATTATTGTGTAATTGGGTGATATAAACTGGGCCAAGAGAAGCTGTCAGAGAAGAACAGTTCTGGCACACAGAGAGGAACTCACACTGGCTCCATGCAGGGAGCTGCCTGGTGCCTGGCACCCGCTCCTGGGAAGCATGGGCCTGTCCCTGCTCCCCAACCCACTTGTCAAGCACCATGGCATAAAGAGAGAGGGGGGTGAGCATATCCCTCTCCTTTCTCTGCCTTCCATGAACAGCTCTATTGATTGCCATCGGGTTATTAGCATGGGAAGGTGGTACCCAGTGTGAATGCAAGTGACAGCAGCGAGCCAAAAGAAAGGAAATGGGGAATCAGTTCCCCTTTAGAAGGAGAGCCGAGAAGTCCTCTGACCCTGCTTGGACCCACTTTGTATTCTGGAAGGGATGAGCCCTTTCCCCAAGGTTTACTGGGTGCTCTGACAGGCAGGAAATAAACATGAGAAACCTTCCCAGTGCTCAGCAAATGGAGGCTGGGGGTGTACAGATGAGTTTGTCACATCACCAAAAACACCCACAACAAATGAACACGCAAAAAGATAAATCAAAACCAGGAACAAAGCAGAGAGATTTACACTCTCCGTTTACTTATGTCTAAACAAACATGTAATTCACTTTTGTTTAACTTCAAGGTATTTTGCAAGGAAAGAAATAATTCTGCCATAGGGAACACCGGGCCAAATTCTCTGCCATCATGCAAGCATACTTTGGATTTCACAGAGGCGGCTCATCTTCTTCTGCTTAGCAATTTGGGCTTGTGCCCCTGTCTTGTGGACATTAAAATCATCATAAGACTCAGTCTTCAGTAAACTACAGCCAAGTCCAGACCAAAGAGGAAGGTCACAATTTTCAGCAGACCTTGGTGTAACTTCTAGAAGGGCTTTCAGAATGGGAAGCAAGAGGCTGGAGTGAAGGGTGTCACTGATGCAATTTTCCCATGAGATTTCTTTCTAAAGGGTATTTTTTACCCTCTGACACCCACTAACAACTCAGACTCATTTTCAATTGCCTGAGTAACCAGTTCTGTGATTCATGCTCGGAGCTTATTAAAGCTTATCTGATACAAGGCAGCCAAGATCTTCCAGAAATATCAAGAAAATTATCTGCTTTTGATCTTTACTAGGGGGGGGAAAAAAAAGTCACAGCTCCTAGCTCTCCATCAAAGTTTCCTCTCCTTCAGCAGAGCATAAAGCAGCTCAGCAGGATGGCAATTCCACAGGGTGGGATGCTGTGTATGTGCCTGCATGTCTGCATGCCTGCCTGCGTGTGTGTGTGTGTGCCTGCGTGCGTGGGGCCCGTGGGTGGCCTGCTCAACATTTTGGTGGATGTTTCATTCCCACCCCTTTTACTACGACCCTGGTCAGGCCACTTTTATGCCAGTGACAGCTTCATGAAGCACAAAACATGGAGCAATACATGGCATGAAATTGGCAACAAAGCCGAGCAAAAGAAGGAACAATTCTCTGGCAGGATGTGATCACAATATGGCTGATTGGATCTGGAAGCAGATGCCAGCAGCGGGTATTGTCCCGGTGACTGAAAAGACATGACCCCCGAGGTACAGAAGACAACGAGGCCCTCCTTATGAACCACAGGGGGAGGGGAGAAGAGGTGAAACCAATGAATAAATCAGGCGATGGAAACAGGGGAGAAAAGAAAATGCTAAAGAGGACTTTTATGGGGGACAGGGGCAGCTCAATATGCAAGAGCGTTGCCTCCCCAGCTAGCTGAACACTTGCTCAGACAATGGCTTTTTAACAGATGGGAGCCCTGCTGAAAGGGGCCAAGTTTTGTGCAGTTGAGAATCCCTGTTTGTTTAGTCTGCTGCTGCCCAGGCAGGTGTCTGCAGAAAGGCAATCCAGCAGGTTAAGTGTCTCAGGGGCGGTTTAAGACAGGCAAGCCAGCGTATCAGCCAGGACTGGTTTTATTGGCAGGGGACTGATCTTGTTAGACTTGTTTGTGAAGCCCTGAGGGAGGAGAGGAAAAAAGAGATCGCTTTTCTCTCTTCTTTCTAAGGACAGATTTTCCCGTTCTGGGCAATCAGGCCGCTGTAATAAACCCTACCAGTAAGGCAGCTTCATGTCACAGGTACCGACAGGGCATAAAACACCGCAAAGGAGCACAAAACATTGAGACACAGCACATAACGTTGCCACTTGCAATGTCACAACTCCAAGTTCCTACACACACTCCTCCTTTTTCTCCTTTCCTACAATGCATTTGATAACCCAGTTGTTTACACTACAGTTTTCTGGATGGGCCCCTTCATCTATTTCAGCATTTACTGCAGATCATTGAAATGCGACGCACACGGCTCCTGACCTCAGCGATGTGCAATTCTCCCCTGCCGTAACAGAGATGCAGCCATTCTCCTCTGTTAACGATGATACCCAGCTAACAGGACTGGTGGGGTTGATTTTTCTTCAGTCACATAGGCACACAGACAGCAAATGCCACACACAGGATTGGCAGACACCGGCGTGTAAGTGTGGGAGGGGTATGCTGGGCCAGCCCAGAGGAGGTGAATGTCTCAGTGACTCCCAAGATACTCAGCAGTGCCCAAGATGACACAATTTTCTTGCATCACCCTATCCAAAATAGCAAGCTTACAACAACATGGATCATGTCAGGAACACAGAGCATGGGGAGAAGGGAAGGAAAACACACACAGCATCATTCCTGAGTGGCAATGGGAGTGTCACATTCCCTTGTGCTGGATCACAACCGTCAGGATAGTCCTGAATCTCAAACAACTGAAGGGAAGCATGAAGGTACACTCACATTTCCATATTCCTACCTTGCTATTGACTTGCTAGGTGACTTCAGACAAGGGACATCACTTCTCTGTGCTCCCATTCCCCTCTTGCCCTCCACATCCTTTCTCTGCTTAAAATGCAACGGCTGTCAGAGTTAGTAAGAGTATGGATTCTGTATGCCCAACAAGACTTCCATCCCAATCCAGATTTTTCCTTTAAGGAGTGTGAGACAGTAACATTTCCTGTGCTTTTTTACCTCGTTATGTGCTCTGGAACTTTCCTGTAATCATGACTCCCACTGAGAAAAAAACCCAAACCATTGCTCTAATTCTACCTTCCAGAAGGTAGGAGGTAGAAGCCTTCCAGAGGGTAAACAGGGATCATTACTTTTATGGAAACTATGGTTCTGCAACTAAATCAGGTCCTTTCTGCCCTAGGACCCCCTTACAATCTCTCCTCCACCTCCAGACCTGTTTTGAAAACAGAGGTGAAAGCTTGTTTCCTATATATATATTAGGTTGCCACAAGGCTACTGAGCCCACCCACAAGAGATCTGCAAGAAAGTGTGAAAGCAGTACTCACTATAGTGAAAGCTTCCACTCCCCGTTTAAAAAAAATAGCCTAACCTTTTTCTGTCTGGGTTGGGTTAAACAGCACAAAATATTAACCCCCACACAGAGTTGCACATGCAATTGCATCTTTGGTATCTATTCTCTGGCATAAAAAATGTGGGTCTTGAACTATCAACCTAGACACAAAGGTTTTTTAGTCACTTTCAAGCTTGCAAAGCCTCTTATTTTAATATTTTTGATACAAAGTTAAACGTTTTTCTTCAAAGTGCCTAAGGACAATGCTAATGCTCTTTCTGAATTTGCCTCTTCCCATTTAGTTTTCTTGGTGCTATTCATTTTTAGAGGCTTAAAGTAGAGTTTATGCGGCATTAGTATTCATAGGCACATGCTAATTTACTCTTATGTTCGGATACGCAAGTGGTTTTTTTCAGATGAAACAGAGAGGATTAGCTCTAGATCACTTGCTCTGAAGAAAAGTTGTAGCATGCCTCAACTTTCTATTCTTTTCACCGTGGCATCAATTACTAAAACTAGATTTCTTGTTCCTAAAACAGAAATAAAAATATCTGCTGCAGTCTCGTAAAGGGGGAAAAAAAATGTGTATTCTGGTGTGAGAAAGTCACGAAGTCTCCAACCCCTCCCTTTGCCCTCCTCCCTTCTCCACAGGGACGAGGGATTATCACCGCTGATCCCTAACGCCACTCTGACCACCAGCCGCCGGAGCCAAGGGCTGTGCTCCGGCTGCCCATTGTCAGCGGTGGCAGCTGGGGGCAAGGCAGAGGTTTGGGTCTGCCCCAGCCAGCCAGCGCTCAGGGGTCACCCTCGGGAAGGTCAGAGTGCCCCTTGCCTCGGCGTCACGGCCATAGAAATTTGCTTCAGCCCACACATGTGTTTGAAGGAGCAACTCGCAACAAAAGCTTTTTCTAAGTGTTCCAAAGCATATGGTTGGAGAGGGAAAACACCGCCTTGTTGATTCTGTTCTCACTTCATAACTCAGCTTTTAAACTTTATTGTTGTTAAGTATATCAGTGTTTGAAAGCAAACCCCAACTTTCATCACTTTTCCCTATGTTTTCTGTTTGGAAACAAGAGAATTACCTCACCAAAATCCATTTACGTTGTGAATTTGATTTGGAATATGTAATCCTCCGTGAGGCGATAATGCAGTTAGAGGGACATGAGCAGATGCCCTGTTCCCCTCTGGAGAGGCTGTGGGGCATCACAGAGCCAGCCCTCCTGCACACCTCACTGCACCCCACAGAGTCACGGACAGCCCAAAGTCACTCCTGGACCTCTTTTGGTGTTTCATTTCTTCCCAATGCCATCCAGCAGCTGAGGAAACACTGAGGGAGCGCTTCAGCAGCAGGAGGGGCAGGCAGCTCAGCAAGGTCTCCTTCAGACAACTCTACAGGAATGGCTAGGGAAGAAAAGGTTTCATTCCAGGCACACTCTTTTTCCCAGTCAAAGGTATTGGCTATTAAGGCACATTGGGTTTTTTCCCTCTTAGGAAGAAGGAGATGACATTATGTGAAGAAGTCAGAATTCACTGTGGGATAAAAGCGAGGAGGTCAGCTGAGTACCTGTAGCTACCCACTTGCAATGTGTAAATATAAACCACTTCTGTGCTTATGAGAGTGTATCAGTGCCATTTGGCGGTGCTGATTACCTGACACTGTATCTCAGGTCCAGTATGGCTCTTAATGGTTATTTTATATTTTGCCCTACTTGTGCCACTAATTTACATGACTACAAGACACATAAACACACCAAAAGGATTTTCCAGACAATAATTTTGTACTAAGTCAACCAAAGAACTATAACATCTTTGCTGAAGCTAAAGGATGACTACCTGGCCAGACCACCAGGACCTGAGTCAATTAAACATCGAGGTTACATCAAAGTGAGCGCATCAAACAGTGAGAGGGCACAGTCCTGGGCACAGGAATGCAGTATTCTGCCCCAACAAACAGATCCAGCTTCCCCTGACACTGTTTTGGCCCATGCCAGCCAGCACCACCTTAAAAGAGGCCCAGGTGCAATTCCAGAGGAAAGGCATCCATACCTGGGTTTGCATGCAATAAGCAATGTGTGTGCTTCACCCTGCCCTGGAAGTGAAGAGGATTTACAATCCAAGCTGCAAGCTGTTTCTCACCACTGGCCTCTGTGCCCAGGAGCACTCTGGGACATGTTTAATTGTGTCGTTTGTGTAACCCAAAGGTCCTCTTTCCACTGAGACTCGGAAATTATAGCTGTTGCTGGGCATCAAAATGTAAGGATGTTACACTGCTCGTTTTATATCAAGTTGCAATACAATTTATTACATAATGCACACAAAAGTAGGGGCTTTTAAAGTCTGTCATTCCCGAGAGAGGAAATTTTGGGTTTAAAGTTGCACAGCCAAGTTCTGGTACAACTTTTAACATCATCATCACCTGAGCCCTTCATAAGCTTTACTGTGAAGTCCATGTGTAAAACAGGATTATTAATGCACTAACTTTATACCTGGGAATCAGGCACTGGGAGATTCAGATGAACAATACTCACCCTTTCATTTTTTATCAATTTGAAATACATCTGCTTGTTTTTTTCACGTATTAAAATCATCCAGTTTTAGCCCTGTATACATCCCTGTTGACTTCAATTATTGAACTTATTGTAGGGCAATTCTATCAGAGGCATTACAGACCACCTCAGACCTCGGTTCTCCTTTTCCTTTTCCATTTTTTCCCTCTTCCTTCTCCTTTTTCCTTTTCATTTCCCCTTTTCTTCTTTTTCTTGTTTCTGTCTCCCGCTTCCATTGTACCTTCCTCACACAGGTCACAGGGTGCTGAAGGCACCAAATGCATAGGATTGCTCAAGGTTGCTGTGTCCAGATGGAAATAGCAAGCAAAGGGAAAGCTTTGCTCTTAGTTTGGTTCACATTTAGTCTTGGACTCAAGCCCAGTAAGGACAGACACCACAAAAAAATTCCGATTTTCTATCAACTCTGAAAAATATACATTTTCACTCATGTTTCCCTTAGAAATGTACAATCTCCTTAGGTTGAAACTCCACGCCACATTCAGGCTTCTAACACAGAAAAGCTGCTTTAGGGCAGACAGGCGCAGAGAAAAAGCTGGTCCTGTGAGCATTCACAATGGCCCTACTCCTTCCAGGATTTCTCTCCAACAGCTGGGATTTGGCTGTAGCCAATGAAACCCGCTTTTGGGAACAGAAATTGCTGCTCTTGTTTAGGTAAAAGAGACCCTGGCTGATGTAAAATAAAGCAGACATAAATTTAAAATATGTAAGGGAAAGGAAAAAAAAAGAAAAAGTGCCCTCTAATGTAACTGGAACTGCAGTACTGCCAATGTTTTACTGTGAGTTACGTGAAATACCCTGGTTAATGACATATTCCAGCAGTGGCTGGACTGCACAAATGCCTTGGGTTTTCTGTGGAAGCACAAAACAGAGTATCTCAGTCTTTCATGCAGCACAGAGAAGCTTGAAATCACCACCCTCAGGCAGAAGAACAGCTTTCAGACCAGGAGTCCTTTTCTCCACTTCCCAAATCGTGATTTCTGAAAGGCTTGCCATTTCTAAACCAGCTTTGGTGTCTGCTTGTGCCAGTCTGGGAGCTGCAGATCCAAGCAGGGAACCCCTGTCATGTCACTTCACATACGAGTCGTGTGAATATTTCTGTTCATGAACCTGTCCACAGGCGACTGGGAACTTAAGCCCTGCAGGAATCAGTGCAGCACATCCTATGGACACAGTAATCCTCCCCAGCTGACCTCCTCTGGGCTGGGAGCTCATCCCCATGGGCATCCAGGGCCCAGCTGAGTGGTGTTAAAGCACAGAATGGACCAAACACGCCGTCCCCTTTGTAAACTGGTTTAATTGGACCTGAGTCCTTGATGGACTGAGGCTTCCAGCTCTGCTTGTTTAGCAAGAAAAGCTCTCTTAATTTCTTATTGTGGCACACAAGATTTAGTGCAGATCCTTTAATTTAAATGTCAGAATGTGAGCAGTAATTTATTTCCATAAAACAAAAAGCAATAAAGTCAAATATATTAAGCTCTGGCTGTGAGGGCTCAGATTATACAATTTATAATTGTACAAAACACAAACAGCAAAAAACTACCCACCAGAGGATGAGTTATTATCACTCACTTAAGCGTTTGATTCAGGGCTGGTGAAAGCAGTTGCAAGAAAATAAAAAGAAGAAGTCAAAGCATTTGGGATGCTGAAAGGCCCTCAGGGACAGTCAAACATGGGGAACAGGAGCAGCTGATGCGCCCCTACACCTGCTGGCCTTCCCAAGTGCTCCTCTGCTGCTCCTCCAAGCACTCTGAGGCTTACTCTTACTTCCCACTTTCATACTGGTTGCACTCTGCCAATATTCATTTTTGCATTACACCCCTAGAATCACACTCCCTTACAAATGGTGAGGAGCACAAAGGAATAAAGTGTTGTATTCTTTCCAGCTGGGACCATATTTTTTCAGCAGCCAGCACGTGGGATAATGAAAAGCTGGTCTTCAGTAAGACCTTATGTGACACCAGTGGCAACATCACAAACACAGCTGTGTCATAGGAATTCAGACAATGATTACCTGAGTCAAACCAGAATGACTCAATAAACTTAAACTGTGAAAACACACCTCTGAAAGCAGCAGAAGTATTTCAGCTGGTACCAGCAGCAGAAGTATTTCAGCTGGTACCAGCAGCAGAAGTATTTCAGCTGGTACCAGCAGCAGAAGTATTTCAGCTGGTACCAGCAGCAGAAGTATTTCAGCTGGTACCAGCAGCAGAAGTATTTCAGCTGGTACCAGCAGCAGAAGTATTTCAGCTGGTACCAGCAGCAGAAGTATTTCAGCTGGTACCAGCAGCAGAAGTATTTCAGCTGGTACCAGCAGCAGAAGTATTTCAGCTGGTACCAGCAGCAGAAGTATTTCAGCTGGTACCAGCAGCAGAAGTATTTCAGCTGGTACCAGCAGCAGAAGTATTTCAGCTGGTACCAGCAGCAGCAGTATTTCAGCTGGTACCAGCACCAGAACTTCTCTGAGAATTTGGCTCTGCACCCCCATTCTGTCCAACTAAGAGATCCATAAAGTGACCATCAAGTAATGAGGAATATCTAAGTCATCCTGGAAAAACCTAGTATTTTCAGGAGGTATATAAACAAAGGGCACAGTGAAGATGTACAATGCGTAAAACAGCCTTGTTATTGATATTTAGGTGACAGAGGAGAGGCAGAACTGAGGACAAAACCACCAGAAATGTCATTCAGAAACTCTGCTGTATACAACAGATCCAACTATTTCAAAAGCCCTGAAGCAGAACTACAGAAACAGAGGTCTGGTGGCCGCAAACCTGCCGAGCCTCCTCACTTTCACAGCTGACCCTCATGGTACATGCTCTGGAGAGGCTAAGGATGTATTTCTGCATCTTTTCTGGAGAGCAAGAGTCAGCTGAAAAGGGACTGAGGGGGCACTCGATCCCCTCATCCAGATTATTAACAAAGATATTAAACAGAACTGGTCCCAAAGCTGAGTCCTGGGGGATAGCGGCAGCCAACTGGATGTAACTCTGTTTGCCACCTCTCTCTGGGCTCTGCCATCCAGACAGTTTTTAGCTCAGCAAAAAATACACCTGCTCAGGCCATAGACCAGGAGAACGGTTGCAGGAAGGGTTTCCTTGGCAAAAGGCATCTGCTGTGCTTTTTTCAGATGAGAAGGGTACAATCTGACAGAGCTGCAGCCCATGAGAGGGCTTATCAGGACCAGGACAGGGCACTAAATTTTGGGATCTACATTATTTCCTTGCTCTTTTACTTGAGATAGGCTTTAAGAGTGGCTCTTCCAGCGCCACTTAATGCCATCACTGAAGCCTCAGGAAGTCCTGATTAACTGTATTCATGCTGGGCCAGGGCCGAGGCACTCCCCTCCTTTTTGCTAACCCTTAATGTATTCATTGCCTTATTTTCATACATGCTGATTGAATAGCGATTTATTCCTCTGCTGCTAGGCTAGTCCCTCCATGCTAAATGTGAAATCTTTATTCTAACCAATGTCTAAATCATTGTTTTCTGGCGGCGCAGATCATGTGGCACAGATTATTAATAGCTCTGGTCTCTACACCACTTGACACGGCGCTCCAGCTGTCATTCTGCTCCCTGGCTCGTATGATTCTTGCACTGGTAAAGTGCCAGGCCCGGGCCGAGCCCATCAGTCACTGTCACCCAGCACCCAGTGATGAATAGCCCCGCGAGCACCGTGGCGAGGCCCCGGCTCCCGTTCACACGCGCCTGACTTTTCCCAACTCCGGCATGCCAGCTGAGGCCGGGCCCTGCCGAGGTGGGCAGCGGCGACCTGGAGAGACCAACCCCCCCTGCACCCTGGATTAGTTAAAAACGAAACAAATCCTAATGCGATCATGTCACTAATTATGCATTTAATTCAGTTATAAGGAGCTAATGGCTCCCTCAGTGACAGCTTTTACTGCTAAAAGGCAATTCATTCCTAAAACTGAGAAATCTAATTACACAAAATGCTTCGTCCTAATCCTTTCAAAGAATAATCTTATTTGTAGACATTAACATCCCAGATGCTGCTGCTGTTTGTCCATTATGACAGTGTTTGTCCTGAATAATGTATAAATAGCTCTTTCTGGACAGTTGCATGTCACTAAATCAATACAATTTGCTGCCTTCTGTTACATTAAGTCAGCCTGGGCAAGCTGGAGAAAATTAACCTTTTGTTTCCCACTCAAAAGGGCCTTTGAAATTAGAAGCAAGAAAGGGTTGGAGGGCCTATGGGAATCATGAGGTCTATTTTTTTTTTTAAACCCACAAAGTATTCAGCAGATCTGCTGGGCTGGTGATGGATATATCTTCAGAAAAACTGGCAAAATATTTCTAGGTAACGGGGGAGACGAAAAAAGGAAAATTGTGTTCTGCTTTCTCATCTCTTCCTTAAATGCTTCAAATTTCTTCTATGGAAGCAGCTTAATTGTGGTAAATTCTACAGTTTCTGTAGAATTCTGTAGTGTTCTGTTGTCAAGGGAATGATACTGCTGCTAAGATGTTCCTTAGGAGTTGTGGTAGCTCCCACAGCCAGAGAGATGAAAAATGTCCCCATGGAGTCACTCACCACACAAAAAGCCCTTTGAACACAGAGAAAACATGAGAGAATAGAAAGTCTGTCTCTCATGCAACATATAACTGAGAAGATGAGCTGAGGGCATGTGGCTTTGAGCAGAAACACGGCCAAGTGTAAAGCTGGATTTCAGTGTATTTGCCTGTTTATCTCGTGTATTAAGAATTAGCTGCCTGCACCTATTGTTGGGCTAAAATAACCAGTTCTCCCCTAGTATTACTACAGGAATTCCAAGTTTCCAGGTGATGTCCTGGCACCATCCCAAGGGACACTCATAGGATTCCCCAGATGTCACCAATATTTGTGAAAGCCTCAAGTATACTTGGTTTTAACCATAAACTCAAGTCTCATTGAAACCACTCTGTCTTTGCCAGGGACCAAGACTGAAGCTGAGCAGTGCTCAGAATCTAGAACCGATCACGGCTCTGAGTGGAAAGGAAAACACAGCTCCTACCAAACCCACAGTTCAACTCGAAGTACATACTCCATGTTGCAGTCATCAGGACTGTGAAGTCATCAGGAAGCCAACTTACTGGAGAAAATCCTGTGCTGAGAAATTATGCCCAAGCTCCTGACAGAAGTGACAACTCCAGCTCTTATTCTGGCCTCAGCCTCCAAGCATCTATTCTGTGAATTTGCCAGCAATGTCCCTAATTCCTGGCTTCTTGAAACAGCACAGTGGGAGCTCAGCAAGCAGAAGGATTAGTGAGAAATTAAGGAGTTGTCTGCCATTCAAAGAAGTGCAAAGTGCAATTTAGAAAATGCCACGTTTCCACATTGGTGATTTGAGTTCTGACTCAGTAGGAAAACCTTCCATGGCCAATCTTCAGGGCACTGTAGGGGGTGAAAAAGGGAGAGCAGACCACAGCTTCACTAGCATAGAGGCACATACCTGCCCCTTCAAGGCACACAAGTAAATGCAGGAACACCCTCCTTCCAAGNTAAATCTGGATTTCAGTGTATTTGCCTGTTTATCTCGTGTATTAAGAATTAGCTGCCTGCACCTATTGTTGGGCTAAAATAACCAGTTCTCCCCTAGTATTACTACAGGAATTCCAAGTTTCCAGGTGATGTCCTGGCACCATCCCAAGGGACACACAGCTCTAACAGACACTAATAGGCGAAGTCAAAAGCTTACTCTTGGAACCAAAAATCAAATAACTGTCTATTTGCCCAGAGAAATACAGTACAATAAAGCATTTGCATGGTCATCCCATGAAAGGCTACATGAGGGAGCTCCCTGAGGCTGTACATGCACTGCATAACATTAGGAAGAGTCCCTCACATGGTGACAGGGCTGTTGTGACTGCTTCCCATACAGAGAGACCACATCTGGTGGAATTACCAATTTTGATGCCATTTCAAACCATTTACTCCCTGTCTACTCATTGTTCAGATGATTATTTTGCTTTCCGTGCCAGCCTGAGTTGTTTCATCTTACTCTTCAAGAGCGTCTCACAGAAGGTTTCTCCTGTGAGGGCTGCAGTTCAGCTCAGGACTTTTTGCCCCTCGTGGCTTCCTGAATTAAATTATGGCAGCTACTTTGTTAAACAGAGCTTCTCCTTGCTTCCTCATCCTAACAAGAGAGCAGATCCAGAGAGTTGCCAGCAAAGCTCCCTTCACCACCCTGCATTGCTGGATTGCCATTTCTTTCCACAGAGATGGTCAGATTTAGAGGGGCTGAGGGGATCTTACTTTTGGGGTCTCCTCATGAAGGCAGGGACTAACCTGTGACACCACAGCTTTCTTCTGGAAACACATGCCAGTGAGGCATGCACGAAACAGACCTCATGGGAAGCCCTGCAAAGTCTATTTGCCCCGTGCCAGTGGCATCACCCTCTTGCCCTACTACTTGCTCTGGCTCTGGCACCATATGCAAGCAAGAGCTGGGGATTGTGTGTGGCAAAGGTTTTAAATTGATTGCATCACTACGGAAGGCATGAAATCGCCTCTTTAGACTGCCTGCTGTTAGTGTTCTGTGACCAGGGGGACATAGATACGAAGTTATGTCAGGTCAGCATTTTCCACATATTCTAAATGTATTTAAAATATTCAGTATTTCATTCAAATATTCATTTGAATATTTTTAGGGGGATTAATTGTTCAAATCTAAAAAGTTTATGCCACTCTAATGGACTACTAATGGAAGAGGCTTTTAAAAAAATCTCTGCTTTGTTCTGAGACCGGACTGTGACCTAACCACCAGGTATAATACATACCAATATCTATCTTGCACTGTGAAATTTAGATTGCAAATCCATTATGGTAGAGTCCGTGTCTTTATGTATTGTGTGCGGCTGAGCAAGCTCACAGAGCTCAATAAATAATACATGGTAGGAACCTGACCTGGAATATTAAACGTGATCTGAAAGATTCCTCACCCAGGAATTTGGTTTTGTTTTCCCCAGAAGCTTTGTCTTGGGCACTAAGGTGCAGCTGTGACAAAAAAAGCCAAGTTATCACTGTCTTCTGGCTGGGCTGGGTGTGATTTGAGTGCCAGCTGTTTCTTTTGCTGACAGAAGCAGGTGGACAGCCTGTCCCAGTGGCTGGCAGGACATGTCAGCTCAGAGTGTCCACCCCTGCCCACCTCACACACAGAGTCTTCAGCTCTCCTTCCAGGTGTCAGGAGCCTTAGGGGTGAGCTCACCTGGGGCAGGCAACACAACTTCCCACAAGATAGTTTTCAGATCCCTGGGCCAAACCAATCTGAAGTGTTCTGGCAAGAAAATAAAATTAGTAAAGCTGATTTGCAGTGTATGACCAGGATCTCCCATACCTTAATCAGTTACGGAGTCAAAAAGAACCTGATATTTTTCAAGTGAGGACCAAGCATTTGAAATATTCTTCAAACATAAACTATTTCCCTTTGATCATCTCAGAAATAATTCCTTTATTGGTTAAAGAAAGACAAAGATCAAACATGAAGGTTTAAAAACTTTTAAGAAGTACTACCTTGTGATCGCAGTGGTTTGAATGGGTGCTTGGAACCTCATTTAGTTATCAGGATAATGTGAGGTTGCTAATTTATTGTGTTAGCAAGGAGGCCACATAGAAATGGAGCTCTCTTTCAGCTCTCATGATAAGTACCAGTTCCCTTCTGCTTAGTCAGTAACTACTGCTTAGTGCTGGATTTAGTTTGATTTAATCAAAGAAATTGGACCTCACCTCTGGTTATCCGTAAGAAAAGAACGCAGAAAGTGGAAGAACACAGAACCAGGAGGGCAAGAAAAGAAAATGTTGATACATTTCCCTTCCCAAAGGAGTCATACGTCGTTGGAAAGGCCTTTTCATCATTGCATGCATTGCCACCATTTTTTTTGTTGTGGAAATAATTGCTGGAGATACTAAAATATTTTACCCTCAGAAGAGAGTACTGGGGATCAGAGCAGGACATGAATGGGCTTGAGCTGTTACTGGGGAGATGAGAAGCTTACACAACTTTGCTCACAAACTCTTTGGATAGCAGATGATTTCCCACAATCACAGAATAATTTAGGTTGGAAAAGACCTTTCAGATCATTGAGTCCAACCGTTAACTCACCACTGCCATTTCCACCACTAAACCTTGTACCCAAGAGCCACATCCACCTACTTTTTGAACAATTCCAGGAATGGTGATTCCACTGCTTCTCTGGGCAGCCTGCTCCAATGCTTGACCACCCTTTCAGTGAGGAAATTTTCCTCATATCCAATCCAATATTCTATTCTGTGGACTATGTTTTACAGTTACGTGGCATAACCTTTGTGGAGAGCTGCTTTCTGTTTCTGGAAGTAAAGCCTGCCATGGTAAAGCCAAGGGTTACAAGGCAAGTAAAATGATAGGTCTGGAGCAGAAGAGCAGGCATGGAAAAGCGGTGCATTGAGAAGTGATCATGTTTCCTGGTTGAAGAGTGCATTTTGCAACTGAACTGATGGCCAAGATAAGGGAACCCCCTCTCATTATGTGAGTCTTCAATTTTTCAGGTGCACTTTGAGAGTCCATGGAGCCAAGGTGAAGAACTGAGCTCATTCTATCAAAAGGAAACACACAGACTTGTGTTCTTCTAGAGGTGCACATGTGCCCAGAAGCAAGAAGGAAAGAAAGGGAATAAATGAGTTTCTGATATTTCCTTCAAAGTTGCCATTCTTTTGTTCCCAAAATGAGAGAGGATTTATTGAGAGTGGCGTCTGAGGGTATACCTGGTGTCATCATTATACATCTGAAACATGAAATTCATATCATAAAACATTTCCTACTACACTAAAAAATAAGTCCTATTTCCATGCTGCAGAATAGCACCCAATGGGAAACCTATAGCAATGTCATCTAAGAGGGAAGTGAATAATGTCTTTATTTCCCCCCAAAAGACACCTAGAGAATGTATTGTCTACAATATATGGCATCCTGTCCAGGTGTATTTTCTAGGATTCTTCACTGCTTTTACTGTTTTAACAATCAGTGAACAAGAATTTCTTAACAAGAGCAAGGGAACAAGATTTTCTTACCAAAGAAAATCACATGCTCAGTATCTCTTGCCAGGGGTAAACAGCAACAGTTACGGAGCTATTGAAAAACTATAGATTCACGTAAGAAGTACTGTTCAAATGTGAAATAGTAAATGTCACGTCATTGCTTACCAAACAACCTCAGCAGCAGCATTTTCATTCACACTGAAAAGGGTGCTGAAAGGCTTTGTCTCAAAGGATTGCCATTTCAGGTACACCGCTTGTGCTGCACACCCAAAACACCAGAGTTACCTTAAAGGCCTTTTGAGCAGCATCTGGAGGTGGCAGAGGAGGAAAAGCAGTGCCCAGTAGCCCACCATTAGCTCTGTTTCCTTGGTTCATTGGGAGGTTTGTGTCTGCCTGAGCAGGCTGGTGTGGTCAGGCAGAAAACACAGCTGAGCAGCAGGGCCTGGGCACCCCTCCATCACTGTCAATAAGCGAAATGGAGGGCCCTTACATCATTTCATTTACTATTTCAATGATTACATAGATCATTGCCTTCCCATTGTTTCAGTGATAGATTTAATTAACTTCCAATTAATCACAGAGGGTGATATTTAATGCTCAGCCCTGCACCGAGCACTGTGTCACAGACCAAAGAATATATTTTGAAGGCTTCAGTAATCAAGAGGTCATGGAAGATAGATGTTCTTCACCAAAAGAGAGAGAGAGAAGATAAATTTGTGTGTCCACTCTGCTCCAGCTAACTGTTTTAGGATAATTGTTTCACATCCAAATTATAACTTTCCTAAAGGTCTATCCATGCACAAAGCCAGATAAAAGGGAGGAAGGGGGGTAGGTTATTGGGTCATGTTATAGAGACTTCATAGGGCTATAATTCCCATTGGCAGGCAGCGGCAAATGTTTGCAGCTGCAGTGGTTAAGGCCCCAACAAATGGGCAGAAATAAATTCCCTCTAAAGATACTTCTATTTAGATGGAATGATTTAAAAATACCCAACCCAAATCAATGACAAAAAGGAGAGTTTCATCACACTAAGGCAGTGCAAACCCTACAACTCATCTGCTGCCTTTCTTGGAACAGGATGTCGGCATCATGGCATCTGCTTATGGTCTTTTAGAAGGGGTTCAAAGGATCTCCATTAGGAAAAAAAATTCCCTATTATTTTAAGCGGAAACATTTAATTGACTACACTTTCCTAATATATCTAGTCAACGTATTTGAGGTGCCTGTGTTACTTAAAAAATACTAGATGGCATGAATGAAATATATTTTAGACATGAAAAGCAATATTTTTTCTTTTTTCTCTTCTGGCAGCATTCATGTCAGGCTTTTGCCTAAGACAGTGCCCAAAGGTACTACTGTAATACAAACAGTGACCAACTGTCCAAGGCTGAGAACCCTCCAGGTTGGTTCTCTGAGCTGGGCAACATCCGAGCAATTCCAAAATTCCCAGCTGTGCAAGCTGGGGGACATGCTCAGCAATGCCAGAGCTCTGCCCTGGGAGCCAGACAACTTCTCCAGCTCAGCAGTTCACAAGTTCCCACACAGCCAACATGCCCCAAACCCCACTGCAAGCACAATGCTAGGGCCTTAAATGAGTGATTTGGCCTGAAAGAAAGGATAAAAGCACTGAAATAAGGATAAGGAGAACCCAGAGAAGCTGCAAGGACCAGTAAGGAAGAGGAGACAACTGTGGAAGGACAGAGCACGAGTCCCTGGTCTGAAGGGGCCAGCAAATTTGTGACAATAGCCACGAGACATTTCAAGAAGCCCCAGAACAAGATGGCTTAGCACCTCCCCCTTGCCAGAGCTGGTAAGGTAGACTGGTACGTTTGCAGAAATGCTGTATTTGTTGTATGCACTGAGCTTGCCCTGAGCACCTGGTTGGGATGGCCTGGTCCACTCTTAGTAGCTCAATCATGCTTTCTTCTGGCCTGCGCAGGGCCCTGTGCCATCACCTCCCTCACTACCACCAGTGACACCCTGCCCACTGCCTGCCCCAGCTCCAGACCTGCCTTTTAGAAACAGTAATGAGAGGGGGGGAAGGTTTTCACACCCTCATAACAAGCAAATATGTCCCATAAGGATTTCTCCCATGCTGGCAGTCCTGGCTAACCTGACACTGTGACAGTAAATTCAGCTGTGTGCATGTGTGTGCATGTGTGAGTGGGACAGAGAGATGGCAGGAAACCTTCTAACAAATGCAGAGTGTAATTCTTCCCTTTCCTTTCCTATGGCTAATCGCTGAGTGCAAAGTAATTATCTTTCTCATGACTTTAAATCTCTCTCTCTGGTATATTCTTGCCTGTCCAACATGACTTTACAACTCCTTCATCTGGCACACAGCTGGCGTGCCTCACGGTGGATTCCTCTAAAGAGTGATTTAAAGTTGCTTTCCATCAGTGTAAAACTAATGAGCAAGAAACATCTTGACACATGGTAACTGTAAGCAACACACTTGGTCAGCTGTGTACAAGAAAGACACCCTCACTTAAGGCTTTCCAACTGTCCTCTTACAAGCACTCACCAGGCTCAAAGCCCAGCATGCTTATTTATTAGTATCTTCACTTGCCCAGGTGTCTCTTTTCAGATAGACACTCACCACACTTCTAGTGCAGCTTCCCATCTGGAGTTGCTGGTTCTCTCTTACTCTGTTCCTAGAGATACGCTGGAATCTATTGGTGTTTTAAATCACAGGACGTGCTCGCTATTTTCAGGGTTTTTTGTTTTGTTTTGTTTTGTTTTTTTAAACGAACCTGAAGCTTTTTCTGTAGCAGTCAGCACCTTGCTGCAGCAGTCTGGAGCTTCCCTTGTTGTGATCCCAGGTTTACCTCAGCTGAACTGAAAGCATTGTGAAATTATTTCAGGTTTACCAGGCATATGTGAGAAGAGAGTTTTAACCCCAAATAATTTATCTTCGTTTTCCCTCTGTGAAACAGAGAAGCCTGAGCAGAAATGGAACCTTGGGGCAGCATTTTCTTACACAAATAACCAAAGCAAGACTCTGAGCAGGATCAAGGCTCTGAGGAAAAGCACCCCCACTTGCTCTAATTTAATCTGAATAGCTGTTGGTTGTCAGGAGTTTCAAGAATTCAGCCCAGTGGAAAATCAGCTTCTTTATTTAGCACCTAGATGTGATTTTGTGGTTGTTTTAAAAAACAGAAATGCAACTGTGGTGATATATACTCACTTACTAGTGGAACTAACTGTCTAACACTCCAGTGTTTACAACTCTGTGCTCCAGGTGCCAAATCTTTCACATCCAGAACTTAAAAAATGTTGAGTGTAATACACTCTTAACACAAAATCATCTGCAGGGAGAGAACATCTTTTCTTCATATGCATGTAAAACCACTAAGTAAATAACAGGGGAGTTATAAGAGGAGCTTAGGACATGGCACTGTATTGCTTGAATACATGCAATGCGAGGTTTGTGGGAACACAAACAGAGGTACTTGTGGGAAACATACACAACAGAAAAAAAGCCTTTGCTCACAAAGTGTTAGAGGATAGGCTGAAGAAGAAGTTTTGTGCCTGAAAATTTGTCTGCTTTTTCTGAAACATAGCAGTCTTCCTGGTTTACAAGCTGTAACATTGTACACACCAAACTACTACATGACTCAAAAATTTTGTTTAAAGTAATAGAATTTATTAGCCCTTACCTTACTCTGCCTTTCCTACCATCCTTTCCAATGCATCTTGAACCTCAATTATAAATAAATGGCTGCATTTTTTGCATTCATGGTCCTCCAAAAGATATCTATTTGCTAAAAAAAAAAATTAGAAAATCTGCAAGTTCTGCAGGCACCAAAGGTAGTGTTCTCTGCAGTGAAGTTGTGATGGAAACATCCTCAAGGTACTCTAAAGTGCATCAAAGGCTGTAAATGGTAAAACTAAAAAAAAGTGTCAACACAGAGAAGAGATTAGCCAGAAAGGAGGTTCAAGCCTCTGAACATCTCTCTGCTACCCCAGCCAAGAAGGCAGAACACATTAGAGACACCAGTGGTCTTAAACAAATTGAGGAAGATGCTACAAAGGACAGAGAAAATATTTATGTAGTATTTTTACTCCTCCCAAAATTCAAGCGTATCAAGACTGAATAACTCAACGCTGAAAATAGATGGACTTCCGATTAGGAAGTTTGAGTGACCTTTTCCTGACCTCTGTGGATGACAGTAATTTCTTATTTGCTTTCTTAACATACAAATTCTGCAGCTTGGTTTGTCTCCTGCTTTCTGCCCTCTCCCCAAAGGCTATTTCCAATTCCCAAACACAACTCCCTGCCTCTCACAATCTATACAAACCTTCAGCAAATGGGGCATCCTCTGTGCTCCCCTAACACCATGGGAAAAATGTTCTCTCCACCCCTCGCTTAAGTCACAGAGCTGGCTGCAGAGAGCAGTGACTTGTAATTATATTTAAACTTCTCCCACCCTGTGACATCTCAGCCTGCATGCCAACCACAGCACTCACCACAAAATTGCCAAAGAAAAATAAAGATCAGTTCCTCTCGCATTCTAGCCTTTCTGCCCCATTACAGGAACACAGCGTGAGCACTTCTCCAAAAGACTCCGGCACCAAGCAGACATTAAACGTGGAGAGAGAACATGTGTACATCAGTGTCCCCTTGTCAGCTTACTACTGACACCGGGAGGGAGGTTTAGCAGTAAGCCTGGAGTGGAGGAATATCCTTCACTTGTTACTTCTACTATTTTCAGCTGCAGAAAATGCAGTCCCAGGCCACCCACCCATCCAGGTGGGGGAGCCAAGTGTGCCGGGGGCTCTGGCATCTGTCACTGTGTCAAGGAGCCACCACCTAATCAATGGGAGAAAAAGAAATACAGGAAAGTGGTGCAGTTAGATGAAGCCACCTCCTCACTTGGCAAGCATGTGTTCAGACTGAATATAAACCCTAGGATTTCCAGCGTCCTGGCCACAACCCCTCCGAAACACTGAGCGTAAGATGGTAAAGGCTTTTTCGTCAGAACACAAAATAGTTCTGTCAGGTGCTTTCTAACAAAGCTGTCACTGTTAAAAGACTGGACAAGACAGAGAAGTTATCCATATTTTGTACAATCCTACCACCTAGCTTTGTGCACAGCTTTTTCCGTGCAGGCTGGGTGTCCACTGTGCCTGGCAGGACACACAGGCACCTCCCTTCCAAACAGCAAATGCTGGCCTTCGTGGATAGGAAGATCCAGAAGTGTAGAAACACTGAGACATGTCCACGTGTATCTAAACAGGGGCACAAAGAAATTGCTGACTTGTCCAAAGGCATGAAACAGCCTGTGGCCAGAGTCTTTCCTGACTCCCATCCCTCAACTCAAGCCCCCTCCTGCTTCTCATTCCCTTCCACAGAGAGGAACAAGGAGCAACCGCAGAACCAAAACAGACGACGTAATTTTGGATTTATTTTAAAGAGGTAGTACTGGATTTTGGATATGCCTCAGCTTCAAATGAAAGCAGACAGGGAGCTACTGCCCTGAATGTAGATCGAGAGCACTATGGTAGGAGATGCCTTTCGCAAAGAGCTACCCAGCCCTGTGCTAAGCCTAAGTTAGATGGTGTTTATTTTGTGAAACTGGTTGGGACCCTTCTCTGATTAACTTTCTTTTTTTTCTGGCCTGGAGACCTGCACATTGTGTAGGGATAAATCCAGGTCATGCTCTCTGAAGGCAGATTGATACCTCAGTCAGAAATGGGGAATATCCGTGTTTGACACATACGTTGTCAGTGATGGAATTTGTCAATGGAGCTGGCACACTCTAGGTGTCCAAGGGTGGCAGTGATGGCCCAGACAGCTGTGGGAGGCAGACACCCACCCCTGCTCTAACTACAGCCAAATCCTCATGACAAATGCATTTGAAAAGGCCTGGGACCAATGTAGAGCCCAGAATTACCTGGGCATGGACACCAACATGGGTAGCGAAATGATGTCACAGCACTGTGTCCCACAATGACAGAAACAATCTGGACAAAGAAGATTTCTCTTTCTTCATCCAGCCTGTAGAAGATGACATATACAAAAATTTCCTGTCTGAATTTAGCCCCTGATGATAGCTGTGAAACGTGCAGGTGACCTCTTCCCCGAAGTTACAAAAATTACAGGCAAAATACTATTTGCAGCTCAGAGGTGTTCTGTAGAGATTGCTGAAAATCTTGCCTCCTGTTTGGTTTATTTGTTTATTTCAGGGATTTCATAAGGGGAGTGTCTATCTGAATGGAGCAGAAGTTCAGAAAGGATGTCAGGATGAAAGCAAAGGAAAAAGAGGCTTTAATCCTTTGGGAAAGGAGAGAATTCTTTACACACCCAGTACCAGAAAAACATTTTGGAAATGGATCCTTGACCTGCCTAATTGCCTTGGAAGAGATGACCACCGATTCTCAGCTCATGAGAGATGTCCCTGCAGACGCTGCTCATGGGGGTCCCAGCTGGACTATGCTATGACACCCACTGCCTGCTCCAGGGATTTGGTCATCATCAGACAGATCTCCTGCCCCTGTGGGGGACACAGCTAAACCCACAGTTTAG
This sequence comes from Ifrita kowaldi, assembly GCA_013398055.1. Taxonomy (NCBI): domain Eukaryota; kingdom Metazoa; phylum Chordata; class Aves; order Passeriformes; family Cinclosomatidae; genus Ifrita; species Ifrita kowaldi. The sequence goes on along the minus strand of VZRS01007960.1, from coordinate 269,222 downwards.
ACATGCCTGTAAAAGTGCTGGATACCAGTGTTCACCACTTCTTTCTATCAGTTGGTCAATGTCTCAACTTCAGGCCCCACCTCCTGGTATGGCATGTTGCTCTGTTTCACGTCCTGAAGTGTTTCTTCCCAGTTTAGTGTCCAGCTTTCCCTGAATCTCAAAGTCCAAATCACAAAATTATAAAAACCTGCCTAGGTGGAAAAAGAGCTTGGGGGATTCTTTGTTGTGGACCTTCCTTCTAGTTCCCTCCAAACCACATGCTCATTTCCACAGAGTCAAGGGCATTTTTTCAGAGGTCTACACTGTGGAAGTGGAAGCCTTCAATATCCCAGTCATCTTAGGATAGGTTCCTTGTAGTCTTCATAAGGTGCAGGTGTGCTGGGCTACACCTTGTAACTTTACTGACTGAAGACCTTTTATATCACTGCATTTACTGTAACAAAAAAGCACTCTTTATTTCTGTAGAATTATGTAGCAACCTCCCCTAGCAAATAACAAACAAGTTAAGAGGGCATCTGTCGACACTGGGCCTTGATGGATTTCAGTCTTGCAACCTCTGTGTCTCTGCCTCTGACTGCATCAGCTTATTTGGCCTAATTAACCTGAGTTTTCCTTGCTCAACAGAAATCATCTCCATGAAAAAGTCGTAGCTTGCAGATTCTGAGAAAGGTTTTTCTGTTTTGAAATATGAATGAGAACATGCTCCAGGCCATCTGGCGCTGGCCTTTGTAAATTCCAAAATGGATTTGTTACAAATTAAAAAAGAATTTTGGAAGTATATTTTTTAAGAGCTTGTTCTGGTGTTTACAGATAGCTTGAGACTGCAAAACTGTGGAGGTGTGCAGTCCATATTTGACCAAAGGTGTGTCCCCCCCCAGTCTTCCTCCACACCAAGTGATTACCCCCAAGGGATGGGGTACTGCTGTCAGTGCAGGGGAGTGGGTATTATGGCTCCTCCAAGGCAGTGTTCTTCTCACATTAAAACAAATGAGATAATTGCACAAAAACAATGAGATAATTGCACTGCTAATGATACCTGAGCAAGTACCTACACGTGGTGATGCGCCAAACGCTTTGGGGAGCTAAACGTGATCGCGTGGCACAGAAAGCCCTTGCGCAATAGCCCCGGGACATTTGTTTCCTACAACAATTTGCTGGAAATCCTCTTGTTTCCCTGCAGCTTGGTGATACCAGTCTGCCAGCCTAGTAGCAGGCACAGGGTGTTGACATCTGGCCCAGGAACAAGAGCAGAATTTGGCCCTTTGAGGGCAAAGGAGAGAAATAAAGATGGTGGGAAACCAAGTTTCTGGTACTCTGTTGCTGCAGGAGTGAGAGCTTTAAGCTGGCAATTTTAGAAGCACAGCTCTGTTAAATAATCCAAAAAACTGGGAAAGCTGATCTTGTAGTCAAAGGACAAACTCATTTCTGAGCAGTTTCATTCACTTGGGAATAGTGCATATTTAATAGAAAAGAAATACCTACAAAAGCCCAGATACAAGATTTACATTCAGCTGAATTACAAAGGATACTGAAAAGAATTGCTACATTTTGGTGGAAATCTTTTGCTTTCAGCATTTGTGAATTTAGGAATACTTTCATTTTAAAAAAGCTTTCACGGAAGCATGGTTATACCTAAAAAAAATGAAAAAGCAAACTTGCTGAAAAAATTAATTTCCAGTGGCTCTGTTCTATTCCCTCAGGTCTTTAAAAATCTCAGATTGAAATGGATGAATATGCAAGTGCCACTTATTGACGGCCTCCCACAAGCAGTGAAATCCTTTGAAATCATTGTGGAGGTAATTGTAAAAGAAGTTATATGCATAAAATTACTTCTCTGGTGCAATACGGATCATAAATCAGTTCACAATCAATCTACCCACAACTATTTCAATCTAGAAGATTTAAAAATATATAGCTATACATAGGAAACCAAAGTTAAACGACCTGTAGCAAAGGGACGTGAGATTGAAAGATGTATTTTTCTCTTGCTGTGATGCAGCAAGAAGGAGCTGAAGAATATTTTCATATTCATTGAATTTAGTGAGGAAACTCTCTGGATGATGATTTCCTGTGATACTTAATCACATTAATAGCATGGTGAAAATGTTTGGCTAACCCTAACCACAGTAGCTAAAAGAAAATATAAGGTGAGCACGGGTGACCGAATACCAGGATCCCTGAATTTTGTCTCCCCACGACCACGTTAATGGTGGCCAGACCCAGACTTCTGTGTCTCTCCTTGCCATGAGTGAATCCCAGCTGCTTTATGACTCCTGGACTTACAAAACCTGCACGTAGTGCTCATCCACATTTTGAGAACTTTTGGTAACAGGGAATCCTCAATAAGGTTGGGATGTTTTTGGTCCTGTCAGGCTCTGCTTCTGGATAGTCTCAAAGGTATAACTCAGTATTCTTTTATTTTTCCTGTGAATCTCTTTGAAAGTCAGTGAGCAATCCATAAAGAAGCACAAAGGGTCTCACTGCTGTGTTACCTGATCATTTAGTATAATGCCGAAATTGGTTTAATGAGATGGTATGCAGGTGGGGAAGAAGAAAAGGAATCATCTGCAGTTGGATCAGACAACCTTGGTGATGAGGGGAGAGTTGAGATTGTCCAAAAGTGACAAGCCACACATCACAAAACCCACTGATATTGAGACTACTTTCCTACTAGTCTGTTAAACACAAAAAATCTCTGAAAAGAATGTGCTCCATTTAACAGACCTGCACTTTGAAGCACAAGGTGTTTTTTAAAATTCATAAAAAGAAATGGTGGGGTGGGCTGAGATTAAACGTAGAGAGGGTATTTCCCCTCAGGTCCACACCAGAATTTTATTTCCTCCTAAGGGAAAAAAACCCCTTATACCAAACCACTACATTATTTGCTTCATTTTATAAGTAGAAAAATATTTGAAAATGTGAAATAAATATGTTCAACGGAGCCTGTGCTTAGCAGAGGAAGAAACTGTGCAAAAGGATATTTCCAAAGGACAAGAGTAGGCACTGAGCAGATTCTGACTGTGCTCACATACTTACAATAACAGTAGGTGAAATACATTATTAGTGATGGTTGATGTTGACTTTTACGTTTTCCAAGGGTAAGGTTTATGAGTAATGGGTCCCATAGTAGCCCCATGTTACAAGAAATAACACCATTATAATATCAAAGCTGTAACCAGAGCGCGGAGGCGACTGCAACAGAAAGCTGGAATGGAATCACACTCACACCCTGGGTTTTCTCACCTCTGCCTTAAAGAGATTGGGTCTAAATAAAAAATGCGGACAGTAGCTTTTCACCTCAAAAGTGGTTTGGAAAATTACCTTTGGCCTACCTAAATTTCCCCATCTTGTTTGCAGAGCACAAAGAGGTCTCCTCCCTTTATTTTGAAACCTGCCTGGCAGCCTAAAGAGATGCCATGCTGTACTGGAGCACTTGGAGTCTGCAAGGCATGGGGAGCTGGGCTCACATCCCTGTTCCAAGTCAATGGCAGCATTTAGGTAACTTGGCTCCCTGGGCTGTGCTTTTAGAATTGGATGCTGTCTTTCTGCTAAAAAATGGCTGGTCACTGCTTCTGAATCCACAGTTTAAAGGGTTTTCACTTAATAAGTTTGATGAGATGCCTTGGCCACTTGGGCCAAGTGTGAAAGAATCCTACCCATGAATTTGCAGGAATTTCTTGCATTTCCCATTTCCAGAAAACATCTCTTGGTATCTTCAAGAAATCTCAATGCCCTAGACAGCTAAGGATGAACATTTACCTTATGTACCTGTAACATATCCTTCTAGAAAGTGAATATCCAATGTCTCAACAATTTTAAAATCTCACATTTGCCATGGGGGTCTTCACCTTTTCTTTTTTCCCCCCTTAATATCTGTAAATTATTCATGGGAATTTGCTTTTGCTTACTTGAAAGAATAAAGGCAGTCCTGGGTCTCTTCATCCCCTGCACACTCAATTTTTATTTCTGTTTTTTTCCTTTCTCTCTTGAATTCTTTTTGTTTGTCAAAACTACCTTGACATTTAAAGAGCTAGTGTGGACAGAAAAACAAAAAAGAAAATAAATTTCAATTCTTCTGTTGTCAGCTTTTGAAACTAGAAGCAGCTATAAAGATGGTGTCTGTTATGTGTAAAATTATGTGGGTGCATGGAGAAGCCTTTCCCCATTCCCTTCATGCAGTGTTGAAAAGGAAGGCAAAAAAAACCCCAGAGTCCAGTCTGTTGAAAGTTTTCAAACCCAAATTTTCCATTTTAATCAGAAAAGGCTTGTCTGGTGGCATTATAAGATTTCTTGTCGAGAGTAATCAAAATGACACATTCCTGAGAGAAATATAACTTTAAAACACAGTCCATAAAAATGGAGTATATAACATTACTGGCATTGCAATAAAACATGGTAAGACACTCTTAGAGTTTTCTCAGCATTAGCAACAATCCTCCTATGATCTCTACATCATGGGAAAGCTGAGAAGGATCACAATTAATTACCTTTGTGCTCTCTTTACTCAGTCTGCAGATACAACCAGGTCTGTTAGAAGTACACATCATGCCTACAATTGATGTGAGCATGACAGCAAACTTCAGTAACACAAGAAAGGTTAAAAAAAAAAAAAAATTATATATATATATATATATTTGCTAGTAGGACTTAGTCCTTACTCTTCACCCCATCAGTTTGAGGTGTCTGACGGTTGGTTTTTAGAGGCGTTGGAGCTGGGAATTTTACCAATCTGGCTCTCCACAGGCAAACAGAGGTACACACAGTCCTGATCCTGCAGTCTGCGTCCTGGAGGGTTCCCAGGAGGGCAGAGACACAGGGACACGGATACTGCTGAACTGTACAAAAAGCTCACAGGTTTTGAAGTACAGAATGTCATAATCTGTTGCTTTTTGTTACTGCTCTTAGACAGCAATAGTCCTGCTGGCTTCAGCAAGTTTTTAAGTTCATACTTCTTCCACTTGTTTAGGAGAGTGCTTGCATGAATATCCATGGCAATAAAATACACACTCTGAATCAAACAAAACCTCCAAGCCAAGTCAGTGCTTCCTAATGCCTTTTCTCTGTCACCTGGGCAATGCTCCTTATGTGACATGGGCTGCTCCACAGAACTCAGCCTTCAACTAAGGTTACCATTGCTCAGCTGAATAAATAAATTCTTCCAGTTCACTATTTTTATCTTGAGTTCATGTCCATTCCCAGTGATCATTCCTCTTCTTCTACTCTTGCTACAGGGCTTTCACAAACTCTCTTTGCAGGAGGCTGTCAGATCCCTGATCAGCCCACCCCAGCCTTTCCCAAAGGCTGCCTCTTTCTTACTTTGTGGAGTTGTCACCAGGAGAGGAAAGCAGTAAAATACATACTGGTCAGGGTGGTCAGGGTCAGAGTGGCACGTCTTTTGCCCCATTTTCAACTGTTTACATTTCTTCTTCTATTATTTTAAGTTTCCAAGCTGGTCATTAAAACCACTTTAAAAAGCTACTGGAAGCACACCAAAACAGGACTTGACTGCTTGGTGTGATTTTCCCTTATTCTAACTCAGAGCCAATCTAATCAGACCAAAACTCTTCAGAAAGAAGCTGAAACTGCTGCTTGAACTGCAAGCACCCGCCATGGGCAGGGATCAGGCACCCAGCTGGTTTCATTACCACAAAGGAGGCTGTCTTCTTCAACAGCTGCAAACATCACCAGGAAATTAACAGGACAAATTAACTGAAATACCACATGCAATTCATCTACCATTTCATTTGATTGACGCCCGTATCCACCCACTTACTGTTACCCTAATGAAGATGCCATAAAAACTCTTAGTTACTTAAAAGCCAGTAATTAGTACAGTTTAAGGATGTATAAACTCAGGAGCTGTCACTCCATCCACCCAGTGGGGTAGCTATTAGTGAAATGGAAACAGGGAAGGCCTGGCATGCAAAACAGGAGCTGTGTGATCTGAATAATTCAACCTCTGCGAGAGGCGGCACACGGCAGAGCCTGATGGATATTCCCATCGCCAAGGGAGACGGCCTCGTGCCTGCTTTTACACCGCAGGTTTGGGGCAGGTTTGGCTCTGCACAGAGCCTGCTTTTCTCAGCTGCTGACAGGGGCACAGCCTGCTGCAATGGCATTAATGGAGCTTGCGCAGATCCCAATATTTGAGGTTTAAACTTTGCAAGAGCGAAGATTTACAAGAACAACTCTTTCTCAATCATTCTCTCGCTCTCTAGGCAGAACTGAGTTAAAAGCACTTGTCAGTAATCTGTGGGTTAAGGATATGTCCAGGGTTTATTAACTCTTCTAAATAATTCAGAGTTAACACTTTCCATAAGAAACTGCCCTCTCACTTGCAGAACTTTCAGGAAAAGCAACTCCCTTCCATCTTACAAAAAACAAAAGAAAATCCTCAAACTCAAACTATTCCTACTTTTTCAGTGCAAAATTAATTTTTGCTCTTCCCCAGCATAATAGGAACTTGCAGAGTGAAATAATTTCTATAAACCTTGCACTGTTGTGACATCATGTGATACCTGCAGCACTGCAGTAGGTTGTTATATCAGATGAAATCATACAGACAGCTACACCCCATCATGTCAGGAGCAGGTTATCATCTGCTGTAAAGAATTTTAACTCATTAAACCACATGATGCAATATTAATTTATTCAAGAATAGTTCTGAACATTTGAAACATGGATCAGCACCTGAATTATTCAGCTGAGCTCACTCTCTTTTTCTCATCCATAAAAGTGACAGAAGTCAAAAATGGTGCTTTTTGAAATAGGTCAAAATTGTGGCTCAATGCCAACTCAGTGTATTGGTTTTGATTTTTTTTTGGGTTGGTTTTTTTTGTTTGGTTTTGGGGTTTTTTTGTTGTTTTTTTTTTTGGGGTGTGTGTGAGTTTTTTAAACACGACTAATATGGAACCACAAAGATCTAGCAGAATAAACAAAAGGAAGGTTGGAGGTTTTTTAATAGAAAATTTCATAGTGATGATTAGCAGGCTGTGGAACTTTTACTTTACAAAGGGACACTATAAAGGAAGTGGCTGTTTATTCAGTTCCTGGGAAAATAACTAAATGCTGGCTGGTATTTATTCAGCTGAATTATTAGAATAGCATTTGCTCCTATACTTACAGTTGTGTCAGCATTTCCATTATGAAGCTTAGCACTTAAGAAAATCAAACCAGAAGCAAATTGGTTAATAAATAAAAATAACCCCAATAAATCAAATTAGCTTTTTATAAAGTTAAATTGCTTTTTAAAATTCTGACTATTTAAAAAAGATGTTGAAAAGAACAAAGAGATGCTAGCAGCAAGCTGTACCAGAAAGCCTTTGGGATGCTTTCATAGTGCTAAATATATAAAATGTCCTTGGAGAAGCAGTTAAATTATTTTCTCAGTACATATCAGAATAAAGCCAAAACTGGGAACTATTTCATTAATAACTTTGTACATTTGAAGTTGTTTTCCTATGTAAGGACAGAAATTTACTTTTATTTTGAGTTTCAGATAATTTCTGTATTTTTCATCATTTTTAAATTAGAGGCTGATTTCCCATTTCAGAATTTCAGTGAACTGAATATATTGATAAGAATTTTGACTAATACGATTAAAAAGCCTTATCTCAATAATTAGAAAAGGAAGGTTTCACTTGAAAGATATTGATACTCTTCCAAATATTTAAAAAATCATAATTTTCAGTCACTATAAAAAATTGCAGGATGCTTCTACTCCGGCAATATGTGTGCAATCACACTTTCAGTACTATTAAATTGAAGCTACTCTGGTGTGCAAAGTTACACACTCGAACAGGTTTTTGAAAAATATTTGTAGATTTAGTTTTTTTCAGGAAGCAACAGCTACAAAATCCATGTACTGAAATTGCTAAACCTCAGTGCTCAGAATGATCTTTGACAGAGTTACACCCACAAAACAGCAGCACCCCAGGTAACCTGGGGCAGAAGGCTCAGCTTTAGAAGTCGTAGAATTTTGTGGGAAGCAGAGCCCTGACAATCTGGTTGTTTTTTGGGGTGCCAGTTTGTTCACTCCAGGCATCATCAAGTAATCATGCCATCTTCCCTCTCTTCCCCAGCCCTGTGTCCCAGCACCTCATCCTCCTTAGTGGGAGGCACTGTCTTCTTTGCTAGTAATTAGTTCACTTCTGATACCCCTCATCAAGTCCCCCTGGTGAAATTCTTTCTATTATTGATGCCAGCACTCCTTCTGCTCGGTATGAGCCACCCAGAGGATGAGAGAGACAGCCCATGGATGTCCCTGTGTCAGCATTCCCCATCACAAGCTCCAAACAGAAATGTGGAAACCCTAACACTTGTAGTTACAGCAAGGTTCACCCCCAGGACCAACTCACTGAGCTGCCACAATATACACCCTGTTATTATTGATAACATTATTATATCGCCTCAAGCAAAGCTCTCCCTCACGCTCACAAAGCCGCCGTAACGGAAACGTCTCTGGCATTGGTCCTGACATCCTCGGGATTGCATTTAATGTCTATGTGACCTGAAGTAACCCCCTGATACCTGATCATGATGCTAAGCTGTTTATCTATTTATTCTTCCTTATTTCTGATGGTGAAGATGATTAATGCCGCTCCCTTTGCTGCGTTCACCTCTGCTTCCTGGGGGCTGTCCTTGAAGGACATCCGCTTACAGAAAACGCTGATAAATCTAATCTTTCCTTGTCAGGCTATGCAAATGATGACTTTAATGGAACCTGGGAACACCTACTTCATAAGTGAGAAAAGCCACTGGAAGAAACTCCAGTGGACAGCAATAATCCTTGCAAGTGAAAGAAAAAAGAAAGGACTCCTATGGCCAGCACTAGTGATGTAAACCACTGCACCTTTGAAGAATATGGCACAGTTCAGATCATGTAATACAGAAGTAAAGCACAAGTGGGAACCTGGAAGTTTCAGGACATTGTCTTTAGGATGAGAGAGCATTTCTGGGGAATATTAGAAAGGACACACATTTTACACTGGTAGCAACTCCATATTTGATAGCTGTTACTGCAAGATCCAGGAGAGCATTTTGTGTTAAACAAATGAGTCAGATTACTCTATTTCCTACCCCCATCCTCCAGTTCTCAAAGAGATTATGATTTTTCTTGAAGAATATTAATCCATCAGAATGATACATCACACAGTCCCTGTGAACAACCACTGGTCTCTACAGATTTTCTCAGAAGCTTGGTTAAAGACAGTCTTGACTACACCCTATTTAAAAGTTTGTGGAGAGCATGTCTGAGGTTTCCCTTGGGATACTTTCTATCTTTACCAGCACCGTCTGCTCCAGACTCTGAACACACTTCCTGCAAAATCATATGCCAGCTGCAAAAGCACCCAGGTCTTTACCAAATATCCATTTGCAAAATCATAATTCGGCTCTCAGTAAATTAATGGGATTTTATTTCAAAAAACTTGTATTAATTTCTGTTTTCTACATATACCCACGTGGATGAGCTTAGAGCAAACCTTTACCTACAGTGTGCTGTCATTTTTGTTTTGGGAAGGCTGTTTCAAAGGAAGGAATTCAGTATAATCTCAAAAAAGGAACAGACTAGATGTACTTGGTCATCCCTGGCAAACAGCAGCATGTGCTAAAGGCTATGGCAATACTCTTGGCACCATGGTGGCACAAGAACATGAATGAGGTGAAGATAGCAAAATGCTATATCTTTCACAAGTATGACTGGAATTTGTCACTGTTTTTCAAGTGTGTCTCTTGTTCTCAGAGAAGAATCAAAACCAAAGATAATCTCCCTATTGCAAGTCATGCCCTGCTTATGGATGAGACCACTCCTTGTACAGACAGGGCATAAAATGCCTCGTGCCTTTATTTCTCTCAACAGAGAGCAAAGGGAATGGTGGGAAAGATGGGGGCACAAGTTAATTGCACCTCATCGACTGGCTCATGGTTACCTCTAATATATACTGTAGCTTAATCCAGCATACCAGTTAGGATACAATATAGAAGGAGCTAGAGCTGCTAGCTGAAATTTGTTCCAACCCAAACAAATTTAATGCTGGGTTGCATATTTGGTCAGCTAAATTGTGTCTGAGTTTAATTTTCACATGTCTGTGTGTTTCTCTGAGTCAGCTGGACTAAGAAGGGAGACTTTATACAAAAACCTGCTCTTGTGGTATTGTCAGCTGAGGCAAGAGGTAGCATCCAGACCTTCAGAAAAATCCACTGGGTGAGATCTCCCACTCAGTTTCTTTTGACACTGTGAAGATTCCAGATTTGTAGATCTTTAGGTGGAATGAGAAAGAGAACCTGACACCTGAGCAGAAAGTTCACTGACCCACAGGGAGGCAGTGGAGGTGGCCCTAAGATACATGCCCACCTTCTCAGAAAGGACCTCTGCACAGGGCTGGATGTCACCTTTCAACCCCTGTGGCTTCTGTCAGTGACACACACCAGCCCCCAGAGCAAGTGCTCTGCCTCTCTGTTCCTTACAGACATAGTTTCTGAGCAGCAGGTTTCATGCATTTGAGGCTTTGACTTGTTATTTCAAAGAATGAAATTACCTGTCAGGGACAGTTGCTATATAGTTTTACCACCACAGCAGAACTATTTTAAACACTACTAGATTATTAAAGCTCTCCTTCAGGAATACTTTACAAATAATTTTGCTGCCCTCTAGCCTACTGTTGAAATCTCTCTAGCATGCCAGCATTATCCTTCAGGAATGCTTCTGAAATAGCTTTACTCTCTTTACTGTCCTTTTCGTTACTATTGAAATCCTTCCAGAATGCAAAAGTTAACCTTCAGTGAGATGCCAGAGTAACTTTCACATTCTGGAAGGGTTTCAATACTGATTTAAAGGATATCAAAATGCAGTTTTATGTCTTTTTTGTTTTGTTTTGTTTCAGACTAAGGATTGTGGTGGCAAAAGATAGGTGTGTGAACTTCACTATGTTGTGTTTCGTGTTTATATAAACACATATAACCACTGAGGCTGCAGTAATAGTGGCTCTGGAACCCAGAGAAAGTTATTTTTGAAAAAGAGCTTCTAAAAATTGCCAAAGCATGAACTGAGGTGACAGCAGGGAATGTGGTTTTGTTTGCTTAATGGACCTGCAAGTGAATTCTGCTGATCTTACTCTGACAATGAAAGTTTTGAGGGCATGAGCCAACTCCTTTGATTAAAACGAGAAAGATCACAAACCTTTGCCCCAAACTCTGACTGAACCCAAATTAAATCTATTTTGAGGTGTGAAAAGTTCCTTTTGTTTTTTGTTGCTGTGCACGTCTGGTTTCAGCAGGGGGAAACGTTCAGATACTGCAACAAAGACTGGGTCTGTAATGTTTCCCAGCTCAACAGAATCAGAAAATCCCAGCGTCTGGGAGACATTTCTAACAGACTCATGAGCATCTCAGATAATTTAGCATTTCCCATGTACCTGATGCATAGAATTTTCCCTTCTTATTCATGTCCTTGATTCAGACCTCTGTATTAAATCAGACAAAAATATGCACCAACCTGCTTCCCATGGCTGACCTACAAGCAGAAAGCAAAATTTTACTGCTTTTGCAAAGAGTTAAAGGACTTCTACTGGTGTTTGGTGGGGTGAGTGAGCCAAGAACCCACTACCTGAGCCATTTGAATTGAGAGCTAGGGAAACAAGAAAAGGATGAAATTCCAAGTGGCCCTCAGGAAACTGAGGAGCATAAAGGCATCACACACCTCAGCACCTCCTCCTGGGTAGCACGCTGGTGCCTGACTCAGCCTGCTGTTTTTTTATGGGACCTCTGCTCAGGCTCATCACCTTACCAAGGCATTGTGGCCCAAGCAAGAGCGCCCTGTGGAAGCCCAAAAGGCAAAAAGCAGCTCAGCACTCTTCCTGAATCCAGCAGGCTCCACAATAGAGTCATTATTTAGGAGCAAATAATTCTGATGGTTGCTGGCACTTTCATGCTCTGGCATGCAGTCCTGGCCTGGCTCAAGTCTAGAGCTCTGACCAGAATCAACAGAATAAAAATTAAATTATTAATTCCTAAGCACTCACTCAGTGTCTCCTTCACTCCATCACTGGATTTTTCCATTTTCGTCTGCAATTGTATCCACAACTAGTGGAGATCAGCTAGGACTGTAGGAGTCACTTACACCTCTCAGCAAGAAGCCCAAAGAGTTTTGATCTAAAAGAAAATCTTCTGAAAAGATTTCCTACTGTGTCAACAAGGAGTCTTATTAAACTTTCATAAGATATCCAATGATGTTTTTAAAATGGTTTGTCATGAATAGAAGCCTGTAGCTAAAGCAATATACAAATGCATTGATGTCATTTTTTGTGAACACCTTATATGAATATTTGTAACAATGCTACAATGTAGCTTAGAAATACAAATTTGAGGAACCTGATCACGTTTCTTCTTTCTGTCTTAGAATAAAACCAAGAGTGTACGGTCTGCACAGAAGAGCTGACATGCTTTTGCCCGTCTAGAAACCTAAGGGCAACAAGGTTATACCCATTTTAAAAGGTCAGTCCCATGTACAAGGTTGCCTGCTGAATAGCCAAGCTGCTCTGGAAAAAAACCCCAACTAACTGTGCGAATCTCCACCACAACTGTGCTTTGAGGCCCTGAGCTCATTTTAACTGAGAGCATATCTGCACACAGGCAAAAGAAGAACCTACAGCAGTGTCCGATAGCAGACGTTTCAGTACAGCTAACAAGGTCCTGCTCCTGCAAAACTCCTGAACAGAAGCTGAATTTTGAGCACATGAATGAGACCCTGGGATTAAAGTGAGAAAATGTCTTATCTTCATACAAGTGCTATGCAGGATTAAGGAACACTCAAACGATATAACATGACATGTTATCATGACATGTTCTCCTCTCCAGATTGTGAAACTGCCTCTTGGATTTGAGCAGGACTTGCAACTGTTTGCTTTATTTCATTACAAACTCATTTTAATACAGGAGACAAAAACATTTAACCTTTCCATTGCTCAGTATTGCATCCCTGATTTGGTTTTGTGCAGTGCTGTTGCTGGAAGATGTAGAGTACAGTGGTAAAAGCAGTCTTGATCATATTCCCCACCCCACCATATATTTACACTCTTTCCCAAATTTCAAGTTGTGAACACCAGCTATTCCTCATCACAAGGGGACCTTTACTACAACAAAATATTATTTTAAAACCATACTAACAGTAATTGGAGGCAATTGAGTTTTATCAACTAACACAAACTGTGGGATTTCAGAGCTGGATTTCAGCTGGTATTTTAATGAAGTGTGCGCTAACAGCACAAAATCTTCTGTCACTCCAGCAGCTGAGTTTCATATACAGACCTTTGATAGGGTGACCATGTGTTAACACTCACATGGTTCCAACACATGAGTGTACACACCAGCAGTCCACAGATCCATCACCCAGGTCAATTTTCTCCCCTCCTCCTCCTTCCCCATCCCAGCAAATGATCCAATGTGGTGGGTACAAGCTCTTGTTCAGGCGCTGGAAAAGCCGATTGCAAAGCCCGACCGTTCCTGTTCCACACCACAGGTCTGCATTCCTGGTGTGGCACCCAGTACTTCCTGCTGGTCTGGGCACTTTGCAAATGCTGTCCTTTGCTGAGGACATCAGTCCCACTGGGCTCAGTCCTGTGTCCATCACAGCAGAGGAAAGCTTTTCTGCTGACTGAAGTGGCTGACTGAATCTGTCCCTCACACTGGCACTGCAGAGAAGACAAAGTTATGGACCTTCATCAGCCTGTGGTGTCTTTTAGATTTCAAACTACTTGGACCAAATCTGTGAATAAATCTGATTTTTGGTCTCCTACATGTTTCATAACATATTTTATACTGGCTATGAATATTTCATTAAATCTTTCAAAGCATGTGGACACCTTCACGGGAAGTGGATATCTAAACTCAAAGTACTTAGAGGAAAGGGTCAGGAGCAGACCTGTTCTCTCACTTCTCTCAGTTCTCTCAGAAGGTTCTGGCACTGCAGATGAAAACAAATGTTAAAAACTTCTGTGAAGATTGTCTAGAATTGTGCACAAACATTTAAAAGTATATTCATGATGATTTTCCCTCCCATTGCTGATGATTTTGCGTCATGGTTTATACATTCTCGCAAAAATTCGGAGCATGTGGGATCATGTAACTTTTTTTTACCGGTTGGTGAAACAACTGGTTAATATATTTAGTCTGGAAAGAATAATAGTAAAATTATATTTCACTATAGCAAAAAGTTTATCTGAAGGCATCAGAAACACACAGGCTCCTTTAAATGGATCGTTTTTTTCACTGAGAATAAACTTTATCATTCTACTTCTAATTTCTGTGTGATTCTCTCGTCCAAACTTCATATTGACACAAATCACAAAAACCAACTAGACTACAATTTTGATGAAGGAAAGACTTTCCTTTTTAAGCAGCTAACCATAAATGATCTTATGAACTTGAAACTGAAGATGAACTACCAAGCTCATCGGTACAACAATTTGATTAACTTGGAATTCATTATCTGTAGTATTGGTCTTTGGATAACTGCAAATTAAGCCAGAGAAAAGCAGTATGACTTTGCTCAAGTTTAAGCTTTGCTCATTATAAATGCTAGATTGCTGTTGAAGATGAGCTACTCCATTGAATGATATTGTAATCTGATTAGTTTAGAACATACACCTACTATATCAGATTTCTCAAAAAGCATAAACGAAACAAGAATTCCCGTTAGTTTGTTTTGGTGCCTACTGTCCCAACCTGCTTCAGGCTGAAACGTCTTTCTCTTACCTTTCATGACAACACAAACATGACAAAACAGACAAACCAGTACAGACTAACAATGTTTTCTAAGGCTGGAAGTACTTTTGACTTGGACGCAAGAAATCTTGAGAGTGTTTCAGGTATCAATTCATAGAAGTTGCAATCAAATATATTTTGAACCTTTGCTGCTATGGCATCTGTGCAATAAGAGAACATTTCTGAGTCACTCCCTTGCTTTCTTTTCCAAATATGCATAGGAAGAAGGAAAGTTATTCTCATGCAAATGCAGACATGTACAGGTCAAATCGGATGTCTGCTGTCCTACAAGAAGAATTTGGAAGATCAAAGAATTCAGATCAGTTTTTCCCAGGGAGAGGGAGATGTTCAAAGCTAAGTGGGTGGATAGAAAAATTTGAGGAAGCATGAACTTTTGCTCAGAAAATTTAACAACTGAGGGATGGGTGGAGATACGGACATACAAATAGACCGACAAGCACAAATACTCAATGCAAACAAGCATTTCCGGCTGGAGACTCGACTAGAGCATCACAATATTCTCTTTTTGTATACTAATCTGCAAGCTGTGTATATTCATGCAAATACAGGATTTGCATGTTGAAAGATGGTTACAGGAGTATATAAACCAGATTGTACAACAGCACGTATTTTAGCACACTTAATTACAGCAAGTTGATTTCTATTGTTTTTATTTCCTATGTGGCCTTCACAAAAATACATGTGTGGCTAAATATTTCAGAAGTAGCCAGAGGAAATGATTTTTGGACTACATGTTGGTCTTCTTAATACCTCTTATCCCACTAACCAGGAATCATTCAGGTTTGGTTATTTCAGTGGGATACAGCAGTCAGCTGTCCTCAGCTTTATTCAATGTGACCATCTTTGTACCCAGAAGAATATATTAGATGATACTGAAATGATGACAATTATTACAGATCAAATAATCTCTTCTAATAACTTGGTTTTCTTTGTCTTGTGATTGCATGATGGGTTTTTATAGTTGTTCAAAATTAGTTGATGAAATTATTTCTTGAACATCAGTGACTATAATGAGGCAAGCAGCACTGGTAAAATGCAGTCAGCCCTTTAAATCATGTCATCTCATTTCTAGTCTTTCTTTGAACCACTGTAGCACTTCTCAGTAGGTTCTTCTGTGAGTTAGAGCCACCAGAAGAAAGGAAAATGTTTCAGAAAGATTTCAAGATAACTGATTTTTCTTTTTGTTCTGAACTGGAAAGAATGACAAAATATTTCTAAGGTTCCACATAGGAAATCAGTAACTGAGAATCAGTTTAGGTCTGGCCAATGGGATTTTTGTCTCAGTAAGTTATATTAACTAAATTTACTTCCTAAGCATGAAAAAAATAAACTTTTGTTATGACTCATCTGAAGAACAATAGGAGCAATAGAGGAAGGATATTAGCTACAACCTGCATGTGCCACTCCAGATGAGTAAGATGCAAGAGATATGATTTTAACATAACATAACAAGGGACAGATACATTTCAGAGACTGTCCTGCAAGAGGTACAGGTCAAAATAAGTTAACAGCAAGAAAATATTTTAAATTACAAGCTGTCCATGTTATTTCACATGGCGCAGCTTTTTATTGCCTGGCTTTCTACACAACAGCATCAGAAGCATGTAACATCTGTCAGCTGTAGGATGTGTTTCTTGGTGGTCTGCAGAAAGGCCTTTCAAACAAAAAGCAAGTATATTTCTCCATGGCTTCAAAACCTCTCTATTTCTTTTAGAAAATCATGCTATTCATTAATCACGTGCTGAAAATTTTATGGGAGGACACACGTACCTGAACACAGGTGATAAATTTCTTAAAGGAACACTCTGAAAGATTGACAAGAGGAAAGATTACAATACTTAGTGTCTTTGTAACTCCTTAGGTAGATATTATCTCCCAGTCTTTCTGAAGCAAATTGCTACAGGACTTTACTCATAAAAGAACTAAAGTCTCCAACAATAAACGGAGCAAGAGAAGGAAAGCAGAAGCAGGGAACAATTCTGTAAATATACATTATCAGCTCTTACCCATGGGACATTTGGAAGATTTATGACATCAAGAGCATCAAGTTCCTAATATTTTACTTGAGGTAATGGTGAGAAAGGGACAATAAGAAAAGAAACATGCATTTAAAAAATAAAATTATTTTGTAAAAATAAAGGCAGAACTTGAAGGAAACGAAAACAAAAATTACACTTAAAAGCAAAGATCATGATAAAAAGAAATATTTTACACAACAGGCACAAAATGGTTATGATTGGTAGCCAGTAAGCGTATGACAAAGCCATTATTTTCCACTGCAGAAGAAAGTATTTGTTAATGAAGAATAATGCCTTGAAAATGTGATGTAAGTGCAGAAAAGTGGTGTTTATCTTTAGCTTGTGATGCTGACATCAACAATAGAGTGCTCATATTAACCCACTGCCCTTAAAAATAAACAGCAGTGCACTTTAATCTTGGTGTTTCTACTTTTATCTGAGATTAGTCCCTCTGCTTTGTCGAACTACAATTAAAGGGGGAGAAAACATGTAGAAATTAAGCAAAAATTACGAGTACTTTTTAGAGCACAAGAACTTTATTAAATCCTCGTTTAGGCTGTTATGTCAAAACATTTCGAAGATGCATGAAGCCCCTGTGCCATTCCAGCTTTATGACCACAATCTTTTATGTTAAACACTTAAAGAGTATTTATGTTCTCAGTGTTAAATATTAGCCCTTGCAAACACAGCTCTGGGTGCTTGCTCCTCTGCATTCCCTCTGTATTTGCCCTTGTAGTTTCAAAGTGGGGCAGCCCCCAGAAATGCTGACTTCTCCAGGCCTCCGTCCAGCACTCTGGAAACTGTCAGGACTTTGATTTCAACTGGAAGCAGACCAAGACCTGAATTTGATGATTAGACGAGTGCTCAGTTTTTGCAGAGCTCCCCCCAGAGTGAATTTCCCTGCAGGGCAAAGGGTCACAGGGAGGCCCAAGTGTGGTGGTGCAGGTCCCACACCAGCTCTCCCAGCAGCGCTTACAGGCTGTGTGCGGTGGCATTCCCATATGGCACTGGGAAGTTCCCATCTCGAAGGAAGAAATGCCTTCTTTCCCCTCTTGGCTCTCTTTTCTGAGTAGCCACCTATGCTCTTGGTAGTCTCAAAGGCCCCCTCCTTCAGCAGTGAAGAACAGGCAGAAGCCAAGGAGACATTAGGTGGAGACTGAGATGACCCCCACATATGGCCTTGATGGAAACAAAGAAAAGCTGCAACACTTTGTAGGGCCTGGGCTATAAGCAGGATGACACAAACTCCTGGCTTGTCATTGTTTCACTGACAGGCCTGAATCAAGTGGTTTGCTCCTCTGCTTGTGCTGCCTGTGCGTGGTGCTTAGCATCTCTGGCTGCTGCAACAGAGGTTTGCCCTGCCTGCCTGGCTGGTATGTGCTTTGCCTGGAGTGATGGGGTACAGAAGTTTGCTGTAAAATGGTGCTGTGAATCCTGCAATTTAAGCACTTATAATTACTTTTCTCTAAAGAGACTCCTATGGAAGAAAGGTCATTTTTCTGTGCAGAGCTGCTCAAGCACTAAATACGCCACACACAGCACTGAAACACAAACAAGTCCCAATAAGTAAGAGTTAATTGATCAAGAAGGGACAACAATGTGAAAAGTTCAAGAATGACATCTCCATTTAACACTCTAACTTCTATAAAAATGCTCCACTGATATCTCTATTTATTGAAATGTTAAAAAAGGGAGAACGAAATAGAAGAATGATTTCTTTGGTTACTCTAAACATGAATTAAAAAACCCCAACCCTTTCAATCTACAGAAAGGAATCTGAAAAACACGCATTTCAGTTAACAATCTGTTCATATCTGTTCACAACTTTTGGACCACCTTAAATGCAGCCTTTTCAAGCAAAAGTTTGTTCCTCTGCATCTGCTGCACATTGGAGTGACTAGGTGGTATTGTAAAACAGAATGCACACCAGTTTGTGTGGAAGCGAGCAGCGAAAAAGAGAAGACCACCAATTTCTGTCCTGCCAGATCATCATAACTGAAGACTGTCCCTTCCCTTTTTATCAAGTGCTCAGAACCTTTTTAAAAACCACTCTGCTTTCTTTTGCCAGAACACAAATGCCAAACCTCAGAATGATTGCTGTACCTGGAAGGCTTTGGAGCTGAGGGAGCAGTGAGCTGAACACTGGTTTGCAAACATGTTGATCCTCTTTAGAGGAGCAGGGTGGCAGAGAACACAGAAAGGAAAAAAATCCTCTCAGCAGCGTGTGTGTCAAACCTAGAAGCATCTTCCTGGGATGCTCTGCCTTAACACGGATCAATTCATGGGGTAAGTTGCAATTTAAGAAAGTCAAGGACCAACTAAGAACATCACGTGCTCACCACAATAACACAACCAGTAGGATGGAAATCAGGGATCAAATAACAAATGAGATGATGAATGCAGATGGTTATTTTAAGCCACCTGTTGGAAGAAAGGAAGGGAGAGGAAGAAAACAGAGGAAGAAATTGTCTTTTCCCAGGTGCAGTGCAAATCTGGGATGCACCCAAAGTGAGAGACTTGCCATGTACTATTGGGATTTCTCTTGAGGACTGGAATAAAAAGGAGAGATCTTCAACATCAAAAATTCAACTTATTTTTAGATGGATTTAACGGAATAACATCCCAGATGTTTGTACTGTTAGTGTACTCAGAATATCAAGAAAAATTGAGCAATATGCTCCTGGCAGACAAGGGTTGTGCACTGATCACTTTAAAGAGCTTCCTTCATTTTCTTCTGCTCTGCAAGACAAGCTCTGCAGCGTGTTGTGCAGCATGCATCAAACTCGGGCTTCTTGCAACCTGCAGCTTGTAGGCTCACTCCAGGAGCCACCCTGGCAGGTCTGAGGAGCTGTGCTGTATCCTTGCCCTGGGAAGCTTGCAGTCACCTGGGATCCACTTCTCTGGCTGTTCTAATACACCGTCATTATATTTCCTTTCATTTGGCTGCCTTTACAGAAAAGGGTCTGGACTGGGTGAGGAGCACGTTCCACACTCCTTGCTGGATGTGTCAGGAACCTTTCTTCACTGCAGGGCTGCCCACATCCTGGCAGGGTTGTTCGTCACTCCCTCACACTCCCTCACGTGGCATTAGCTCATGGGGGCTGTACAGAGATGTATTATTCCCCAAATAGACGAGTTCTTAGCACACACTTATTTTTGGTAATTTCCTACTCCTCTTTGCATTTATCAGGAAACAGGTGAGGAGAGGGGCACCCTCTAAAAGACCTGTCTTTTCCTGTAAGCCTGAAAAACTCTTCGGAGGTGAAAATACAACAGAGAAAAATGTTTCATCTCCCCTCAGCTAAAGCAGGAGGTTTACATCTCACTAGTCATCTCCTGAGAGATCAGAAAGCTGTGCATGAATATGTAGGTATGCACAAGACAAGCAAAGCAGATGTTGTATTAATCTCTGCTGGGGCACCTTAGATCACAGAAGCTAACCTATGGCATCTCTTCCAGCTGCCAATTCAACTATCCCCTCCTCCCCTTGAAAACACAGAGCTCTCCCCTGCTGCAAGACTGAGCTGCTTGAGCCTGAGGAGAGAGCTATGCTGATAGGGCCCATCGCTGTGGCTCTCCAGGTACCCATGCAATGGGCTCTGGAAGTGGAGCTCTACATCCCCAGCCCACCACAGCCATCACCTGTGCATTCCCACCTCCAAAGACAAGCACATTCCTTTATCCATGAGCCTCTCAAATGAGCCTGCTGCTACTAAGCCAGGTACCTCACTTGCACCACACTGAGTTCTCCAGTTAATTCTATGTACAGAGCATGGGGGAATCACAAGGGGCCAAAACCTTCTAAATTAATGAGTTACAACTGTGAGACTTTCCTACTGCCAGATCCACACCTCTCTACCCACCACACCAGCAGCATTTCAGGAAATAACCAACTCTTTCATATACCTTTTTGCTGGTAGGGAAGAGCCATCAGCTTTCCATGTTGGGTGAGGCAGAATGTGGCCACATTTCATATCAGCTCCCTCCCTGGCTTGATTTCTAAGTGGGCAAGGCCAGGGAAGCTCAGAAGGGAACTACAAGGTTGCGCTGGCAGGAAGGAACTGCTGTCAGAAGATTCCCTCAGCTTTCTACTGCCAGGGAAAATGCAGCTGAAGAAGGAAAGGATGGAAGTTGCTGGCTACAGAAAAGTCAACTCATATCCCTGTCAGCTCCTACAGGTAGCATCCGCTTCCCTGTAAAAGCAGACTGCATACTGGCAAAGCCAGTCTTTAGTAAAATAGTTTCTCACAATGCATCACTCCTTCCTCATTCCTGTCAATAAAAGCAGAAATACTTACAATCAAACCAAAGCACAAACAGCCCATTGAAAGTGAGAGGCAATACTGAATATCAGAAAGCACCACTGAGATTGCACAGGGAAGGCAATGGGAATACAGCCTGATGAGGTCCTGCTTTATATTTAACATCTTTTTAAGCTCTGAAATGAGGAGAATGACTCTGTCACTTTGCTCCATAACACACACGCATGCACACCCACACCCACACCCACAGAGCATGTCTCTGATAGCTCAGTGAAGAAAAAGGTTTCATTCTTCTGTAATAAGGACAGTAAAAAGTCTGACAGCAGACAGCTGCTTGTACAAACCACTGCCCTGACACTGTTCTCTGACTGATGATGCTGGCTAATGATAGCAGAGGAACTTAAGAAGGAGGAAATCTGTCAAGATGTAGAAACAACTGGAAACAAAATCAAAGAACGATACAGGCTTCCACATGTTTTTAATATTTGTGTAGACGTTATCTCCATTACACAACATGAATAAGCTCATGAGGGAAAGCATAGAGAATCAGAGCTGGAAAACACCGGGAGTTAACTGCAAATCCCTCCTGCTCAGAAGTGAGTGCTCAGTCCCCTCTGGCTCCTCTGAAAATCTCAGCTTTCATTTAGATATGTGCCAGGTTTCTATTCTGTTTAACCAGAGTTACTAAGGAGATCATGTTTTAGGTTTCAGCCTAATCTTTAGAAAAAAAGAACAGAATAAATGGAGAATGATATTATCTTGTTTCAGCACACAACACTAAGCAAACAGTTGAGTATCTTCAGCTAGCACAGCTTCCTCTGGCTCTTCCTTTGGGGACACTCTTGCAGCAGAGATGACTGACCACATACAGCTATGCCAGACATTGTGGGTTTGTTCCTTTCTGCCTGGTTCATGTAAGAGCTTACAAATTTGTGGCTGGTGACAAGCTAAGAGAAGCCATGGGAGCTCAGGCTGGAAGACTTACATTTCCCAGTGCAGAAGTCCCAGAGTTACTTCCCAAGAGTTATCAACATTACAAAACTACAGCAGTCCCAACTGACGTTACAGTAACCGGTGAAAAAGTCAGCCCTCCACAGCAATGCTTCCTCCTCTGCTGGCTCCCAAGGGAAAGTTGAAGACTCTCAACGTTTCTCTCTGCTGCACCTGCACAAACTCCACTGCTACTGCCCTGTGGCATCCGCTGAGCTTCCTCCAGGATGAGACTGTGAGGCTTCCTAGCTCCGTCCTCCTGCCTGCCCTCACACCCTGCCAGCAGGCTTCTTATCAAAGGAAACTGTGTGTCTACCTCCAGATCTGGCTGGCCTATGCACTGCAGACACTGTGCCCCCAGCTCTTTAAAATACAATCAAATGTATTCCATTTCAGGCATAGCACACGATCTGAGTGAGAGTTTTACTGCAATTATTTGCTGTGCTGTTGCTGGGATTTGACCAGAAGCCTCTCCTGCTCCCCTATGTCCCACAAGCACAAGATGGTAAAAACTGCTTGAAATTTAATGTTGGTGAAATGAGAAGGAAGAACTCCAACAGCTTCAGTGCAGCAGACCATCTGCTCAGAAAAGTACCCACAGAAATAATTGCTTGCATGATTATGTTTTTCTTTGTAAAAAATACAGCAAGAGTCACAAGGCTGGGCTTCTCCAAACAAACAAAACCACACCAGTGTATCTGCAAGGACATGTCTGTTTGAGTCTGCAGTGTTTCTCTTGTGTCCAGAGTGTCCACTGAAAGTAACAAATAGATTATGCTGGCTTTCTTCTCCACCGGGCCTAAGTCAGAGAGGCTAATAATTTGAGGAGCTGGCATTTTCTGACTCGTTTAGCCCCACTGAGGCAAGCATAAACTGTGCACTAATGCAGATGTTTGAAGGGGGAAAGAGCTGTATTTTCTCTGGAAGAGAACATGGAAGTGACAGCCATTGAGATTTAAATGACAGTGCATGGCATTAGGAGCCATAATTAAAACTCATTACAGGTTTCACAGTAACAAATTATCATTGCATGCTACTTCATCAGAAAAACAGTTACAAATTAATATATTGACCAGCGGCTAAGGTCTGGAAGGAAAAAAGACCAGAAGGAAAAAAAAAATAAGACACAAACAGCTCTCTGATCTTAAGTGATTTGAAAATTATGGAAAAGAAGAATCCTAGACATCTAACAAGTGCTACCTGGGTATTGTCAATGTACCTAATCCAGTGCAGGCAGCTGCTGGCTGAGGAGGGGGAAAGTTCATCTGACATTCCATGTTTTTCTGCTAAGGCAAAATCAGAGTTCGAAGCAGGAAAGCTTCCCTTTCTTTTGTGTCCTTCCCCCCATTTTACAAACAGTGGATCACCTATGGTAGAGACCTTACAGCACCTTCCAGTGCCTAAAGGGGCTACAAGAGTGCTGGAGAGGGACTCTTTGAAAGGGCCTGTAGTGACAGGAAAAGGGGCAATGGCTTCAAACTGACAGAGGATAAATTTAGATGACACCTTAGAAATTCTTTACAGTGAGGGTGGTGAGACACTGGCACAGGTTGCCCAGAGAAGTTGTGCATTCCCTGTCCCTGGGAGTGTTCAAGGCCAGGTTGGATTGGGCTTTGAGTAGTGGGAGATGTCCCTGCCCCTGACAGGGGAGTTGGAACTAGAGGATTTTTAAGGTCCCTTCCAACCCAAACCATATGATTCAATGGTTCTTTGATTCTACCTCCCTGTGTATCAAAACTTACTGCATCTGATCCATATTCATACAAAACTTGTCCCCAAAACCTTCTTTCAAGGCATTTATACTGTAAAATTGATCAGGTCTGGGAGACAGCCTTGAGCTCCTTCACTGTTTTTTGTACATGCACTCCAGAGTGACTTTGTGCAAGGGCTTTGCAGAGAACTCTGTGCAGCTCTGACCAGGGCAAAGCACCAAGAGACAGGTCACCGAGTGTGGAAGATGGAGTTCTGGATATATTGATAGGTGTATTATAAAGCTCATAATCATGTAATTTAGCTAAGTGCTGTTCTTTCACATTGTGTTGTTTCCAGGTCTGGAAGTAAGTAATTCCAGAGAGAGAGAACTCTCACTCCTTCACATGTGTCCAGCTACTTGACATAAAATATAATGAGAATGATACTAAGAATGATCATCAAGGCTCTGAGTAATTTAGTAATGAGTCATACTGGCTCCATATCCTTGTGAGGTTCCTAAAGGTGATCATGAGTTATTTTTACAGTCTGAAAATTACCCTTTAGTGAACAAGGAGAACACAGGTATGTCCCTGTAATGTTGGAGATGGCGACTGTGAGCCCCTGGATGGCTGACACCAGCCTATCATTCAATCCCACATAGACTGATCTGAAAGTTTGCACCTGAAAGTGATGGCACGTTACTCCCGCTGTTGGCTGAGCTGCATGGGTGGACTTTGCTCAGTTCCTAAGTCTCTACTACTTCCCCCTGTGGACAGGGGGATAAATAAAAAAAATTAAGTAAAAGGACTGAGCACATTCAGAGACTGAATGTCACCAAGACTATGGCTGTTCCATCAGGGCTGCGCCTGAATGGAGGCTCTCTTCATATATGGGGGTGGAAATCTCTTCCCTGGAGAGCAAAGAATGCTTTCAAAAGGAAAACACAGAGCAGAAGAGCCAACAGAGTTTCTTGCTAACAGCTGGCATCCAATCTTTTTTTTCTGCCAGTTGTTGTGCACTCTTCTCCTCCACTGATCAATGTGAGTTACGGAACTGCTAAAAACTGCTAAAAATGCTGCTTCAGAACCTGGCACAAACTCTTCATGTGCCTTAAACAACTACTGATACAAAGCACGATCCGTATTTGTAAACAGACAAAAGCATGGATTAATCTGTTTCAAAATTAGATATTTGAATTACTATTTTATATACCTGAAGATCTCCCAGCAACTCCTTAAGAAACTGGAGCTCTGTCATGACAGATGAGGCTGGATTCTGTCATCCAAATTTAAGAAGATTAAATAAAGGTTTGATGTACAAAGAAGAGCTAACTGCAGCAGGTTGCATTTCTATTCAGTACTGGAATTTCTAGGGAGCGTGTTTATTACAGGACATTGAAAATAGGCCAGATGAACTTTTCCTTGGAAAAGCCCAATTGTTTGTGTGCACTGCCTACAAGCAAGGCCCAAACGGCCACCTCAGGTGTAAAATAGCTCTGTGGCACATGTCAGAAATCATCCAACCATATGGTCATGCAGCGCAGTTCTTCTCTGAAGAACTCCTCCTTTAAAAACACACATCCCCAGAACGAGAAAAGGAGCACTGTGCTTAGTCCAACCTACACACAACTGCCCTGGTTCTGGTTCTCCAGGCCAAGCACCATGCCTGGGACCATAGTTTTTAAACCATTGATCTGCCATCAACTAATTTGTCAGTAGGTCACCACACTGCAAAACCTTGCTTGCGGGAAAAAAACCCAACAAACAAAAATCCTACTGGTCAAGATGCTTAGGAGTGAATCCTTGAATTTCTCATGACTTAATGTGCAAAAATCTTTCATTACATCCAGAATGGATGCTCAGAGGACTTCTTAGAAGAAAATGAACTCACAGCACTCACCGTCCTTTCACACTCACATAACACTGGTCAAAAAAGCATGTGCAAAAAATGGCAAAACCTTGTTATGAGTGGCTCCTGATTTTTCTTCCATTTTTTCCTACTGTTTGGCTGTTGTATTAATTGTGTTTTGCTTTAAAAAGTCCTCGTGGTACCAAATCTATTCCACAGAGCCAGCAGTTACTCTTTTCTTCAATATAAAATTAAAAACAAAAAAGGTAATAACAATGTATTGGTCTAATATGATACTTGTGTCATGATCAGGAAACAGAAATTTTAATAGAAAGATAATTAAGTATATAAAAAGGCATGAAGAAAAGGAATAGGACCTTAAAGCCAGATGACAGCAGCTGATATAATCAGAAATAATTATTGAAACATGGTTACATGAGGCTTATAACATCTCGTAAAATATCAAGAGAAAGAGAACCTGATGATGGGTGTTTTACCAGCAGGAGTAACAAAAGACCAGTATTGGCTGAAAAGTGAGCTACAACATTATCAAAACAGGGAAAAGATGAATGAAATTAAAATCACTAACTTTGCATAGGAGAACACCTTTGCACATCACAGCGATGCAATCAACTTATTTCTCTTATTAATGCATACCTTGCTTTTTTTATAGTCCTTGTATTTGTCAGACATGGACGGATGCAGAATGGTTCACTCATTTTCTGGGATCTAGCCTGCTTCTACAGAGGCAGCAGTGTCTTTGCACACAAGCAATTATGTGTTCATACCACTGACATTCTTGTCTTTATTTGTCTTGTCCTCACTGGAATAAAACAGGATGTGTAGAGACCAAATGTAGCTTAGCAAAATGTAAAGAAGGCTAAATGAGCTGGACAAGGTTTGAGAAAAGCTGGCAGCTAGAACCTCATGATTTGCTGCTCTCTACTGCTGGATTTTGTACCTGTGGGAACCTGAAGTACCTCCCCTGGTTAACTCATTTGTGAATGTACCATGAGCAGAATTCCTCCCACGCCCCTGGGGAATTTATGCTGCTGTTCGGTATGAGAATATCTTCTCTCTCTCAGCTCAGGCAGTAAAACATAGTCTCCAAATCAGGGACAAGCCTCCAGCATAGCAACATCTGGAGAGGAAAAATAAATAAATAAAAATAATATCCCCCCCAAGCCTCATGCCCTTGAAAGTTGTTTCGTTCTCAGAAAACCGAACCTGGCAAAAACTTCTGTCCTCGTTCCCTCCAAGTTCCTCCCCCTAGCTCCCATCATTCACACCCAATGTATTTATTCATTTTATCAGATCAGAGGGCAGCATTTGGATTATTTCAAACAGCTAACGTTAATCATCAAGACAGAACCTGTAGTTTTTCCATGGTGGGTCTGTGCAGAGCTGCAAAGCCCTGCCACAGGCTTCCAGGGGGAGCAAGAGGCTGAGCGAAAGCAAGATCATCAAAGCCCAGGCTAAGTGTCACAGAAACTGCTGCTCAGCCCGAGACTCCTATGGCCCTTCCTTTTCATCTTTGTTTAAAACAGAGATGCTAAGACAGAAACATCTCTCTTGACCCACTCAACACATCTTCAATCACACAATGGAATGTCAGTAAACACAAAATATATGTCCCTGCTATTCAGATGAAACCATTGCATTAGAGTGACTACAGTTATGGGTGCATCAGGCTATTTTCTGCATGCACATCTTTAAGTGTAAATTTTGTCCTTCTGTAAGGGGCATTCCCTTTGTCAGTTTGAGATGGCTTTTCATTACTGAGTTATTCAGATGTAGTGTGATCTCCTACAGAAACATTCCTCTCCCTTCCTTATTTTCAAAATAAAGGTTATGTTGATTGAAAGAGCATTTGTTTCCAGAGGAAAAAAACCAACACGAACTGAAATCAGGCTCCCAGATAGAACTTTCCCTGACATGGAGCCAATTCATTTGCTCTTTGCAATAGGCACATCATTATATCTCCCTGTCTTTCAAGCTGCTCTTCATTTTGAGCAGCCATCATTCAGAATCAAGCTTCAGAGCACCAGGTGGTCTGATATAATATTTATGGGTTTCAACCTTTTCACTAGCTGCTCTTCTATACCAAACTATATATAATAAATACAAGTTTGCCCAGGAAAACAAATTGAAACTTTAAACAAATGTAGCTTACATTATACAGGGGGTCAGAGGAGGTGTGCATAATAGTCCCTTCTGGCCTGAAAAATCTAGAAATCTATGAATTTTGAAATAACTGCATAAAATACTACACTCCGACCCTAAATTTTGCAGTAAACCTTTTCAAATATTAATGAGAAGCTGTGCAGCTGAAAGAGGACGATGCCCTTGGATCCTTGGCTAAGGGATGTTTGCCAATCTGTCCTGCAAAGGAACCCCTTGTAGTTTATGAATGAAGAGAAGTAATTGCTTTACATGTTGGCGTAGTGAGTAATGAATGTATTAGCTCATTAAAAGATCGTCATTATCATAATCTACAACACTACCACAAAAAAACCAGGACATGGTATGGTCTGAGTTACCTACAAGGAAATTAATTAAACAGCATAGGGGACAGCTCTGATGACCAGTTGCTGATGCCACTGGTTCTTTACCGTCCCAGTGTTTTTCCAGGTGTCAAGTGGATGGAAGATCTGTACCTTGGTAGCAGCAATGGTGCTCTCTTTTGCAAAACTCCAGGTTTTACTTGTAGTAAGAGGCCACATCAGCCCTGCTCTTACTGTCCAGCAGGCCTGGCAAAAGACCTCCAGCATAGACCAACAAAAGAACAGTCCAGCCATTCCTCTCAACTTTAAAGCCCTCCCCTAGTTCTGTATGGATTGGAGTTGGGGATGCCGCCACAAGCAGGGGAGGCCATAAGTCCTGCCTTGGTTGTGGCTGTGCTGGCCAAAGAAGACACTGTACCTCCACCACATCTTCTCTAAGATGATAATATTTTGTCTCTCATCAGGCTTCTGCTAGTTAATTCACATCCTTGAGAAGTGATGAAATGCTTCTCTTCTGTCTCCCAATATTCCTCAAACTTGAAATATGAAGAAAAACTCCCAGGCTGGCATGTGCATGTAGCTTAGGCACATCCTTCTCTTCAGAGCAGTTACAGAACCCTTTCAGACAGCATTCATTTTCTTTTCATTCTCAGATCTGAGGCCTTGTTCACTCACAGGGAATGACAAAAGGTCCTTTCACTGCCAGCTATAAGTATCATAATGTTGGTATTGAATCCCGAACAGTCAATTTGAAGAAGAATCCAGGAAAAAACATATGGTTATCTTCCCAGCCTAATTCAGGGCACCAAATGGTTTAAAACATCTAGGGGAGCCAGAGACTGTATCATTGCCTGAGTGACAGTGGTGACTTGCCTTCAAGAAGAAAGAAGGAAGGAGAGACAGATGGCAAGGGCTCGCAGAGTTGCTTTTTCCTGCAACCCATGAACAAAGGTCACATCCCTCCTTCTGACCACAAGTGAAGGTGTCCATGACAGCAAACTCACAGGACCATGAGGAAGTAGACTGAGGTACATGCCACTCCTCAGAGTACTGGTGCAAATCAGGGCTGCCTACTCTGCTGGGCTCTTCGTTCTAAAACAGCCTGCTGTCCAGCTCCCACAGCTCAGACAACTGTGCACACGTGAGAGACCTACACATGGCAATCTGTGCCTCCTCTCTGAAACACACCAGGGTGGCTGGTCATTGCACATGTGGAGTCCAGGCAAATAAAATCTGCTGAGCTAAATTACACCTCTGGTCCCTCTGGCGACATGCTGGAGAGACTTGACTCGCTGGGGGTTGCTGAGGTTCTTTGTTCTTGGAGAGAAGGCTTGCTTTAGAAGTTGAGCATAAACAAACCAAAATTACAAAAATAGCAGCAGCAGCTGCCCCATCTAGAAGTTCCTTTGCATTTGGCTCGACCACATTTGAGCTAGGCAAACATGGAGCAAAGTTTTGTAACATAAACCACCAAGAGAGCAACTCAGTCCACAGAAGTTTACGTGGTGGATTTGCTGAGCAGCTCCCAGAGGAGAAGGAAGGAGTCCTGAAGCAGCCTTCCAATGTCAGAGAATCCCTGCCAGCTCACAGAAGGCTGACCCAGGTAATTCCTTTTCCTAGAGACAAGGAGGTGTCTGCCTGAAGGGCTCCCAGCTCAGGCACAGCCAGATCCAACAAGCGAAGTCCTTCCCCAGCCGCCCCTGCACATTTGTTTTGTAGCCACGTACAAACTGATGTGAGCTGTCAGACTGCTTGAGTGGGCTTGCTATTAAAAAGGCTTTAAAGAGGATAGCCAAGAAGCACAGGAACCTTAAAGGACTTTTACAATAAAGCCCTCCCACTTTCCTTCACTTTTGGCTAACACTCTCAGCTGTGCAGAAAGAAGTACATCACATTTCTTGGTAAACATATCTTAGTAACTTAAAATGTTAGGGAACAATGCCTTCCACTTTCCTGAAACAGCTAAGCACAAAAGTGAGATTAACATTTCTGAAGTGTGTGTGTATGCGGAACGAGATAAGGCCTTTAAAAAATTGTATAACAATGGGGAAGCAATATCCCCCACAGTGAGCCTGAAACTGTCTTTATACTATGAAAGAATAGAAACTCTCCTTTCCACAGATGCATCTCCAGAGCCTGGTTCTTCTTCCCACAGTTTGTCCAGTCGGGGTAGGGGCCACACACGTCCAAGCTGCTGTGTCATCTGCGATGGAGCTGCTGCCACAGCCTTGCACTTTGGAAACCTCTGTGTGCACAATGTGTGGATTTAAATCTTCCTTGGGATTTTTCAAGGCAGTGAGCATTCACCTGTGTATTTCCACAAGATATTTTGAACACTTTCTCAGCTAGTGGGGGAACACCCCCACTCCCCAAATAAAAATGTCTCTGCAGGCAGATACTTTTACCTGCAAATCACATATTCAATGCTCAAGGCTTGATAAAGAGCTGTAGTGGATTATAGAGAGAAATAATAATTTCATTTTGGCAGAAATTGCAGAAAAAGGGTTTTTTCTCCTCTGTCAAGTCATCAGGTTATTCTCAGTGTGTTCAACCCACGTGTCCTTCCTCAGCACCATTTAGAAACAGAGAGAAGTCTCAGCTAACAGCAGTGACAAAGATCTTGCTGGCTTCGGTGAGAAGAGAATTTTATCTACTCTCCTGGCAAACAACCATGGAAGCCCTCCCCACAACCACTCCAGCTCTGTCAATGAAAATGTGTTGCCTGAAGTTCTGGAAAGAAAGGAAGCTGCAAGAAGGGAAGCTTGACACGGCACAGCCTTAGGAAGCACACAGCATTGCTGTCAGCAGTCTCACCCTCCTCTTGTGAAAAAATCACTTAAATGACAGAAAAATAAGATAGCTGTCCGGACATAGGGCAAGCGAAGAGTGTTCACTGTAACCAAAAAAGGTTACTCAAAGAGTGCTGAATGGTACTAAATGTGTGGAATGAATGTGTGTGAATACCTGGGGGACCCCGCAATAAATTAATAGCCTCTCCACCCCACTACTCACCTGCCTGCAGGGATGGCTCCACCTAAAATAACTGTGTTGTAACTAATAATTCTCAGAGGCTTTTGAGAACTCTAATATTTTCACTATTATTTTTTCTTTGCATTGCCTAGTACCCAACACCCACCGTAAGAGTTACTGCACAAATGCAGAAAAACCTTCACTGCCAAATGGCTCATAGCAGAACAGAGTTAACAATAATTTAAGCCCAGAAACCATCACAGACCAGTAGCTTCTATACACAAAGTCTGAGGTGTTCTCAGGTTTGTAGAAGCAAAGAAATTTACTTGCTTAGAGCACCACTTGGAAGTGTTTTTTTCAATGCTTCCAAATTTCTGGGGAAAATCCTTATCAAAACATTCCTCTTTTTAAATTCTGCATGCAAAATTTCAAAACAAGAGGCCTGCAATGGGATGTACCACAGTCAGGTAGGTGCTAGAAATTGTATATGCTGAAACATAGAAAAGTGCAAAATGATTGCTCATTTCTTGAAAGACAGAGTAAAAAGCCAAATCTTAGAACTTCAAAACAACAGGGAGGTGGGACATGCATAGAATTTGTTGGTTTGGAAGGGACCTTAAAGATTATCTAGTTCCAACCCCTCCTGCCATGGGCAGGGACAACTTCCACTAGGTCTGGTTGTTCAAAATCCCATCCAATCTGGCCTTGAACACTCCCAGGGATGTGGCAGCTGAAACTTCTCTGGGCAACCTGTGCCAGTGCCTCATCATGCTCACAGGGAAGATTTTCTTCCTAACATCTGATATAAACTTATCTTCTTTCCATTTGAATCCATTCCCCCTTGTCCTGTCACTACCTGCTCTTGTAAACAGTCTCTCTCCATCTTTCCTGTGGCTCTCTTCAGGTACTGGAAGGCTGCAATTAGGTCACTCCCAAAACCTTCTCTCCTCCATGCTGAACAATCTCAATTCTCTCAACTTTTCCTCACAGGAGAGGTGCTCCATTCCCCTGATCATCTTGGTGGTCTCCCCTGGACACGCTCCAACAGCTCCATGTCCTTCCTGTGCTGGGACCTCAGAGCTGGAGGCAGCCCTGCAGGTGGGATCTCAGCAGAGAGGAGCAGAGGGGCAGAATCCCCTCCCTCCCCTGCTGCCCACAGTGCTTTGGATGCAGCCCAGGACATGTTTGGCTTTCTGGGCTGTGAGTGCCCATGGCTGGGGCATGTCCAGGCTCTCATCCACCAGCACCCCGAGTCCTTCTGGGCAGGGCTGCCCTCAATCTGTTCATCCCCAGCTAATTCCAGGAATTACCCTGATCCAGGTGCAGCACCTTGTACTTGGTCTTGTTAAACCTCATGAGATTCCCATGGGCCCGCTCCTTGAGCTTGTCCCGGTCCCTCTGGATGCATCCTGTTCTTCAGGAGTGTCAACAGCAGCACTCAGCCTGCAGATGTGCTGAGGGTGCCCTCGATCCCTCTGTCTGTGTCACCAATGAAGACATTAAATAACACTGGTCCCAGTACAGTCCCCTGGGGGACAGCACTTGTCACTGATGTCCTCTGGGACTCTGAGCCCTTGACCCTCTGCATACAACCACCCAACCAATTCCTAATCCACTTTACAGCCCACCCACTGAACCCATCTCTCTCCAACTTGGAGAAAAGGATGTTGTGGGGGACCAGGTCAAAGGCTTTACAGAAGTCCAGAAAAATGACATGTATAACCCTTCCCTTGTCCACTGATGGAGTCACCCCATCACAGAAGGCCTCTGGGTTGGTCAGGCAGGACTTGCCCTTGGTGAAGCCATGCTGGCTGTCCTGAATCACCTCCCTGTCCTCCACGTGCCTTAGCAGAGCTTCCGGGAGGGTCTGTTCCATCATCTCTCCAGGCACAGAGGAGAGGCTGACAGGTCAGTAGTTCCCAGGGCCATCCTTTCTTCCCTATTTAAAGATTGGTACCATCTTCCCTTTTTCCAGTCACCTGTGACTTCACCTGACAAACCTGAGTTTCAAATATCATGGAGAGTGGCTTGACAACTACATCTGCCAATTCCTTTAGGACTCCGGGTAGCATCTCATTGGATCCCATAGACTTGGCTATGTTCAGCTTCCTCAGGTGGTCATGAACCTGATCTTTATTTACAGTGCCAATCCTGCTGTCCATTCACTTGAGAGGTGTGGGAAGAGAGGTTGCCATGGAAGACTGAGGCAAAAAGTTGTTGAGTACCTTACCTTTCTCCTCATCTGTTACCAGTTTTCCATCACTTTTTTTCAGTGGGGGAATACACTTTCTTTGACCTTCCTTTTCTGCATACCTGTAGAAGCCTTTCTTGTTATTTGCATTTGCATCTTTGTTCCCAAATGCATTAAAAAACCCCACAAAACCCACCAAAACAGAATGGTCATATTTTAGGCAATTGCAGTGCATTTCTACTTCTCTTTCATCCAGCATGGGTCCTAACAACCAATTTATCCACTCTTCAAGTGCTTGCTGCAAAAATTAGACTTCACGGAGGGTTGGAAAGATGACTATTGGGCTTTATGTGTGTGTGTCTCTAAGTCTCTCTCTCTAAACAGATACATAAACAGAGTAGTACAGAAAAGTCCATGAAAATATGTGCTTATAAAAGGACTTCAGGTATCGCGGGCTGGGGATAACATCTTTAAACACTGATGGAAGGTTTCTCCTTCTCCTTCTTCTCCTACCTCCAAAAATTGGTGTGTCACAGGAAAAGAGCAGGGCAGGCAAAGAATAGATGAGGCATTGGTTTCTCAACTGGAACTATTAACCATGAATGTAATGAGAAAAGGGACGAAGAGTCAAGGTTACTGGAAGCCAGTCACACCTTCCTGGGGCTCTTAGCCTTCACCCTCCAAAGGGACACAGCATGGGCTCTGTGTAATCTGCTCATTCGAAGGTTGGAAAAAGGGGAACATCTACTGTGTTCAAATTTGAACACGTCCTACAGCACTGTATGATAGATTCTCCACTAACATCATCAGATGTCCATGCTGTTAATTGCAGAGGCTGCTAATCTGCCTGAGAAGCCAAAATGATATTAGCTTTCAACAGGATTTACATACATTCAGCCTTACTTCTGCATCAGCTAGCAATTACAGTTTGAACTGTTGAAGGTGCAGCTTGCTGTAGGCTTAAGTAATATTTAATAGCATTAACAATGCACTTCCCAATAACCCCCCAGATCTTTTACAGGCTCACTATTCACCAGCCTTGCTGTTCAGAACCAGCATTTGCCCTCATCCCAGCAGCGCAAACATTGCCCCACTGCCTGCTGTCCCAACATAGGCAGAAATTATGGGGCTGAGTCCTCTAGCAAGAGGGTCTTCTGTCTGTCACTGCAAAGTGAACTCACTGGAGGAAAAAAAGCACTAAGAGCATGAAAAACACCACTGTTCAGAAGATGGTGGTGGAGAAAGCGTGGAGAAGAGAGTGGGCTGTGCACTGGATAGTGGAGTGTCTGCATTTGGGGCACAGTGCCTGAGACCAGCCCATGTCCTTCTCTCTGACCCTTCCTGACCTTTGTAAATCTGGGCTGTGCAATCACAGCTGGCAATGAGACATCCCTGCTAGAGTCCACCCTCCAAATGATGCACCAGAGGAGGAATAAGGTATCCTCTGCTCCTGAGAAACACGCTTTTTTCCTGCCCAGCGCTGTTGTCTGGCAAGCTTGGAGTACTGATGGGCTGAACACACCCCTCCCCTGGTGATGTCTCCATGGCACACAGCATTTTATTTACATTCAGAAACTGATAAATTAGGGATGGGAGTACCTCTGGAGTGCATGGATGATATGCTCATATCTATTGTCATCAAAAGGAGTGGTAAAGCTTTTGTTTTCTTGGCATGGAACAAAAGTTGATGTCACTTGAAAAGGTAGGCTTTAAAACTAGGCAAAACTACAAGTGCTTCTCTGAAGAAGAGCCAGAGCTGGGCTGCCCATGCAAACCATGCAACAAATAGAAAATATGATTTTTCTGAGTATCTCTGTGAGTTGCATATGAATATTCCTGCCCATGAAACCTTTTGCCAGCATTTTCAGAGAAACAGAGCATGAAAGGTTACATGTTTGTTCACAGGAAGCCATCATGAGTAGATGAATCAGATGACTCAATGTTTGTTAATTCTTGTGCAGTATTCAGTCTGCTCTATCAAATAGTTGTTTTCACTACGAGAAGGTATCTACACACTTGATTTGCAGTAATAGATATCCATTATTATAACATTTGCACCTCTTTTTCATAGTCTTGGCAGCAAAAGACAGACCTCTCTCTTTTAAGCCTTTTATACTTTTATATGTAATTATACAAAATACTGGAAGAGAAAAAAGTCTAGCTTTAAAATAGGGCTGTCAGCATTGCTTTACCCTGGTTTTCTACCTCTGTGTTTTACTTAATTGACATCAAGTAAAATCAAGTCAATTCAATTACTTGAGATTAAGGAATCAGTTAGGGAGACAGACAAGTAACAGGCATATATGCATACATCCAGGCAAATATGGAGAGGGGATAAGGAAGCCCTCAATCAAATAAAAAAAAAATAAAACCCAGAGAATTCAACAGGTACAGATTTTCTGTAACACCTAGCAGTACTTGGATACCACAAGAACATTTTCCGGCCAAAACTTGTCAAATTTTTACCTCTTTGATGGATCCCTAGCCTTACCCAGAGTGGCTGGGAACATGTGTCCTACAGTCCACGACAGGTAAGTCTAACATACAACTCCAAACAGGTCTGTCTTGTCACTGTAGGTCAATGAATCCTCTGTCCCTGACAACTGTCTGTTTTCTGGCAGGTCTTGTGGCTAGGTAAAAACCACACCTGGGCCTGGACTTGGGTACTGGATCTACCACAAGTTGTAGATGCCAATGCTCCAGCTCCCAAAGAGCAGACCTCCCTTCTCACCCCATGTGCCCAGGCAAAAGCGGATTGGTAAGTGGTTTTGGGCAGTGCAAACTAGATACCAGCTGACCTTGGAATTTAAGAGAAATAAAAAGCAAGTGAATGCCCTTCTCCATATTTCTTCTTGGCTGTATTGAGTCAGGCTCCAAGAGCAGATGAAGCTTGTCACTGCTGTACAAGGATGACTTAATAAACTGATTGGCACCTTATCACTGCCTCAAAGTCACTCTACTGTTTTAGGGATGTCCAAACAGATTGAATATCAAAAAAAACCATGAAGGGCGGTTCAGTGAGCTGCAGCTTATGTCAAGATCATAGAGAGGGTTTACAGATAGTCCTTGGGTTCACCTGAAGACACAACAGAGAGAGGAGCTAGGAAAACAAAAGCTGATTAAAAAAACCCCAGGATTCGTGAGCCATGAGAAGCAAATATTTTTCTGCAACAGAAAGACAACAGGCCCCTGTTACTCGACATAAACCATTCTTGCAACTGCATCACGTCATTAAGGAAAACTGAGTGCATTTAAGTGATGGGTGAAAAAAAAGTCTGTTACAAACAGAAGAGGAAAAGGTTGGAAATTTGAGAAAATGACAGGCTTGTATTTTACAGCAACAGACACGTGAAGCCAAGGGTTATAAGGTGTGGGTACATAAAATAAAACTATATACGTTTGAGTGAATAAGGCAAGAAAGGCATCAAATTACAGCACTACATAGCCTTGCAAATCCATACTGGGGCCAGTAGCTACAGCAATCCCTTATAAAACCAGTATAATCACAGCTGTGTTTGCCCTCAGTTCTTTTTGCCTCCTCAGGATTTTCATTGAGCTGGTGCAACTACCACTTACTACTTACTAAAGCCACAGGTATTAAATACATCAGAGTGATATTTTGCATATCACAGGGCTTGGTCTCACAAGGCAGCAAACATTCCAGCCCCAGATGGGCTCTAGTGATGACAGAGGAAGTAACAAAGAGCAGGAGTTCTCCCCTCTTACGTGAGCAATACGTCAGACTATCATGTTAGCTCTGGACTTGAATCTGTGCACGCACCTCAAACTCCCTGGTCACCCACATTGCCTGGGCTTTGCTTGTGACTGGCTCTTGCCTGAACTGACTCCACCTTCATAAGGTGATCCAGGTTTTGGCTGGGCTGGTTTCCACTCCATCCCTGTAAGAACAACGGGCATAACTGGTGTAAGCTCCCAGCCCTGGTACCTCCTGCAGAGCGACCCAAGGCACAGAAGGTGTAGACACTCCACCGACATGCATCATATCAAATTTATTCTCTAGAGCCAGTCTGGGCCAGTGCTAGAGAACACAGCTTCTACAGCAGAAATGACACAGCAGAGCTTCAGAGCCCCTGAGCTGCCACTAGCTTCAGTAACAATGGCTTTTGCATGCTCAGAAGTTTATTAAGGTCAGAGATGCCTATCCTTCAGGCACCGGTGAAACATGTCCTAGGTCTTTAGGAAAATTATCCATTAGTCCTTAAAATGTCCTGAAATCCAGCCAGTGAAACTCCAAAGTCTGCCCTCATTCCAATTTAAAAATGGTGGGATGCACTGGGATCCGGATTAGTCACTGAATCTTCCTTGGGGTGGAAAAGGGTGTGTTAGGCAAGAAAATGTTACTGAAAGCATCAATAATTGCTCAAAGCTGCACTCAAGTTTGCATTTTATAAAATAAATCAGTAAAATTTATATGGAAGTGCATTAGTAGCAACTATGTGCTGTATACAGTGAGATTCTATAGCTACCTGTCTTTTTCTATGGACATCTCCGTTTATAGAAGCAGACAGTGACTTGGAGCCCCTGTGCTCAGGCTCAGATCATTTGGGTGAGGCACAGAAAAGCCTCTCTAAGCTTTGTTAAAAACCAGACATGGTTTGAGGCACTGTGCTATTAAACACATGCCCTTCCCAGAACTGGTGCTCGTGGTCTGGCAAGGAGTTCTTCCTTACAATAGCTCTGGGCAGGCAGCAATATACAGGATATTCATACAAACTCTGGAGGGTACCACAGGACAGGAGGTCAGCACATCTGGCATAGGATAAAGGGATTCTTTGTCACAGGTCAGGGGAAATCCACCAAGTTGCTTCGATAGGATCTGTGTAAAGCCTAGTGTAGACTGCCAGATGGACAAGTCAGACTTGCAGGTCTTCCAAACTGGTGTTTAATAGTCCCAGACTGGGAAAGCTGACTCTAACTGGACTAATGTTAAAGACTGTAATCTTAGGAAATAATTCATATGTCAAAAATTAAGACAGATGCTGATTTGCTTTTAAAAGCACGCTGTACAGTACGTACTAAAATATTCTGAATGACAGTAATTTACACACAGAGATAATGATTACTTTTAAGTGATGAGTGCTAAAGCAATCCATGGCAGAAAACCTGATTTAATGTCGGTGGGGGAAAAAAAAAAACAAAACGAAAAAAAAATTCACATTATTTAGGATATCTTCATCTGCTATTTACTGCAAAATGACTGTAACACTTTGTACTTAGTGTGTGTAACAGGGTGTGCTGGAGACAGTACTGCAAGTTTGGCTTGGAAAAGAAGAGAGCTCCCGTTCTGAGAAAGCCATCCCAGGTCATCTGCCTTCCCGAGCTGTAAACCTTCCTGACTGTCGATGTAGACGCTGAACTGCTTCAGCAAGGTGACTGAATTCAGGGCTGCTATGAGGCTCATGAAAGCACAGAAACCCATCAAGGGAATCCAGGGCTGCCTTTCACTTGGCAGCACTTCAGTTACTTTGTCATCATCTGACTGGGCACCTGTCTCATCTGATTAATTTTCTTTTTTTTTTTTTTGCACGAAACCAACTCTCTATCTTCATCTGTGAAATTTGAGGAAGTTTCCACTGTGTATCCTGCCTACCACTAAATGCCTGTGACACCTGCCTGTGACCTCTGGCGAGGCTGTCTGTACTACAGCAGCTGCAGTGGTGCCAGGAGACTGCCACGAGACGGCAATGTTTCAGAAGCCTTGTGCTCTGTCTGGACACACTGCACTACAGCTTTCAGGGATACATGCTGTTTTATGCTAAAGCCCGGGGAATAATTCATCCCCACAGAAAGAACACCTCCAGAGAACTAGAAAAAAAAGGACAGGCAGTGCAATTTTCTGTTATTTAAATTTGGTTGTTCAAGCGAAATTGTGTCCTCTCCCTCACATTGGTCATTGTAATGGTCACTTCATTTTCATGCCTTTCTTTCGCAGCCCTGGTGACAGTGAGCCTCGCCTGAAGCTGTGTTATATTTCAAGCATGTTTGAGGTGATTTGGGCTGCTGTTCTCTCTAGATAACATTGTCAGGGCTGAACATGTTCATCCCTAAAGGTGAACAACAAAGCTTTTGTAACAGCATATTTTTACAACTGTAAATGATCCCAAGTAATTTAGAGAACATGGGCAATTGCCTGTGTTTAATCAAGTGGGTGAGAGTGCAGGCAATTGAACTATGCCAGCTCCTCACCTGGCATCAGAGCTTTCCTGCAGCTGCACAGCTGATGTGTGAGGAAAAATCCAGCCTGAGGGGAGCTATTTGCCCCGTGCATTTGCAGATTTTGCTCTGCCCTCCTATCAGCCAATACTCATCACTGGTTACTGCAGCAGTGACAAGGCCTCTGGGCTTTACCACTGCAGAACTGCCATGCCCAAATCCAAGTGTCCAAAAGCCTGTCCTTTTCATCCACAATGCATTGTATGAGGGACAAAAAAATATCCAAACAAGGCCTAGTTGCAAGCCCTTTTCTAACTATTTATCAATAAAATGTTTTATTTTGGACCTCTCAATTTGGATGAAACAAGATATTCCAGATAGCCCTTTATGGGGGATTATGAAGTTCTGGGGACCTCATGGCAGTGCTGGGTTTCAGTGCTGATGATGGTCAACTTGTCTGCACTGCTTCGTCTGGGGCCATTTTTTGTTCCCTGGAAAGCAGTGAACCCAGAGACTGCTGTTTCTTCTATCTTTAGTCGTGCCAGAGAAGAGAGCCTGAGGTGTCTGAGGTCCAAAGGATACCAACAGGTCCAAAGACGAAATGAATTAAACAACAACACAAAGAACAACTCCTAAAAAGGGCCAAGCTCTAAAACAGAAGGGGACTGAAGCAATACCCTCTGAAGTCTGTGGACAGGGTAACAGATCATGCTGTAGCTTCTAATGGTCCAATCCCTATTGTTGCTGAAGGGTGAGCCAAAAGCAACACAGTTTGACTTCCTGCTTCCAGGGAGACTGTGCCCTGCTGACAGTTAGGAAAACCATTGGATTGCTTGTAGATAAGCACCTTTGATATGAAACTGCTGGATGATTCACACTGCTATTTTTAAAGTTACTTTTTGGAGCTTGATCTGCGTTGCTAAACACGCAGGATTCTGCTCTATCTCTGTGTATAAGTTACAAATCTGCAGTTTTTCTGTTTTCAGCTTTCAATAAAATAAGCCTCTTTTCTTGTGTCAGGTGTACCAGCCAATTGATATACCTGTACTGATCTTCAAAAATGCCCTTTCATCACAATGGCCTTTGGGGAGCTTGCTGTTAAAAACAAGTATAAACAGCATAATCAGAGCTCTTACTTCCTACCTATATTTCTGCCAAGCCCTTTTGCATTCAAAAGCTTTAGATTCTTTCCATTATTACCCAACTTTTCCATTTATGCTTGAATTGTTTAGTAGAATGCATGACATACATATTAAACTCATAGCAAACACAGAGCATGTATATTCAATAACTACAAACCTGACTTTTTTCTGCGTATGAGCTCATTGCTTATTCTTGTCTGGTATATTAAAACATGCATTTCTGGGAAGCTGCAATAAAATAAAGTTTAGTAAAACATGCTTAATCACAGAGATAAAGAAATAAAGTTGCATCTGGACTGAAAGGCTGTTCTTAGTAGTTATGAAGAATGTTATATCTCGCCTGCTGGAACAGCCAGGAAAGTTTGAACACAATATTTATCCTGAGTATTTGCATAGAATTTAAGAAAAATTATGTCCAAGTTCTTTTTGCAAGACAAGAACCATTTTGGCAAAACTATTTTTGCTTTCTGCCTCTTCTGCCCCTCCCCATAAAGCAAAACACAAGCACTCTCATAGCTGCATGGCCTTTTTGGAGGCATGCCCATAAGGCCTTGGCCAATCAAAGCGTAAATCCTGGCCCTTTACTAACATATCATACCATCATATATGTAAAACCGCTGTGTTTCCTAAAACCCTGCCTTCTCCCTGACCCCACCAGCCTAGAAGTGACAAAGCTGCAGCCCTCCTCCAAACCTTGCTACAATGCTGCTCAGAGGTAGCATCTGTCCTTTGCCCTGGCAGAGCTGGAGATGTTGAGGAAGAAACCACTTTCTAAAACGAGCTCTTCAATCCAGCCCTTGACTGCGCCACCACAAGTTAAGGCGCAACTGATTGAATATTCAAGTGGAATGTTTCCCATTACCAGTCATGTGCTCTAAGTCCTGCAATTTTCCTTGAATGGCAGTTCTCAAACTGCAGGATATAGGCAGTAATAAGGTGATACGTTTGAGGCATCAGCACAAGAGTCCTTTATAAATATTTTGGCTAAAGTTACAGCCATGCTTTAGCAAGCCTTAATGTCAGTACATCCTTGCAAATCCTTGCTTGTAAGTACTCTTTCTGAAGTTCAACTGTGCCCCTGCATTTAGCTTTCAAAAACCCATTCAAAGTGGCAAGTGCTTATTTGTGGCTTTGTGGTTTATTTACACATGAGCATAAGAAATCCCCAGCTAGAAATCTGAAGAATTACTCTAAATGTTTATAGATACCAGTAAACGGAAAAACAAAGATGCCTCTATCAACAAAAATGCCTTTTTTCCTGTTTTCATAATGAGAATTCTAAAAACCTTTATTAAATTAGAAAATTTTCTCTGAACACACTTGTAGTTTACATGCAAACCCACTGAAAAAGAAGAGCCCAACAAAAAATGTCTTTTAAGGTAACTTGAAACAAAGATTCCGTTCCCAGACCTGGCACACTGCACTCATATTAGGCCTTTAAATTGCCCTGCAAATAGGATGCCTGGGCACCAGATTACAGCCACATGTAAATTCACCAAAAGAAAAAGAAGGAAAGTAAGAATTAAAGACAACCTCGGAAAGCTGCTGGTGCTGACTTACCAAAAGCCAGGCCACGATGCAAGAGAAGCAAATTTGCCTCTGTACCCACAGTACCAGGGGTGTGCAACGCTGGGGCTGGAGCCCTGCACAGTGTGGGATGTATCTGCGGCCAAAAAACTACCAGCAACACAAATACATGGAGACACGTTGGAAGATTATTCCTTTGGATGTTTCTTTTGGAAATAAGATGTATTTGGTGTTCTTTGAGACTAAACAAGGCAGATGAATGGCCTCTGAGGTAACTGCTTAAAACCAGCTCTGGGTTTGGTGTTTTTTTTGTTTTAGATTACTCGTGTGATTCACAGGAAAACTTTATGAAATTGTCATTCCTGTTCTGGTTTTGAAAGATGTCCTTCACCCTGGCTTTGGTAAAG
The DNA here is from genome assembly GCA_013398055.1 of Ifrita kowaldi. NCBI lineage: Eukaryota > Metazoa > Chordata > Aves > Passeriformes > Cinclosomatidae > Ifrita > Ifrita kowaldi. The sequence continues at coordinate 226,716 of VZRS01007960.1, read as the reverse complement.
TGTTCCCCTGAAAGCATTCCCCAAATATCAACACACCGGGGTTCACAGGGTTCTTTGCAATTAACAGATCATCCAAACAAATTTTGGTGCAGAGCACAGAATGGCACCTTTCATCATCCCTCTTCTGCAGAAAGACGACCCTGAGGTTTAGATGGGAAGATGCAGACCAAGTAGCAGAGTGGAAACATCAGGAACTCCTTAAAGCACCATTGCCTTAGGACAATACTGTGACGTTCCAGAGTAGTAAACATATTTTAATTTTCATACTTGAAATACTGAAAATTATTATTTCCCACCATCCCCAACCACATACACACAAGGTCTCCTTCTCTAAGGAAGAAGATCAGGAGGGAAATGCTTTAATACAACTTCAGATGGAAAGACCTCATTCCCAGCACAGCTGTTGAAACTGGATATTCCGTTTCATGTTTCCTTTAGCATTTTCCGGACATCATGAATGTCTTCATCTCTGTTTTCACTATGAGGAAACTGTAAAGTTGGGTTGTCAACCATTTGTGCTTACTTTTTTCCCCCTCCAACAGAAGATTTTTCAGCTTGCTGTCAATATTTATGATTAAGCTGGTGCCTTCCTGCCTTCACTGAACAGAAATAACGAGTGCCTGACAGCATGGATGCCACACTGCTCGTGGAGGCTGCTTCCACTGGACAGCAGTTTGGAGGAGCATATTTTATAATTTTTAATGCATTAGTATTCCAACAAAAGATAGTCTTCTTTCTACTTTCAGAGTACACAGCAATAACACCATCACCATAATAGTTAAAACATTACCCTGGCCTGCTAGAATCACTTGCTCACAATCTGCAAGCCTGAATTAAAATGTTCCTTCGACTTCCACATTCTTTACACTTTATTTATGTTTCATTTAGCTTTAGATTCATAAACCTCAACCACACTGACACTACCCCTTCCTTCCTCCCCTCCTCCTTGCACCTCTGTGGGCATGAGCCGTGATTGCCAGCTTCCTACCCTAACCACAGCTGAGCTTTAAAGCATCTTTGATGCCATCACTGCTGCAGCCATCTCCCATGTTTGCCAGCCGGCTGCAGAGGAGACTATGGACTTCAGCTCCCACTGCTCCCAGTAGGCACTTGTTGGTGCACGAAATCTCACAGGAACATGGCTCATGTGAGTGTGTCCTTGCTGTAAAGCCTGCTTAACAAGCTGCTTTGTCATTCCATTTTTATGAGCAAAAGGATGACAGCCCTGGGTGCAATTGTTACATCCTGTTCTGTGGCCGTGGGTGGGTGATTTATTACAGCCCAAATACATCAAGGAAATCACAGTGATATCATGCCTTTCATTTTGGAGGTGCCACAGCGCTGAGGAAAGGCAGAATGGGGAAGGGACTGCAGGGCATCTGAGCCTGACTGCCACAACTGCTCATTTTCCTCAGCACTGCTCGAGGGGCTGGTCAGTGCTGAGGGCCCGCACCCACCCGTTCACTGACACTTGCCCAGTTTCTGTGTTTAGACTAAAAGCCTCAGCTACCCTCTGTGCATATGTGAAGTCCCTAGTACAAAAGAGGCTTTGATCCTATGATCCAAATGAGACTCTGATCTTGGTTGGGGCTCATAGGTGCAAATGCTGGAGAAATAATAACAGATGGAATATCACAGCGATATATTAATTACCATATAGAGCCATATAGAGTTAATAGGGGAACATTTCTGGGCAAAGATCTCATAAATAAACCAAATGCGAATGCATAAATAAGTAGAATACAAACACATAGGGCTATTATAAGGGCAGATGTGTGAAACTTTTTTTTGTCTGTATGTTAAGCAGTCCTTGACATCTCTTTTAAAATTTATATATTTACACTGGCAGAAGAACAATCCTTTCTACCTAAACTACAGAGAGAAAACTAAAACATGCTGGATAGCTTTACCATCAGATCTATTTTGTCTTTCTTTTCAAGTGTAATCAAATTCTTTCCCATGCCTACCTGCCTATTACATTTCTGAAGAACTATGTGTTGGAGTCTGAGGAAGGTATTTGAAATCATAAGCCTGCACTGAAGGTAAAAAACCCCAAATCAAGTCATGCCTTCCTGGAAGAAGAAAATCATACTGAAACATAAGGAAAGATAAGAAATCATACTGGAACAAAACCCCAGAGAACAGGCAAATCTTGGTCCCTACAGAGACACTGGGCTTTCTAACACTTGTGTATTTTTCTCGCTCTCTGTTTCATACAGAGGCTCAGGGGACACTATTTAAGGGTCAGCTGGAGAAACAGAAGCACATGGAACCCACCGTAAATGTCGCAAGGATGGCCCAGGTGCCATCAAGCTTCTGTGTTATGACAGCACAGGGTGCAAGATGGGGCCAGAATAATTTCAAGCTCCCTCTCACTCAGTCAAAAATCTTCTAGGTAAGCACAGGTGCAAATACAAATGTCAAAATTTTCTTCTAAAACAAAAAAAAGGCTCATGGTTATAAAGACATAGGGACTAGGGCTAGTGTGTATTTAACTAAGGGACATTTCTCAAGGCAGGGTTTTCCCTGATACTCTGGAGCAATAAGCTCCTTCAATTAGTTGCAAAGTACATTTTATAATTTTTTTTTGTTAAAGAGAGCTTCCTTTAGACTGTGTAATATAGCTGGCAGGCTACTACCAGTGGTAAAGGATTTCCATTATATCTCCTTGTACTCCATTGCTTGTAATTTTCCTTAAGTTTCACCTCTCAGGCTGACATTTTCCAAGCTTGAAGTCTGCCCAAAAAGAGAATTTTTTTGAAAGTTGAAGAAACTTTCCCTTCAGCTCAGCAGTGTACTTTCAACAAGGGTCCCTCACACGAGCCTGGTAAAACCTGCCTCTCTGGAACCAAAACCAACACTCATTTTGGTGCCTATTGCTGCAATCAGGATGCAGAGAAGGGACAAAAGAATTATTCAGCCTGTGTAAGGCCGTTGAACCCAACAGGCTAAATTCTTCCATGGTGTAAGTCCTTGCAACATCCCCGAAGCCAATGGGATTACACAGTTTTCCACCCAGGCTGAGTGAAGCCGGCTCTCTTCCTGAGAGCGAGCGGCTCAGACCTCTTCTCATTGCTCTCCCTGTTATTTAAAGATTTGTTTCTCGTAGCTGGCAGGCTCTCTCTTTGAAGCCTTCAATCCACAGAGCATGCCCCTCTTGTGAGTTTAAAATGTTTTTGTGCCACACAGCCTGCTGGTCCCTCCACACCATGAATACTCCCTGTCCCCTTACACCTCTTCCCTCCCACATGCACATCTCAGCTAAGGTCTTGCCTCTCTTTTTCTCCATTCCAACCATTTCACAACCTCAGGCAGAGAAGTCGGCTGTCTCTATGTCTGCAGTGCAGAAAATGAAGTGTAATTTTGGGAAGGAACAAAGGGGTTGGGGTGGAAGGCAGTATATATGCTCCTCAGAAAGCTACACAGATATAAAATAAAGATTGAGGGAAAAGGAACACCTTCCTCATCCTCACAGAACAGGCCTTTTCTGCTCTGAGAGCTGTGTGAAAGCCAAGTGTCATAAGTGAAAGGAGCAGTGAAAAAGGAAGACTTAAAATGCAGGTCACAAGAGGTCTGGGCAGAAGTGGGCAAAGCACCCAAACCCAGAGGCGCTCTGGGGGTCTCCCAGAGGAATCATAAGCCTGTCCCAGCTGAGCTGTCCCAGCTGAGGCAGCCCCCAAAGCCCTGGTCCTGCCAGCCTTCTCCTCATCCTGCTGCAGCTCTTCCCCTCCACTCCCCAGTGCTGCACACAGCTGGCTGAAGAGAAACCCAAGCCCTTACTGGGCTCACTGCTGAGGAGGAGTCAGGACCAGGGAGAAGCACTGGTAGCGGCATCTCTCATCCCCAGCAGACTTTTGGGGAGCACTGCTCTGTTGCAGCGGAGCAGAAAGAGAAGTGCTCTCCCACACCACAGTGCACAAGTACCTGTAAACAAAGGAGAGCTGCTCCCAGTTTGCAGTACTGGAGAGTACTGGACTGATAGCAAATTCTCAAATCTGACAGGGTCTTGAAAGACAAACTAGGAAGGAGACACTGTCACATGAGCAATGGAAATACAACACTGAAATAATGCTGTCAGGAGGAAAACCCTGTGCTGGGGGAGTATGACCCTCCCATAAAGATTCAAGGGAGTCATTGAAAAGTGGTTGGACATTTATTTCTACTCCCTTGCACCTTTTTGTCAATGAGCCATGCTTCAAAAGAAGCAGCCCTGCTTCCCTCACAGACCTCTGTGCTCTTTGCTGGTCAGAGACAGCCTGCAGAAAGAACCATACAAGTTCTATCTGCTCAGTGCTGGGGTCTCTGTTTCTGGGGGTCTCAAGGGCCCGCCTGAGGCACTCTATCCGTGGGGAAGGGGTTACATGTCCTCCACTGGATCTAGTGGCCAGCTGGCCTTCCCTGTCCCCAGGCCTACAAGGTCATGTCCTGGCTACTACTTCTGTCTATTGTCTCAAGAAAAGAGAACAATAGCCCTTCTTGTGCCAGCTGCAACTTTGAGGGACTTCTATCAAGAGCAGCTGTGTGCTTGCACACCCCACTGCCATCCTCCACCCCCCAGATAAGACATTTCAGTCATCCCTCCAAAGATCCTCCAAAACAGATCGATAGAAATACCTGGAAGAGGTAAGAGGACATACCTTACTGGCTCTGAACAGGACTCCTGACCTTAAATTCTTGAGCAAATATTTTCTTTTTTTCTCTTTTGTAAAACGTTCTCCCCTGGTAGTACTTGTTCAAGTGAAATTGACCACCTTGCTATGTTTAGAGGAGCAGGCTCTTTACAGCTATTAATTATGTGCCCTTTAAACACAAGCCCTCACCAAAACGTCTGTTTGCCCTGTGGGAAAAGTGTGCCTTTTTCACACCTCTTATTGTAAACCAGGCTGGTGACAGACAAGGGTGAAAACCACCTGTCCTTATTCAACAAGATATATCACCACAGCACCCGCCTCTAACAACCATGCTGGGCCAAAAAGGAATCAGGATCCTATGGACGAATTTACTGGAATTATAAAAAATCCTAAACAATGAAACAACACACCAAAAACTAAACAGAAAGCAAAACCATCACTCTACAAGCTTCAAGGTTAATAAAAATGCTTACACTTTTCCAGCCAATTCAACCCAGATTAGCAAACAAAATCCTTCTTTGTCACAGGACGAAAATGGTTCCCTCATTTATGCATATGGGATAGCGTTCCCTCCTGACCCTTTGAAAAGAAACTAAGAAATTACTGGCGTTAGGCTTGCTGCAGAGTAGTTTTTACTTAGTATTCTGCTTTGAACTGTCCCCAGTTTGGGTGAAGATGAGGATGAACACTGTTGAAAATAATTACCTTGCTCTTTCTGGACTCAGTCAATTTACTTATTGATGCAGCTGTGCAGAGGAGGTTGTTAATGAAGAATCAAGTATTTTCTCACACTAAAGGCCTGATTCTCACTTCAAACTATCAAGAGGAATTATGTGTAAACAGCAGCAGTTAACTCAAAATGAGAGTATTTTTCCCAGTTCTTTCTCCTTTTCCGTGGAAAAGCAATGGCTGTTTTGCTCACAGAAATATTATGGTGTCAGACTCCATCACTAGGAATTAAGAAAAAAAATATGACCATAAATCCTTATCTTAAATCTCCTGGGTAGGAGGTCTCTGCTGCTCCCAGGAGCGAGTGGCACCTTCCGAGCTGCAGAAGGGCTCAGCAGCCACCAGGTGACATGAGAAGGGAATTGCAGCAATTGGAAAGCTCAGAGAGACAAGGAAATAACTCTATCACACTGGAGGGCTGGGGTTTTTTTATGAAGATGCCCTATGGCTACATAGGAGGGAGTGTATTTGTGGAAAACACTGAAGTACAGTGCCCTTATCAGAGAGAGTGTGCATGCTAGAGGAATTGGTGAAAAGTGAAAAATACAATTGTGCTGAAAAGTAGGTTTAATGATTGTGTAATGAGACTATGTTTAATGACAACCTATTCTGTTCTAGTACTGCTTTTTCAGAGAGGAGTTTGGGTTGGAAGGGACCTTCAAAGGTCATCTAAGTTGAATGCTCCTGCAAGGAGCTTCAACTAGATCAGTTTGCTCAGAGCCCTGTTCAACCTGACCAAGAATGTTTCCAGGGATGGGGCACCCACCTCTGTGGGCTGCCTGTTCCGGTGTTTCACCATCCTCATTCTAGAAAAAAATCTTATTGTTTTAGGAACAAATCCCTCAAAATTATTGAGGGTCCTGGAAATCCCTGGAGCAAAAAAAAAAAAAAAAAAAAGTCATCTTTACGTGTGCTGTCCTTACATTTTAGATAATGGCACTGATGGTCTCCTTGGAAACTCTTCCACAATTTCCTGCACTTGCATGTCCTCCCTATATCATGACTCCAGAGCAGAGAATCTTCCAACTGAGGCGTTTTTTCTTTTTACTTTCTGTAAAGGCTTCATGCCCGTGTGCAAGGGTAAGATTTTGACTGAAGGAATTACATCCATGGAGCCTAGAAAGCAAACGCACAATGAAGGATTGAAGAGTCTGGAACTCTTTAGCCTGGAAAAGAGATGATTGAGGCATATGACAAGGCTGACAAACATGAGAAAGTAGTTTGGAGCAGGCATTTAGGAATCAGCAGTTTCTTCTTATGCTTAGAAGGTACGAGTCAAGTTCAAACCAGACAGAAAGAAATGGCTCTCCACACAGGAAGTTGGAAACATGAGGAACTCCTGGGCAAAGGACAACATGGATGCAGGAATTCTGAAAATATGCCAGATAGGCAGCTAAGAAAGATTCACTGGAAGTTAGTCAACAAGCAAACAAGAGGGGGATCATGAAATCTCTTTACTGAGCAAAGGATGGGAGACTGTTAAGGGATGCTCTCACATCTGTGCTTGCCTCTTTTAATTATTTTAACTCTTCTGGAGTGCCTGCTTGTGGTGCATTGTTATGGCTGTCAAGCTCAAATTCCTCGCTGGCACATGACATATCTTTAAGTACACCCAAAACCAAGAGTGGAACAAGGCTGCCCTCCATAGCAGAGTTGTATAAGGAAAACTACAGACCATTCATATTTCTAGAGCAGAAGCCAGCTCTAATGGGACGAAGGCATTGAGTTTGCATGAACTGATGTGTTCCTCTGATTCAAACATCCTGTGGTCAGTAAAATGTGAGCTCTTTGAGAAGATGTAACATTCATTTGTGACTGAAATATGTCTCTGCATTCAGCTCCACTTATCCCTCTTCCCAGACAGAGAGGTCATCTGGATGATTTTTCGCCCCTCTTGTATATCTTGTGAAATGGACACCCAAAATACTACATCACCTATATAGCATTATCGTTGTTCTTTTGGACAAGAGCCACCACACACTTTCCAGTTCTGCCCTGCATTTGGTAGATTCATATGCTGGGGTTAAGGGCCTCAGGCTTGCAAATTCCTGACTGTTAACTCAGTGATGTAGCTACAGATCTCTTCTCCCACCCTTCTGAGTATCAGAGACCATAACAAAGACAAAAACTTACAGAAGTGTAAGAAGATGGCTCAAAAAAAGCTTTTCCTTTTTCTTCTTTTTTTTCTTTCCCCCTCCCCCTAAGCAGTGGAAGAGACAGAAGTGCCGAGGTTTTCCCTTCTTCCCTTGTCAGCCTTTCAGAAGCACACTGTATGGAACATCAACTTGAGAGGAACTCAGACAGCTGCTTTGCTTAAGCAGGTTCTCTTGATCCTGAACCTGGGAACATTTGAGTTAATGGCAAGTAGTTAACACTTCGGTTTGATGAAGTGAACGCAGCAGTTTATGCTGCCGGTGAAAAGGAAGCTCGAGCAATCTCTGGGACAGTTACTCCACTATCAAGGTGGAATAATGTATGAGCTCAGACTGCTCAGATTTTCTCTACAGAAAGAAAGAAATCTATGTTATATTCACAGTAACAACAGCAAAAGTATAACCAGTTTAATCTTCTTGATTGAAGCCGGTACTTTGTTTAGCCATTCCCCGTCAGCAGAAACACCCTGTGCACAGGATATGTGCCTTGGTAGCAGCGTGAGGAATGCTTAGCCAAGTACATTGATGCCCTCTTCCTTACACTAACACTGCCTTATCCAACTTTCAACAGGTCTCACAGCCTTTATGTGCCTCATTTCGTCAGTCTAAGACAAATAATACCAGGGTGAATTCAGAGGATCTCATGGGGCTTAAGAGTAGTTTGTAAAAGCATGCTAGAAAAACTTAACCAAAAGACCTTTGCAGCTGCAAATTCTATAATTCATTAGGCCATCTCTTACACCATGAAAATGCTGAAGTGATTGCTACTATTGTTTTTTCTACTTAAAATGCAAGATGAAAAGCGAGATGTCTAAATTTGCTTGTGAAGACAGGGTAAAGAAGTGATAATTTAATTCAACTTATGAAGAAAGTGGGAGATGCGTTGCCACTGAAAGAGCTGAGATCAAGTAACTCTGCGAGCCTGCTAAATAAAGTGCCTGAAATTCTGCACCACAGCATTACACTATTGATTTGAAAGAATTTGGTTCAAGTGCTGCAGAAACTGCTAAACAGGCAAGGAATACACTACTGGCTCTGAAAGACATAATTTCAACTGAGGTGTTTTTGGAGGTGCAGGGCTATGTATCAACAATGCACAAATAAAGGACTGGAGTCACAACATTTACAGGGTTGATAGAAAAACTGAATCCTCAAATTCAGCATGGCATTGAAGTTCCAGTATAGTCACAGGTCCAAAGGAGTTTTTAAGTGACAGTTAGACACATTCTTTCTTAGTGAGTTTCCCCGAACAGAACATAAAAGCAAAAGCATTTCAAAGGCGAATACTCACTGGAGGCAGGAAATTCTCTACCAGCTGTATTACAAGGATTTACCAAGATGATTTTATGCACATTTTGCAACTTGCATGGCAAGTGCAGGCAATTTTCTTCTGAGATGATGTCAAGCCAGAGGATCTGTGAATAAAACAGTGATGACAGACGTGGAACTGCCCTTCCTGATTCTCTTCCCTCAGGAAATCTGAGGCAATTTGCAATGAGGTTTTAAAAAAAAAGCAGCCCTCTAGTAGCCCTCTGTCTTGTGTACGACACCTTGTGTAGACCACTGGGTTTTTGTTTTCACATAGGCACTGTGGATTGGTTGGGGACCAAAGGAAGGTGGATCTCACAAGGTTAGAACCAAGCAACTGCCATCTCTGAGCTGGCCCACCAATGGATAGAAATGAGGGCCAAAAATAACTTCAGGCTATGTTTGTTGGTCTCCTGATGCTGGAAGAATTATTAGCCACTGACATGGTTCAAAGCATAAGATAAATTCATTCTTGTCTTTCTATCTACAAAATCCAAAGCTCTTCCTGCCTTTCAGGCTGCTGGGAAGTAGCAGTATCTGCCAGAGATGCTGTTTATGGTATGCTACTCAATATTTTTCTTCAAACACATACAATACAGGGAAAAAAAAGGCAAAAAGAACTGAGATGGGCAGGAGAAACCCTCTATCAGCCTTGTCTGGTAATTGCTTTCCAATAAAAATCAGCCACACTCAGCTTGGCAAACGACTGCTTTCTAGCAAAACATTGAGCCAAACACTGAGAACTCAAATGGTGCCTGGCTTTGGACTGAGAGACAGTAAATGTTCATGATTTCTGGAAAAGAAAGGAAATAACCAAGCAGTCTGCACCACGCTCCCTTCTTACACAGTGGAAGAAGACAGCAGACCATGGAGAGCCTCTTTCCTGAGCATTAAGTCCACCATTTTGCTGACTGCTTTCTACATGATTCTTGTCCATCCTGTGCTTAAAAAAGTCTGCCTGCACCATAAGCCATTCATCTTTACTTTGTGTTCAGTATATGATACCATCATGTGCACGTCTTGCTTCAAGTGCTTCGAACAACTTTGAGAAGAATTTGCTTTTCTTGTTATAAAAAAGATCAGTACTTAATATTCTTACTTTGTTATTGGTGGTTGGTGTATACGATGCCCCTTCTGGAGATAAACGAATGGTTTGATGACCATTTACATCCATAAAATTCTCACAAACTTTTCCAGACAGGAGAATGGGACAATGAGGAGTTGCAGTAAGGGACTGAATCGTCCTCTCAAAAAATTCTGCAAAAAGCTGGTCACCAGCTACACACTGGATGCCCAAGACAACATTGTTTAATAAGAGCACTCAACCCCAAACACCTGGAAGCTTGCAATATCCACAGTTCATTTAAAATTGTAGCTTGAATTAAGTAACAGTCAGCAGTTCCATAGGACAGCAGAGCCAGTATGTGTGGCCAATCCTCACTACCCAATCGAGCCTGATGAATGTAATTAGATTGACTTCTTCTCCCCCAAAATCACTCCCTTTGGAAGTCAGCTCTAAGAAGACTTCGCTGATGCAATTTGTTGGCACTCTGTGGGGAGCAAATATGCTTTTGTTGCTTGTCACTAGTACTGATTTTTTCTCAGTGACAAAGTACTGTCCTCTAACTTGGGTGAGCTCTAACTCAGGTGAGCTCTAACTCTTCTTCACTAACAATGCTATAGAAAAATCAAATTCTTTAAGATCTTATTCCACATCGTATTTTCCCCTTCTTCCCTCCTTCCCATGTATAAAATAACTAATGCTCACTCATATTCAGCTAGAGCCACATAAAGATGCACACAGGTTTGAAAGAGCAAGCAGCAAGAATGGGAAGGAAATGAGAGAGGGAATTAGGTGAAAGCAGTTAAAGCAGTGAGTTTGTTTCTGATTTGGAAGATGATGATAAAGTTTTGGTGGGACTCACAAAGTCAGGAGAGGCATAGAGGAGTGGGAAGGTCAATTATCCCGACGTGTGGAAACAGAAGCCTATTTTAGCAAGCATGTTTCCGCAGATGGAAGGGGACAATGTGACAAGGCGTGGAGGTAAAGAGATTATTTTAGTCTGGTAGGCAAGACCTTGGCATGGACACAGAGTTTAACAGTTGAATGAGTAGGAGGCCAGAGGATGTATCAATCTAAAATTTTTGAGACTGTTCCTGCAGAGACATCAATATTCCAGCTAAAGCATCTTCCTGCAGTTTAGTCCTTTACTTCCTGAGGGAAGCACACCCATGCACTCCTCTAGTGGCCAGTGTCTGTGCTTCCCTCACAACTCTTTTGCATTAAGTCCTGAGCTGTTGCTGTCTGTACCTCTGAACACAATTCTGGGCAGGAAATATTCTGACTCTGACAGCACAGTATGGATGTAACAATAGGTGCTTGTCTGTACTTGCTGTCCAAGGTAGGAATTGTGTACTTCTCCTGAATGGATTTGCCTGATTAGAGCTTCTGCATTAAGTTCCCAGCAAAGGCTCTCTCAGTAGAGGTTATTATAAACTAGGCTCAGTCAAGTCTGCAATCAGCCAATGATATTTGAAACAAATCTGAGAGCTGCCCCTCACTCTGAATGTTCCTTTGGCATAAAGGCTTTCTAGGACTGTGTTTAGTGAACACATGGAAACAGAGATCAGAAGAACACTTTAATGCCGTTACAGGCAGTTGAGCAAGTCAGAAAAACAGAAAATGAAACTAAATCAACAGGGGACCCGATGCCACACAGGCTGTGTTCTGTGAAGCCTGTGAGCCTCTTCGCCTGCACACACCAAAAAAGCCAGTTACACCAAGCCCCAGCAGGGTGTCAGAAACATCAAGCGTATCAGCAGTGCTGCTAATTCTGAATTAGATATAGCATGGCTTATTCTCTTGTAGCTAACGGACAGAAAGCCTGAGAAATCACCACATCTTCTCTAGTAACATGTGCACCATCCTGCTGCTGCCAGCAGGAATTCGTGACTGAACTTCAAACCTCCATCCGCCTTCCCTTACGAAAGAGGAAAACATCTGAATAATGGTGATTATGTCCAAAATTAATAGCAAAATACTCATCTCTGATAGTTCCTGGCTGTGTTTTTATAGTTATATCATATATCTACACCTTGTGTACGTTAGAACCTCTCTCTTATACTTTAACAGCCCATGCTAGCAAATATCCAGGTGCTGCAGTTCATCTCAGCTCCCTAGCAAACCACCCTATTAGAAAGCTAAAAGGATTTCTACAATTCCCTCAGCTTGTTCATGCACGTTTAGTTCCTCAGCTTTGTATTACGTTAAAATAATTCGGTCAATATTTCTTTTACATTGTCTTCGTTCACAAAGCAGAAACTGGAAGACAGTTCAATAACATGCTAAATAAATCCTAAACTTTTGTAATTCAGTTGGGCTGCATCATTTTTCTTTAAGCATATATTTAACAAGACAACAGGTGATGTCTTACTCCATTTCCCTACCGATAAATCTTTTTAAGGAAAATAATCAAGGTGATTTTTCAGAGCATCTGAAGCTAACTGCTAGGTACATTATATGCTTTTCTAGAACCCCGTGAAGATTTAAACTACATATGATTCTTCTCCCAGTCCTTACCTTCCCCACATGGAATTCAGCAGGTTTGGAAGTAGTTGTGAGGACCATCTCTGCTGTGGAGTTGCCTCTCACAAAGAACTGCTTTGTGATACGCATTCAAAGGACTCATGACTCAGGTGTGCCAAGATGCAGGAAAAGTTATCAACAAGGGTCTTGCACAGAACACAGTGCTTAGTTTTTAGACTAAAACTTCACATAATTTTTAAGTCCCCATACGGGAGATTGAGGGGAGAGTTTGTCTGGGCATGATGCAGTTGCCTTAAAGATGACATATAACACCATTTAAGATAGTAAAGATGTCCACATCAGGCTACATGATACAGTAACAATTGGAAAACCCTGCTCTTTGAGAAGAGCAGCTTCAGCCAGACAGCACATCCTGTCCACCTTCTGGAGGGAAGGAAAATCTTAAGCTTTTGGTACCGGAAGATTTAATTTGCTTTTGCAGCTACACTGCATTGCACATTATTCATTTCCTGCATTGAAGGCAGTTCTACTTTCCCTTCTATCTGCCTTCCTATACTGCTCTAAGTTCCTTACATCCTCATCATCTATTGCAAGGGAAAAGCTGGAGTTGAATGTCTCTAGGTAGGGAGGATTCCAGACGGTGCTCTCACCAAATCGGCCATTTAACAGTGAACTTTGACATCCTGTTGCTACCAGAGCCTCAAATGTTGTTAAAATCTCAGTGCCAGTGGCAAGGTCACCAGGAAGAGCTGGCCATGACCAAAACTGCCTTTTGGCAATGCCCAAACAGGAATCTTGGTTGTGATGGTGATGGTAAGAGGCAGTCAGCACATTGCCAGCCTGTGATAGCGTGTTATTGACAACTGGTTTTTCCAGGTCTTTGGTGAAAGCTGTGAAACATATAAATGACTTGCAAAAAAGGCTGGTGTTCTATCAGCCCATTTTTCCTCTATAGTTAATATAAAGGAATCAAATAGTATGTGGGGAAAAAAATCACACAAAAGATGACCGAGGGGAAGGTGCCAAATAACCTGTCACTGAATATGTGCTGCCATGCAGATATCCCATGGCATTGCAGCCTGGACCATCAGAGCTCAAAGCCCACATCATCATTCTCCAGGCAGGATGTGTAGGGCTGAACTCAGGGTTTGCATTTCAGTTTAAAGCTTTACACGTGTTATATGACAAAGGAAAACAAGAGCAACCTGGGATCTCTCAAGAGGTAGAGAACACACATGAAAAAAAGGAGAAACAACTGGCTGTAATCTTAAAAACCAACCAAGAAACTGCCCAATGCGAGCAGACAATCAGTTTGGTTTTTGCAGATTTCTTAATGGAGTAGCAGGTCATGCTCTGCAATGCCCAGAGCACTACAGAGAAAACAACAGTTGCTTTTACATTTGACCTGTGGACATGCAGGAAAGAACATCAGCAGAAATGCTGCACTCCTGCTTAGCCACAGAAAGCAGGAGATAGCAGAGGTGATTGCCTCCTATCAGCTGCAGCCACTGCAGTGAAGTAACTTCTCTCCCCCTTCAAATAATCCCTGTCAAATTAGTATGATTATTGGATATTATGCTACTACAAATAACAAAATGACATCACATGTAACACAGGAAATCATAGAAAATTGGATAAATGGAGCTTTTCAAAGCTAAAGAAAGAAGTAATAACAGACTGTACAGACTAGATCCTGTGTGACAACGCAATGAAAAACAAAGCCTGAAACAAAGCAGTGCCCAAACTGGAAAAATATTGCTAGGAGACTGACCTGAAAACTTTTAGCAAATTAGCACAAATAATTTATTCAAATACACAATACTTTATTCAAAAATCAACTAATTGTATCTATCTGGATCAAAGCTGATCAGAAGTTTGTCACGTAGGCACTTTCATGAGAAAATTGCACTTCTGTTAAAAGCAAAGCATTTGACAAGCATATAGATTGTGACAAACCCCAAAGCTTTAAGGATAATCAGTTTTTAAGTCACAAATGGCATTTCAGCATTTTTGTTTGTGCATTTCCTTATGATCTTATAATTTTGCATTTGGCTTACTGAGTTCTCCTGTGGATGTAGCTGTAAGAGCTGTTCACATTCCCTGCTAAGGATGTTGTTTTGCCTACACTTGTCCAAAACCTAAGTGTGTTTGCTTGTGCTGTAAATAAGAACTGGGCAATGGTTTTCAGCTGTATCCACTCCCTTTCCCCACCCCAATGTTCCCCCACCTCCACCCCAGTGTTAATCCTCTCTGGAAAGACAAGAATTTGCTAGGTCTAATACATCTCCCATCTCTAACAATGGTACATATAACATAGGGATACCACTCTCAATAGCATCCTAGTAATGCCTTTAAGAAGTTAATGGCTCTACATTGGCCTTTCCAGAATATTTAGCAACTGAGGTACAAAGAAGGAGTGGTTGCTCTGCACCATCCATCCCGCTGTAGGATCGAGACGGGACCAAGAACTAACCCGGGCTTGGGAGGGTGGCAGCAGCCACTCATACCACAATCATAGGTATTTCATATTTGCATGAAGGAGCAGAATCAAGATTATGTAACTTATCTTAATGACACTGTGCCTTTTTCAAATGTTTAATTTTGCAGGATTCCTTATAAGCTATGGAAGGAACAGCCAACCATGAGTGATGCACTCAACTGGTATAGCCAGTAGAAAAAAGAGGGAGATACGGACTCTCAATGATCCTGAAAGCCTTTCAGACCGGGTACAATCTCATACAGCTGTGGGGATAAACATCATATTCCACCACAAAAGAGTGTGCCAAGAGACTGCCAGAGGTGAGTGTCATGCAGCAAAATCACAAAGCACCAGATGAATCCATGCCAGTGACAACAAAGTCTATGGCAGCTGGTTTTCTTCACAGGAGGTGCCAGCTATATTCTGTAATGCAATCCACTCCTAGCTGGCTTTAGAGCAAGTCCAGTTTTCAATCCTTCCAGTCTATTCAACTTATCACTATGTGATGTCACCCAAAAAGAATACAAAAAACCACGACCAGCATTTATTTTGGTGTGCTTCTCATCCCTTGATCTCTTCCCCTTCGCCCCTTCCAGAAATTGCCAGCAAAAGTGAATACATGCAGTGTTTCTGTTCCGTAAATGGTTTCATGCTTAGCAGCAGGCACCAAAAAGGTTCAGTTCTTCCTCTGATCCTGTGTTTATATACTGAGCTGGAGGCGGTTTTAAACCATCTTCCATATTTGGGGTGTACTCAAAGCTGAGTGACCTAAGGGCAATCTACTGATGCTCCATCTCCGATGTCTACAGAGAGGCCCTTTTGAGCCCTGAACAAGTAAAGAACAGCCATAATATTCTCCCTCTCCACCTCACAAGATTTAGTGCAGAAACTCTGTCCCGTCCAGAAAGTCACAAAGTGGCCTTACCGCAACTGACAGGCCTGGAAAACAGGAATATGGACAGGGAGAAATCCCATTTCCCTTTTCAGGCTTTTTGGATGATGGACTGAATTGCCTGAAACAGTAAAATTCTCCCCTGAGATGCATAACCACGCTAAAGGAACACCCTTACTCCGCATGCCTCAAGAGGTTGTACCAATGAGCAGCATTATGAAAGAAATGACAAATTGGGAAAAGCCTTCCTTAATGGATGCTTAAAAAAAACAAAAAGAAAACAAAAGAAAAGAAAAAAGAGAGAGGGGCCACTTGAGGCACCTAAAGCTGTTAAAAGTGACAAGAGAAGAAGGGATTTCTGGTTAATCAACATCAAGGTCAGAGTCTTGTGGAATAAATTTCATATACAGTGAATAACTCACACAGAGTGATGGCATGTTTAGCATCAACTCTTGGCAAAGATTTGTTTGCTTAATGACTTTTCTCTTTTTTTTCCAGGCCAGCAACCTTTGACTGAAGAGAGTTTGTTAAAAGAGCTAAATGTCACTGAAAATGTGCTGTTAATCCTACTCATCAACAAATGTTAACCACAAAGTGATAATAAAGAGAAAAAAGAAAAGATGTGGCTCCAATCAGGATTATGCTGGGTAAGTGCAGAGACCCCCACGACTCTGTAACAGGCGGCTCTCATACTGGTTCTCCAAATACATGTCACCAACCCTGATTTTGCAAAGGGGCTTTGATGTTCGTTTGCAGACGGATACACTGTACTTTTCCTTTGGCTTGGGCAAACAAAGAGAGGCATTTTGGTTTTCTCGGCAAATACTGTCAGATGTTTTATGTGCAGCAATAAAAATTAAGTAAATCTTTGATATTACAAGTCTTCCTTGCTTGAAACAAGCTTGGCCCAGCTACTGGGGGATGTAAAGAAAAAACACGTCATTTTTTTTCTAGATAAAGAAGTTTACAGATGTCCATAATGTTTTGAAGATCTCAGCGTTCGTTGACTTTAATGATCTCTGTGGAAGCTATTGGGAAGCAAGAGCTGGGGAAATGAGCACATTAAACTGGCCTTGAGCTCTTCCCAGATTCTGACCTTTGCTGCATACATCCCTCCTAACTCTAAATCATCTTATTGATCAACGTAAATAAGTTGTGAGCAGCTATTCTTCTCAAGCAAAGTTTGCTTCTCTGATTTCATGCTGGAGGAACACCTGAGCCTTCAAAGGCTTGCCTGTTCATCCTAGTTCAAGTTAAAAGCAACAAAACTTCACATCTAAGAAAAGTTGCTGCTCTCCCATCAGTGCTAATCACGCTCAGGCTGTGTTGTTCTGGTTTTTCCCAAAGAAAAGCACAATATAGCTACATGTATGTTTGTGCAAGCTTTTAGATTTTTTTTTTTGTTAATCAGTGTTGGAGTAATTTTGAGACACCTTTACAGATCCCCTAACACTTGCTTTTAGTTTTGGTTTTATACCAGCTGCTGTTCACTACAGCAGTTAACAGCAGTGCAGCAAATACAGCAACTTCTTTCCAGGGGAGAGCAACAGCTTCTCACGTTCCACGGTTTCAAAATACTTGGGAGAAACCTGTGCAAGGTTTGTGGACCTCATGGAGCATTGCCACTGACGTGAAATGGAAGGCACAAAGTTCCAGCTCCCTCTTTCCAAACCTCTCAGATCTTCCACTACTCCTTCCTGGAAAGCCTACAAAATAGTTCCCGGTGTTAGGAGCACTGCACAAGGTGTAACAAGATTGCTACACAGCAATTTCAAAGGTATTGCTTCTGATCTCATTAAAGCATGAAAAGGTCCACTTTTTTAACCTTCCTGTTGCAGCTCAAACCAAGCAGAGATCTCAGTTGTGTGCCTGTAGGTGGTTTTGAGCATTTTCCACGAGCATCCATCGTTACTATATATAGCTAGCTAGCTATATATAGTATATAACTATAGCTAGCACTATTTGAAATTAATCACATCTTCAGGCTCCAGCAACACAATATGGACAGGCTGTGGACCCACAGTAATTCTGTATGTTCTAACATTGCTTCTTAGAGTTTCATCATTCATGAAACCATTCAAAATTCTTGAAAATGTAATACATGACCTCTCTCATCACTACTGTATCGTCTCATCTTCTCTTCCTTAGGAAAACTACACATATATGTGTACATGCCTCAAATGTACTTTTTCACAGGAGCACACACTCACCCATATTGTTTTACATTTAAATATATATTGCTTTTAAATTCTTAACATAGATGTGACTGAGAGGATCTCTAGTAGCAGAGAAATTAGATTGTGAAGTCAAGTGAGAAAGCCAGAAAATACAAAACCATTAAAATAGCATTTTCTATTCAAGGAGGGCAGAGTTTGATCTTCTCTTTGCCGGTATTAACTCAGGGCAACTCTACTTCAGCTGATGAAGCTTAAGGAGTTAAAAAACAAAGCAGCCAGAACAATATGCGTCTCCTTCCTAGAAACCAAGAGTCAACCTTTCAAAGCATGTGTCTCTTTTCAGTGGTTTTGAGCATTTTTAGGTCTCTTGAATCCAGACTGCCGAAGGTTAATAATCATGATAACTTCTAAAAAATATGTTTAAAGTAGGCTAAATCATCCTTTCATGAACTTGAGATGTGCTGCATACTCCTGGTTCCTGCAGAAATTCGTGGCAGCTCCAAGGTAACTATCACCATTCTTTACTCAGGTCCCTATTAGGAGGGGCACTCTCCAGTTTATTCTACAACTTCTTGTTTTCCCCAAGAGTTGCAAGGTAGAAAAGGACATGTGGAATCTGCACATCACATTGGTTGTTCTTACAGAGAGATCCCCCAATGCTGTCAGGTATTCAGAGGGCACATTTCCTTTCTACAGATTAGAACCAGGATCCACAAAATTCTTTCATGTGTTTTCCACGTGCTTCCCCAAAATATCCAGCCACATTTTGGTACACAGCACAAAGAAGTTAAACTGAGGGAAGGATGAAAACTTCTCCTCTGCTGCTTAGAGACATAATTAAGGACTTGATTTTTATGTTGCAATTCTTTAAGCAGAAGAATTAAACTAAATCCTCTGTACCTTGACAGAAACACCAAACATAAAGTTCTCAGTTAACCCTGTATGGACAGAGTAAGCAGGGTGGGCTTTATCACCACACACTGCTCAACAGGAATAAAGCAGATTGTTCTCCCTGTTCATCCACCCTCTCTCATCAGATGCCAGGAAATACTTAGAGAAGGAACGGCTATGCTTGTCATGAGCTCTAACCAAGCAATTATGCAAGCTAATTTTTGCATGTAACAGGCTGTGTTATTCCTATAGCTACTGAAACCTACACACAGGCAAACCTCACAGGTATTTTGCTGCTTGTGCCTTTCATGCTGTTGCCAATGCTGCTCAGATGACACTGCAGAAACTCAGGATAATTAGTGAGCAAGTTAGTATTTGATACTTGGGAGTCGTAGTCACTGTATGACAAAGCTGGGTCCCTCCACCACAGAGAGTTAGAAAGTAATTTGCAGTCCACTGCAACACCAGGACTCAAAGGGCTGTCCTGTCCTTCTCTCACTACCCTTCATATCATTAAATCAAACATTCACGTAAGGTATTTAGGACCTGCTTGCCAGACTGCAAAGGTAGATGTTTTTTTTGGCTCTCCCAACAGAGCTGAGCCCTGAAGTGAAGCCAAGACCTGTAATCATTTGCCTTGGCTGAAACAAAAATAAACATAGCCTGTACTGTATGCACTTCTGAGGTAATTACTGCCATTAGATCACAGCCTGGAAATGAATTTTAAACCATGTAAAGAGACAGAATACAAAAAAACCCTATGTTAAAATCACGTTAAATGTCCAATTATAACATGTCAAAGCAAGGAGGGCTCAACTGAAAGAAGGAACTTTAGCTCCAGCCCACCTTGTCAGACCCAGACACTGAAACCCACGTGGTGAAGTTAAAATGTCTCTTTGTAGGGGCTGACCCACAGGCCCAGCAGGAATGGGTCAGGAACCCCATTTGAGGCACTATTGCCTCTAGAAAAATAGACATTGTGTTTCTCTAGCACTGCTCAAGGGGTGCGTTACATCTACGACATGTTTCCCCCTCTGCATTCTTTAACTTCTCTGTGACTGCCTGTCTCCCCTGCCACACACACACTTACCAGCTGGGCATCACCCAGTCCAACCTCATTTCACCCAATTAACTCCTCCCAGGCCTCAACAGTCTAAAAAGGGAGACTTTGATTTCTTTGTAAGGATCACTGGAAAAGGACAGAATATGTCAAGAGGGCAACCTGATTCCAGGTTCTCAATCAGCATGGTAGCCCAGCACAGCAGCTTTCCCAGAACGTCACATCGCCTCCCTATTTCCATCCACTTTCACTCTTCACAGTTGCCAAACAGACAAAAGCCCTCCTGCACTCCTTCAAACACCAAGGCATGGAATACCCACAGGAGATCATGGGAGCTCTAGACCCTGACTGCCCCAGGAGGGAGCTGTCCCGCACCAGGACTTCCCTCTGCATCCCCCACTGACCACATCTCATACTGGTGCAGCACTCCGCATTTCCCACCAGCCCGCCACCAGGATCGTGTGTAGCCCTGGCTCCTCAAGCCTCACTTCTGTAACAACTCTCTCCTAGAGCCAGATTCGCACTATTCCAGCTTTTAAAGGTAATAAACAAATGAACCTGCTCCAGGGTTGTGTGTGATGCACTAGAAAGGGATTCATGCTCCCAGCCTGGCTGACAAAAACATTCTGCGTGGCTACACTGGTGAGACTGGGACACTGTTAGGTGTGTTTGCCTTTTCCTTGACCTTGCTGTTACTTTGAAGCCATCAGAGGCTGCTGCTCAGAGTGGCTTCAAGGTCCTTTGTTAGACTTACTGCCATTGACTCGGTGACAACAACACGATGTCTTTAACTTCTGATTCAGAAAACAGTCATTCAAATAAAGGATACACTGACAGCCCATTAACTACAGCAAAGATTGTTGTTGCTGCTACACTTTCAGAGAGACCTATTTAAAAATAGATTAGGGTCTTGGAAACCACGCAGCTTATTCTGCCTTTTTTCCCCTCTTCCCTGCAAGACAAGTTACCAAACCAAACCTGGCATTTGCTTCCGCTCTGATCTAGTTACAACTTCATTATAGCAATATTGGCCAGCAGCAAGTAACTTATTAAATAAATGCCCTTTAAGTGCTTCTACCTGGATAGCTGATTCCGATAACAGAGAGATAGAGGGAAGGAAGGGCCTGGCTTGGCTCTGCCCATTTTCTAACTTTCCTTGTGGCAGCAGGGCCAGGAGGCCATTCCAGCTTTCCAGGCACGGGTGAGCAGCATCTCCCAGTGCTGCAACAAGAGGAGAATTGATGCAGCCCTTTAAACATCAGCCTTTATAACAGTCTTAAAATAACCTTCTCACTCCAATCACCCAGTATTGGTCCTGTGCACCCTGACAGATGCAGCTTTGTAGGAAATTTATCTATTTCTTTTTACTTTCTCAACAAAACCAGCTTTCAATCTCTGAAAATCATTTTTCAACAAAAATTGTTTTGATATATTTTTACCCTCCCAGCAAAGTCGACAGTGGCACCCAGGAAGCCATTGTCTTTCCCAACCAAGAGACAAGAGCCCTGCCTGCAGAAGAAGGGAGCAAAAGGCTCAGGATAGACAGCTTGACACAGTGTGTCACCAGAAGGGTGGTTCTGGCTTGGTGATGAACAGCACAGATACTTCTTTTAGAAAAAGTAGGAAAAATCCCAACCTTCTGAAAGAAATGTTCCACTTCAGGTGCTTAAAATAAACAAGATCAGCTATAACCACTACACTACAGGCTTCTGGGCATGGCTGGGTCTTGATCTCACCTCTTGATGTGGTTCCAACAGCATTTCAAGAATAGCTAAACATTTAATGAACATACAAAAGAGTGATTAGGACCTTCACAAGACACCGAGAGACCCAATACCTGTCACCATGATCATTAACCACACAAATCACCACCACCACCCTTTTCCCCCACTCTTGCTGTGGGAAGCCCCCACCAGCAGAACTGTCCAACACAGATAAAGTTTGCAGGGAGCAGCTGACTGCTTCTCTGTCTCTGGCTATTTCACAATGAGGTGGCCAGAGATGACTCAGCTAGACAGGATTTGTTTGTTTGTTTGAGGTGTTTTGTTGTTTGAGTTCTTTTCAAACTTTGAGGGATAGAGAAGCTTTACAAAGGGATTTGAAAGAAAATCGTAGTAAATATTTGGCTCAACCTAAGTGTGTATGTAGAAGTATATTCAGAAACTGACATATACACATTTGTGTTTACCATTTCTTTAGTACTTTTTGATGTGAACAAATGCTTAAATTCAAACACAGTATGAGATGAATGCTCCAAGTCCATGACACATCTTGAACTACCAGAACTTACGAACATGCATGGGCCAGATGAATCAGCATGCTGCTTATGGCATTTCAGAAGATCCCATCTCAGTTTCTCATTAGTATTTATTTCTCTGCCCAAGATCACAAGCGTGAAACATATAGCCATCCAAAGCACAATACTTGCATCTGTCATTAGATCTGCGAGATATGAAGGTTATTAAATCCATGATCAGTCATCAGCCCTGCCCCTTTTCTTTCCTCTAAAAATTCAAAAGTACAATAAAAACTTCAGGTTTTTTATATTTTGTAAGGATCATTTGAGGTAGTCTTCCATTAACTTTGATGTTTGCCTCCTTCAATGATGTAATATACTGAACATCTACTTCCAGGACCAGGAATTCTGCAAAAATCACTGTATTATTACAAGAATGTTTACTTGCCATCTAACCTCACTTTAAACCAAACATACAGTGAGGGTTTTCGCCTTACAAAGAGAAATTGTTAAACAACCTTTTCCAAAGGCCTATAATCAACCCTTTAAATCAAACATGAATAACAGACTTTCATTTATCAATTGATCCACTGTTTTTTGGTGGGGTTTTTTTCCCCCTTCACTTTTTTGGGTGCAGCAGATAAAAGACCCAGTTGTACTATCATAGCCCACTGCTTTGTAACCAAACTCTGCATGGGAGAAACATTCCTCTTTTTTTGTGATGGGGAAAGAAGGAACAGAAAGAGGGAGAGTTAAGGTTTTTTCCTCCCTTGTTTTCTTCTTTGGCTTAAGCTTTGTTGTTGTCATCATTTTGAGGCTTTGGGAGGAGGGAAACTGGAGGTTGTTGTTCCTTTAAAAATGTTTGAAAGCCATTGTGTAGGTGGGTCAAAGAGAAACCGAATTAAAAACTAACAACTTTTGAATTTCAGCAGCCAAAGTTAATGTTGACTAAGAACCAAAAAAGAAAGGGGAGGAGGTAGAAAAAAAAAGTGGCCCTATGGAAAGCAAGGGCCAGCTGAGAGATCTAGAGGACGGCAGGCTCTGAAGGGGCAAAGCTGCTCCTTTTGATGTGGGAGGTCTGCAAGTAACCTACTGGGACACTCCCTGGGCTATCTCATTAACCATGTCACCAAAGCCTCCCGAGGTCCAGAGAATCATAACATTATCTCTGACATTACCACACAGATACAAGGTTCCTTAGGCAGTCTATAAACATGCCTGTACTAACCAATTCATCGTGGCTTGACACCCCTGCAAGAGCTGGATGCCCTTTAGTGAGCCACATGAATTGCCCCAGTCATTCATCAAAGTTTCTCAGAGTGCATTTCACACAGCATTAAATTTAATTAAAGCAACATTGACTGCATTGTAATCCTCTGGAGGCTCTTTGTCAGAAGGAGCTGGAACACTTTCTACTTAAACATCTATTGTTTAGGTGAGATTTTTTTTTCCCCTCTTCCATTGTCTGAACCCAAGTGATTTGCTGCCTCTCCCTGTTTTTTATTTAAAAACTCATATGTCATGAAAAAGTTCTGTCATGCAAACAGAAACCCCAGCCTGACATGACAAACAGTTCAGCTCCTATGCACTTGCCTGCAGATGCTGGGGAATATGGAGGATCGCTTTAAAGCTGACAGACATGTTAAAAAACAACCCTTGACACACACACATGAAGATTAGTAGCAGAGAGGAAGTGTGCAGTGAAATCCACCTGTTTGTCACCACATGTCCCTGTGCAGGTCTTCCTGCTTTGGTGCACCAGCCAGGGGCCACTGTCACCTGCCCTTGGTGCTGTAACGAGTGGTGGCTCCAGATGCACCGAGTGCTCCGTAGTCCAGGCGACCTTTGCCAAGTGGCTGCACCAGACCCCACATCAGTGCAGGGCTCTAGCAGTGTGCATTCACCTTGGTGGAGGAAGCACCAGGCAGAAGCCAAATCTTTAAGTCTCTCTTTTGCTCCGTCTGCTCATCCATACTGGAATCCCACTGGTTTCATTCACCTTGCATTTTGTTGACCCCTTCTGGATAAGCATTAAAAGACAAGCTTTTTTCCCCATCCAGCTAGTTTTTGTCTTGGTCCTTTCTGCCAGACACCAGCAGTGTAAAAGCCCCGCTCTTCTGTTTGATAGCAGCCTGGGAGGAGGCACCACACAAATTCTCAGAAACGTAAAGATTATTCCAACACTGCACTGCAGTGAAAACTGATGGAAACATATTTTTGTCCAAGTGGAGATAGTTGTTGCACCCACTCTTCATCCTTGTGATCAGGAGCAGTTTTTGAGAGCGCTCTCTCTCTGCATGCAGTAGGCTGAGGGAGATCACAAACCTTCATGAGCAACAAAAGTGAAAAAGTCCTTTGCTGTTACAAATGCAAACTGCAGAACGGACTAAGGAAAATCTATCTACAGTAAGATTCGGTGGCTAAACCACCGATTTTGCTACCCTACTGTCTCCTCACTTCCCTGTGATTTAGTTTACTTCAGTGTATAGTGTGGTGTTCCATTTTTCCTCTTACCAAATCCTTTGAGATGGCAAAGGCAACTTCTCAGTCTGTCTGCTATGGATGTATGGAGTAGCACCCTTCATGCTTTATTCTCCAGCATGTGATCCTGAAAAATCAACCTCATTATTATTATTACTGCAGCGGCCTGGAAGCTTCAGATCTTTCTATTTCTTTGTGGTTTTGATGAGGAGAGTAGAATAGAAGGCACTCACATTGCTGTCATTCACAGTTATTACTAGAGGATAAAAAAATAAAAAAGTGTAGTTTTGTATTTCTGCAAAGAAAAGCAACTAAGCTATTCTGCCCAAAAATGGACCTGCTTAGGCCTCGAGGTTTCAAAGGACCTAACAGGGGGGTCTTGGGAGAAATTCTGTCTTATGCTCGGCCAAGATCAATGTTATTGTTTATCTCAGAGAAGTATTTATTTCCAGTTCTCAGTACTTCTCATGGCTCCTCATGTGAGATCCTCTGCTGCCATGCCGTCATGGAAATGGTTCCATAAAATAACAGGAGATGCTGAAGAATCAGATCATTTTCTTCACAGGATGCACCCATCTATGCCACAGACTCAGCACACCGCCACAATGCCTACCAGCTCAGAACTAGTTTCTTATTGCTTGCCAGGTCTGAGATTTAAGAGAAGACTCAAAAAGAGATCCTGCACAGGTCCTAAGCCTCAGGGCACACCTCTGATTCAGGTAAAAGTATATTTAGAGTTGAGCAGAAGTGATAGGAATTGGAAACCGCAATTGCTTTTTCAAAGCTGTGGGCTGAGAGTTTACGCAAGTCCTCAGCTGATGGGAACTGAAGAAGGTTTCAGAAGGTATGGAGAACTGGCAACTGGCAGCTCTGGAAGAAAGAGCCTCTGCTTTTTACCTCCTATAACTCTGCCCTAGAGCCAGAGGAAGGAGAGCAATTTGTGTAGGCATAACCAGATTAATTCAAGCAACCCAGCCTCACTGTGGTGCAAACACCTTTCCATTCTTCATACACACTCACTAACTCAGAAGAGAACATTACTAATGCAACAAACTAAATTCCCCCTAGAAAACCTCAACACTTAAACTCAACATTTTTCCTTTAGAGAAAAGCACAGCTGAGGAAAAAAAAAATAGCCTCTATTCTTTAACAGCTTTCACAGGAATTTTGCCTTGTGCTGCTTGAGTGGAACAGAGCTGAATGCAGAGCTGAAATAAAGGTACAAACCCTCCATGTCTCACACACACGGAGGCCATCAGATAGCTGTTAATGCTGCTCTGGGGGGCTGCCATCTGCAGAGGGCTGCATTAGTTATGCATGGCACGCTGATTTTACTACTGTAATTGCACACATATTCACACCCCCCATCACAGCCTCGACGGTAAAACTTGTGCATAACATTATACTTTAGACGACCTCCTGCTGGCTTAGAAAGAAAAACTCTAACTTTATTCTAGTCTCCCTTGGTATTTACTTCAGTTTCCCTTTCAAGCTTCTCAAACACACAATAAGCTTTTGATTATCAGGGTTTTAAGTGCTCCAGTGGACACCCAGTGTGTATTTATGAATGGAATTAATAAAGAAGCAATCTGACTCCATCAAGGGAGCATTTCAGCTACTCTTAAGCGTCACTGAGCAGCACAAGTAGAAATTGAGATGAGCTAGAGGCCTCCAGCCTTCATTTTTTACATTTATTTAGTCACACCCAGTAAAAGTCTTAGAAATTACCATTTGTCATATTGGGATCTCTGTACAGCCAATTCATTTAATGAACTGAAAAATAGAGTAGGGGCTGCATATGCAAGCAATCCAAACTGTAAAACTACTTGTCTTGCTACAGAAAGGCAGTAATATTACCACTCTTTAAGACAAATCATTTTGGTTTAGGTTTTCTCCCTCCTCCACACAGATTTTTCAAGTCACATTTTCACCCTTTTTTTGCAATTGTCAGTGAATTCTCATAGAAATTATTTAAGTCCAGATTACAGGTTCCTTATAAATAAATCATGAACTCAAATGAGTTGTCCCAAATAAAAAGAAAGGAAGAAGCAGGGCAGGTGTGTTAAACCTTGCCTTGACAATATACACTATTGTTCTTAACATTAAGGACAAGTATTTTGTCCTTAACATTAAATATTAAATGCTCATGAAGATTTCAATGGGTGTATTTATAAACATATCTAAAATCAAGCTTATGTGTGTTGCAAGACCCTGTCTACTGTCCTGAGAACAGCAGCCTACCCTCTGCTGAATTAAGTTTTTTTGATGCACCAGAAATGAGGAAAAAAATGAAAAGCAAAAGGGATGTTGGGACATTTCAGGCACAAAAGGAATCAAGGACTAGTTGAAATCTCTCTAAAGAAAAGTGTTGAGAAGAAAGATTTTCCAGGGTAGATAAGGAGGAGTATATAAGCCTTCCAAGGACTTAGATACTGCTGCAGGACCAGGGGTACAGGTGAGCCACACTCTGCCAGGGAGCAGCTTCCAGTGGAACCCAAAGCAGGGCAGGTATGGTAAACCTTTCACAGCATCAAAGTTCCTCAGGATTTAGTCAAAACCCCTTTCTTTATCACTTTATAGGTGAGGTCATCCCTACAAGAAGTGGTGATCACTTTTACATCTGTCAGTGCCAGGGCACCTGCATCCTTTGAGACATCCAGATAAAAAAAATTTAATATTTCTTTGCATTAATTCCAATGTCGCAGCTAAATAATAATAGTGCCTTAGAAATGATGACCCAGAATATGGTGTGGGAAAGACTAAAAGATTGTGGTATTTTTATGCATGTATTTATATATGTATCTTTAATACTCAAACCAAGGAGGACGTTCTCCCACATGATAACCAAACTGAGGCCTTCCTCTACTTTTTCCACCTAGGGAAGCCCCACTCAATTTGTGAAGCATACCTTGACTGCGAAAGGAAATTGTGTGTCCTGTGCACCAAACCCCTGATAACACACGGAATGGTCTCCCTGACAAAACCCCCATGCTGTGCAGCCACAGCAACACGGCCACCTCCTGCCTCATTGTAAATGCCCAGACTAGGCAAACAAGACGACTCATGGTTATTCAGGCAAATTTGGGCCACCATGATGGGAAAGGTGCAGAGGGAAAACATTATGACCCGAGCTCTTTCGAAACAACCTGACAGTTGATAGATGAGCATCCATAAAATGACAAAGGATCCCTGTGTAAAGCCCCTTGCAACCAACGTCTTCTCCCTGGGAAACTAATTACCCTGTACTGTCAGTGAAAATATTATTTTTCCGGTAATTATTTTCCCTTTTCAATGACAAAATGACCACAAAAAGTCACCTCACCTCTAATTTTTGGCCATACTTGAATTCAAAACATCCTGCAATGCTGTTCATGCGATTTTAGCTCATTTAGCTCCATAAATCTGTGGAAATAAGTAACACTAAGCAAATTCTGAAACATCAGGAATGTGATTTTATGATGCTGATTTCCAATTGCTGTTTGCAGTGTGTCTACTCTGAAAGGCAGCAGAGAGAGCAGAGTTTATCTCCAGGCTGCCGTAGCAGTAGTGAGAGAGGGGTAACAGTTGCTGGATTAAAGTTGCTAAAGGCAAAGTGTTACCTATCAAAATGTGTTTTTAACAAATATTGGGTGGTGCAGTCTTCTTCCTCTAGCACTGGGTTCAATTCCCTTTGGTTAAACTCACAACGTAAATTTGTCTTTACAATGCATGTGTGTAAAAAAGCTGAGAGGGTCGTAATCCACCCCATGGGTGTAGTTAATCCCAACCCTTGGGAGGCTCAAGACCCAGAATCATGATGAAATTTCAAATGTTACTTGACTTGTATATATTATCTAATCTACCTACTGCAAGATTTACAGACCTTGAAAGCTCAATTTCGCTCCAAAAAGTGTTTCTAGGACACAGGAAATCAAATTCAGGTGGGTTATTTGTTTCATTTTGTTTTTTTCTTCTATTCCAAACCATTGCAGAGTCTGCCATATTCTACAGATCTATAGAAATAAATAACACTAATTCTGAAACTTAAGCCTCAGGCCACTTTTTACATTCATTAGTGAAAATAATTTCATTAGAAGAAAATAAAGGGTTTTTTCTGCAGAAGAAAACTATTTATTTGATTACTCAAAATTATCTGCTCAACTCAAAGTCTTAGTGCTACTCGTGAGGTTATCACAAGAAAAATGGTTTAGTATAATAATCCAGCCTCTAACCACAAAGGCATATGGGCAGAAGTTTAACCTAATTGAGTTGACAATCCATTAGGCATCAGCTCTCTTGAAAAAAAAAATTAAAATAAAAAAATAAAAAGGAGAAACAAGGTGTCCCTCAGCGAAGTGTAAAGAGGGATTATACTCAGCCACAGAATCCCACATTCAAGGTTTACACAAACTGTCATGAACTAACTCAAACTGTGTGTGTTATCCAGAGCTGGGAACTCTGAGCAGCCAGGCAAGTAGGACAGGAAAACTGGAGTGACTGACCAAACCAGAAAGAGCTACTGAGATGAGGAGCATCTTTTACCTGCTGACCCAGTCACTGTGGCCACAAGGATCCCAGTCCACAATATTAATTATTACTCCAACTAATAACTGATAAGCCCTGTTGCAAAACTTGCTCAGATATGAAAATACATGCATGGGGCAATTTGAAGAGGCAATTAAATTAGCAGTGTCAGGCAGCAGTCCAGTGTGGTTAAAAACAGCCAGGGTCAGAGGGAGCCTTCTGATGATAGAGTTCAATTCAAAATTTAGCTCTCAAACAGTGGAACTGAAGCTTTCATGTTGTTAGCATAATGTGACAGTCTGGGGTCTCCCAATTGCTGCATTTCATGTTCAAGTTGTTGTCGGCTTCCCCTGGGTAACATTATCATCTCCAGTAAATATTTTCACATGATCTACTAAAGACAAAAGCCTCTGTTCCCCTGTATAATTTCTTCTACATTGCAGAGCACATTGAAAAATCACCATTCTTACCACCTCTGGAAAAAAAGCCTTATTTCTTGCTAGAGTTTCTTTCAGCAGGGAACAATAAGCAAGAAAAAGAGAGGAGCTGTTCTGTTCATTTCATTCTGTGCCATCTTTGCATGAGTCAGGATGCAAAGTAACTCAGTAAATGTAACACAACTGTGCAACACAGCAAGTGAAATAATCAGCTCTGATATTGTTTGGACAGACTTATTTTTAGTGGAAGAAATATCAGCTTTTCAGGTTTCTTATGGAATGCTATTACTCAAGTATAAGGTTCAACTCCGTGGTGATTATGAATAGTTAAAAATATAACAAGAAATGCTCGTTAGAAACATCTCACCCATAAAAGTAAACTTGGAAAAAACACAAGTTACTTAAGCAAATATGCAATATAGTATCTGTGAGAACATTCATCCTGGGAAACGGAACCTGTTTAGACAGCCAAATCAATCCCCCAACAGTTACGTCTAATTTGTTCTTCACTTCTCCAGTTACAGTTTCTCCATAGGAGGAAACTTCAGTGGTCTCTGACCTCCTGTTACAGCCCTGCTCACCAAGACCTCACACCTGTGTGGGACAATCCATTCTTTTAACTCAGCACTCGTAGAGGGTTCTGGGTCTGACAGCACCAGCCTTGCTCATGCAAGAGTCAGCTGATGGACATTGCTGGTAGGGAATTTAATCTAAATTAAGTTTCACATGGACTTTGCCCTGTTAAAGAAAGACCACCCAGATAACTACAGTGTGAAAACCAAATTTGATTCTCTGCTTATACCTATGAGCCAAGAGACTGGGGTGAAGCCACTAAGTCAATCAACTGCAGAATCTTACAGATTTGAAGTGGTGAAGAAAACTGCCAGGTCCTGAAGGATTCGTTCAGGTTCCAAGGACAGCTTTGTCTTTCTTCACTAAAACTACTTTGGCATTTATTCAAAAGGGGTACAGAGCAATTCAACGCAAGAGCAATAAAAGTTTTCAGCCACACAATACCATATCTACTGCAACAAGAATTATTCAAGTGGAAAGAGTGCCTAATTTTCTCTTATTTTTTATGCACAAACATAGAAATCCAGAAATATGAGCTTCACACAGGTAAATAATTCAAAATACTTCCCACAATTACTCACGTGTTTAAAGCAAAAAAATCACATTGCAGACATTCTTTTTGGTTTGTTTCAACCAAAAAAACCCCAAAAACACACAAAGTCAGGTTTTACGCCATTTCTCATAACTGAAAGATTAACTTAAAATTTATTTCCGTTGAGAATTGAATGAGAAACTGAATTTTAGGGCTTACGTTTCTGCATTTGCCAAAGACGAACAGTACAAAACCAATAAAAAGGTCAGGTTGCATGAGGTTTTTAACATGAGAGATCATGTTGCACTGCACCTCTGCTAAAACCAGACAGTAATTTAGTCCCACCTTTAGTAAAATTTTTCACCTCAGTAGTGTAAGCATTTCACACCTTGCTTAAAGTATCCATAACCTTCAAAGGAAAAAAAATCAATGGAGACTTATTTCTGGCTGCCTGGACTGTAAAAAAGAGGTGCCTTTTCTTAGCCTGGCTGTTTGCTACCCCAGTAGAAAGCACTACAAATTGCTTTTTACAAGGCATTTGATATTACCACCATCAAGACCAGTCAAAGGAAGTACAATGCAGAGCCCCTAATCAGCCATATTGTACTTTATTGAAGCAGCAACACACTTAAGCGGGTGTTAAGAGTGTACACTTGGAAGTATAACATGATACTGTTCTATCTTCTGTGTCAATGGAAAAAAACAAAAGCCCAGTGAATGAAGAAATGTGTTTTCTTTTAAAGAGTGCTATTTTTAGCTAGAAATTGGTTATTGGTTAATCCCAGCTTCTACTATGCTTCACAGTAGTACGTGGGAGCTCAGATGACTGAACATAAAGAAGAAAAATGCCATCTGCATGACACTGATTGTGATGTAGTTATCAGGGGATGGAAATGTCTTCACACCTTGAAAAACAAAAAATATTACCCGCAAACATTGCGAAGTCCAAACACTACACTACACCAATTTTAGTGACTATTCACCAGCAAATTTTGCCAGCGTTACCTTGCAGTGATTAGTCAGGCTCAGGGTTCCAGCATTAAAGAATACAGTTTTTGCCTTCTCATAAATATCAAATCCACATTTTACTCAATTTTCAATGAAGCTTCACTGCATTAAAATTACAATTCTTTAGAATAAAGCTCTTCGGGGGGAGTAACAGACATTAAACTTGAGCCAGAGCAAGGCTTAAAGCTCTCTCCATTCAACGGTGAGGCATGATATGGGGTATAGTTAAGTTTTGCAAAAAGTCACAAAACATTTCTTTTTGTCAGAAAGTCTAACCTGTTCAAAGTACACATCCTGTTTACACTAAACTGATTTCAAACCTTACAGCTATAGAGATCCCAGTGACTAGGAAACATAAAACTATTTTTTTTTCTGTGATAGGGGGACAAAAAAGAGGTTTACATATCATATCATTCATGAAAATGCAATGGGAAATGAAAATGAAGGGAATCGTTTACCAGACTGGAAATTTAACAACTGGGCAGTGTAGTTCTGCGACAGGTCATGATCTCCAGAAAATCACCCAATTAACTTACTTGGCCAAGGGCCAAAGAAAATAACTTTAATCCTTTGGAACTTGATAATCTGATCTATAATCACAAGGGCAAAATCTGCATGTGGACTTTCCACTATTCTAGCTACATGAACTATTATCCTAGCACAACGGGGAACTACAAAAGGCTGATCCACAGCCCAAAGCTAAATGTTTAAATATGCCTTCAATATGCGTCTGGGAGATGGGATCTATTCCAAGAAAAAGTGACCCTCTCTCTGGGAGGAAAAAGAAAAATGAATCTCTAAGCTTTGGCAGGACTTACACATGTATTTCTGAAAGGTGCCACAGCAAGATTTGGAAACTCTTTGAAACCTTTTTAAATACCATCTGTGGCCTAGAAGTTGGCCTCTCCAAAGCAGATGGTTCTCAGTAGTCCTTGCACAATAAATAAAACTGGGTTGGTTTTTTTTTGTCGTGTTGTTTTTTTGTTGGTTTTTCTGGATTTTGTTTTACAATAAAGATTGTATTACACAAGTCCTTAGACTAAAATCCACATTCTAGGAAAAAACAAAACAAACAACTCAATCTGTGCAAATTTTGTTGAGTGAAACATTGAATCAACTTAAGTTCTGAAGTTTAACTCCCTTGAATGGCAGGTGATGGAAAGAACGCTCTCTGAGTTTACAGCCCTTATAAAAGTCACATTTCAGAGATCACAACAAACAGGAAAAAGAGAAGCACAAAATGAACTGGTGGTGGTCCTGAAGAAGCTATTTCTGTGCTCTTTGCTATTGTAAACTCCAGAAAGCAAGAGGAGTTCACAGCATCTATGAATGGGATACTTCGACACTCGTGGCTGCTGCAATCCCCACAGAGACAGACAGAGATTATATTACAAAGGGCAGTGAACTACTGTAGTAATTGCTCTTACAAACTCAACGGAGAAGACAGAGTGCATAATGCTGATGAACTGGTGCCCTCTGAAAGTCACACTCTTAATTCCAATATTATTTAGTAAATGTTAACTATATCCAAGTGATAGAAATCTCTTTCAATGCAAATCATAAAATCATAGCAGCTATTTAAGACCTCAACTATATAGTCTCTGGCCTTTCTTCCATAAAACACATTTCCATATACTTTAAACACTCTTCTAAAAATTCAGGGTGTGTTTCATCTTTTTTTTTTTTTATATCCCTTGATCTAAATTTTAGATTCTGCTCTTGCTACGTTAATAGACATCACCTACCCAAAATATTGAAGTTGCACATTCATGATATAACTGGCTGTAAAGAGACTCAGGTGGGACCTCAAAGACAAGTCCTGGTATGCAGGTAATGAAGGTGATAGTGGTTTTCACAAACAATATCTTTAAATGGAAGAACCAACATTTCATTACCCAGGCAATAAACTGTCTTTACTCCTTAACAGCCTTTCCCAAAGGTAACTCAACTCCCCAATCTCTCTATATAAGTATTCACAGAAAGTGGATGGATTTGAAAGCATTTATACATGTTGGGGATTCCTCCCTGTCCAGCACGCATTTTTGTGACATTAGCAGTAATAGCCCCTTTGTGCAAAAGTCAGATGTGCCCACCCCACTGGCTCAAAAGCACATGGGAAAAATTAACTGGAACCCTAGAATCCAACTAGTGTGAATGAGATACAATGGAGATGTCCTGTGAGCATCTGAGCCCCCAGTTAAAGACCTCAAGCCTATTTCAGGTACCCAGGTGAAAGCTGTTTTCATCATCAGATCCCATCATTTGACATAACCTGCTTTATTTCATTTAACCTGCTGAATAATTTCCTGTGTCTTGTCCTTTAGCACTTCCAAGTGGAGCTATGGTCCATCTTAAGCATTATCAGAAGATCTAAGACAACAGCTGTTATGACTTCCTGCTCTTTTTCAAAGGCTACCTTGTTGCTAACTGAAGTTTGAATTTCTTACAGGTCAAATTCTGCAAACAAGCATTTCCACTGCAATGATACTGGAGTTGCAGTTTCACACAGCAAACCCACATTTCTCTGTCTCTGAGCACACACAAAATACAGTTTCTGCTGGTCAGATTGTAGGAACAGATGTACTGCATCAGACCCCAAGTCACATTTGGTCCAGCACCCTGTCTTCCACAGCAGCCAACAGCATAAAATTAAGGGAAGAGTAAAGAACACAGAAGTGTTGAATTATTTTGCACACACAGGCGTCAACGATCAGGGTCTTAACAACTACTTAAGCTCGGGGGTTACTATAGTGCTCTTAAAAGCTGTGGAAAAATACACCCTGGACTTTGTTTGTCTAAACACTCTGATACATTCATTGTTTTACATCTGCTGAAATACAGAGGCATTCAAAGAGGTAAGCACTTTTTCTTAAGATTTTTTTAAAAAATCACGTCCACCAAAATCTTGCTATCAGTTCATGTTCCTCAGGTGACATGGTAAACAGGTCTTCTCTCTTTGCCTTCCTCACTTCAGCCTGCACTCTACACATCTCTTTGATAAACCCCTCCAAATAATGGGACAAAACCTACATAATCTGATTTACAAAGAGGAAAAAGAAATTTAAAAGCAACAACAACAACATCAAAAAACCCAGGAAAAAATTCTTTTCTGCCTAACCAGGTTGCTCCCCATATGATATCCTCTGAAGGAAGGCTGCATATTCATTTTTCATACAATCATTTGAATAGATTAAGCTGTGAGACAGGGATCTGGATGTAGGACAAGGTGTAGATTTGGGGTTTTTTTGTTTGCTTTTTTTATATGACAAAGGAAAATAGGGAGACCAGACTTTCCTTCCATTAG
The DNA here is from genome assembly GCA_013398055.1 of Ifrita kowaldi. NCBI lineage: Eukaryota > Metazoa > Chordata > Aves > Passeriformes > Cinclosomatidae > Ifrita > Ifrita kowaldi. Next base: position 191,775 of record VZRS01007960.1, on the reverse strand, counting down.
GAGAGCTGAGAAAGAAAATCCTTGGGTATTAGGTAATTTATCTCAGGGTTGTCCACCATCATTTTCCCTCTCTAGACCTCACAAGAAAAAAGGCATCTCAGAGCAAAAGAGAAATGCTGGTGGATGTCAAACATTTAGAGGAGAAGATCACAGGCTGCAGTGGAGATGGCAGGGCTGTGAGCAGTGCCAAGAGCAAGTGATGCATAAAATCATTAAATGTGAAGGGCCGGGCAACAGTGCCTAGACTTATCTGGAAGTTTAATCAGAGAGAAGAATTGCAAAAGAAAAGAATAGAGATGGCTGAAAGCCGCAAAGTTACGTGTTTGACCTTTTTATAACAAACTCCCCGTTCTCCCCCCAGCCACAGAGAGGGGAAAAAAAGAACAAAAGAAAAGAAAGGCCAGGTAATCTCAGTGCATTCTTGTGCTTATTACCAAATGAGTATGCACTTATTTGTAGCTGGCTTTCTCGGGAATGCAGTTGTGACTAGGGCACAGGCTGACAGCTGTTTACTCAACGCTGTCTCCACTAAGGGAGACCAGCTTCCAATTTTTAGCTCATAGAAGATGCAGATAGCTTGCTAGGAATGTTTGGACCAAACAACACGTCTGTGAGTCACTACAGCACTGGGCAGGCTTTAGATATCAAAATTCTGCAATGAGACTGAGTGATGTCATGCTGCAGGACCTGCATGTCAGGCAGGCTGTACCCCTTCCCCCCACAGCCAGTAGCTACTCTGGGTGACCCAATCTCACCAAATGCTTCAGAAAAATACAGTGGGATCTCAATGGACACGGGCTGTGAAGGAGACCATGTTACCCTTGGAGAGGTGTAAAAACCTGTCAACCTCTCAGCTCTATCAAGCTCTCTGTGGCCACACTGGGAAATAAACCACAAATGAGCTTTGTCATTCTGATCTTTGAACGCCACCTTCCAGAGAGCCAGTCCCACTCAAAAGGAAGAGCTGGAGGCCGCTCAAGGCCAAGTGGGACATAATATACCACAGCCTTCCTGTTTTTTTTCCAGATAGAGACCTGGCCTGAGACAGAGTGGCTTTAAATGGCTGCTGTTGAAATTAATAAGTGTTCTGCTTCTCCTTCCTTATTCACTCAATCAGTTATTTACTTCCGTACTCCACACACTTTACACCTTGTCTTAATCTTTTCCTGTTGAAAGAACCAGCTTTATAAAACTGCTGGCAATATGCTCATGAGGTGGTGCAATAAAGTTTAAAGGAAAAAAAACGTGTTCTGCAGGTCACCTCATGGTCAACCAGTCTTCCTGAACATAAAAAAAGGTGTAGAAAAACAGCTGACAAGCTGAAATTAAACCCTCTGATGTGAGATGTCTAAACATCCCTTTAAATGCTAATATTTGTCCAGACAGCCTGTTTCTCCAGGACTCTGTTAGCTATGGATCTTACTGATAGAGACACTGAGAGAGCATTGCCCGTGTTTAACTCCAAATCACAGAGACTGCCACTACTGCAACCAACAGGCAGATAGGGAAAGCTGCTTCCCCAAAATCCAGCCCTGCATTAGAGAGTGACCACCTGGCCCTTCAGTAAAAAGGGCTCTCTTTATCTTGTAGACCCAGAGCCTAACAGCTGGACAAAAAGATTCTTCAGATTCTTGCAAGAGGGCAAGGCTTCCAAGACAGGGAAAAAATAAACAATTTTTAATTTCTTACACATAAATAGGAATCCGTATACTAGACTAGATTAACAAGAGTCACAGGAGTAAGTTGGACAACATGACCAGCTTGTAAAGGAATTTGCAATGGTGTGTTCCTCCTAATCTTTCACAGAAATGTGAGGGGATGCACAAATTGTGAGGTGTCCACAGGCTCTTTGTCAAGTGGCATTTTCATATCAATGGCCTTTGAAAAGCCTTCCATAAACCCGGGGTAAACACAAAGGGCTTAATCCCTCTTGCTTCCCCCAACATTTACACAAGTGGTTGATATGCAGCCTGGGATATTTTGAAGAGACCTGATTTTCAGTGAAAGAAGAGTCAAAATTTGGAGGCTAATAAAACTGAGAAAGATCAAGTGATACTTCTAGGGGTTTTTTTCTTAATATTTTGGGGGATCTTATGATACTATCACCCTAAGGGATACTCTATAGGGACGCGTTTGTGAATGCCAGGGTTAAGTTAGACCTATGACTCAATTTCTCCCTCTCTATTTTTTTTTTTGCTAAGTAACACCGTTTGACCTCTTTTCACCAGCCATGTTTTACTCATTCTTTTGGGGGGTTACACTGCAAATCTAGTCCATCTAGACTAAAAGCACCATTCTTTTCTGCCTTTTACAGCATAACTGGCATCACCATCAAATCCTGGGTGCCAAGAAGACCCCAAATCAGTTGTGTCTTCTTCTGAGGATGCCGCCTCGAGCCTGACTTCACATCCCAGCTCTGAACACAGAGCGCACAGTGGGCTCTGTTTGGTCACTGGCTCTCGCTGCAGCTGTGCCGATTGCTCAGTGGGGAACATGTCTGTTCTCACAAAGAATTTAACAAATTAACTATGAACAAAGTAGCCTGGAAACGACATAGATTAACACATGCTGTGTCATGCCAAGAAGCAGCTTGTCAGATTGTTGTTTTCGCAAATCTGAAAGGAAAATTCCCAGGACCCCCTAAATATACGGAAATGTTTCCATGTTTAGCTGTGTTGGAAAAGAACACAATAATGGCTGAGGAGAAATAAGAAACACACAGCCCAGAAAAAAAAAATAGGGTATAACAAGACTCCCAGGAAGCATTTGCAGCACAAACAAGATCAAACACAGGGAAGAATCTGTTTTCTTCGTGTAAACTCCACAACCAAAGGAGATGCTAAGGATGAATTTGGGGGTCACCCACATGTATTTTGTTAACAAGTGTGGGGAAAGCCCAAACTTGAAAGCTTACAGATGTTTAGCCCTCATCCATGAAGGAGCAGCTCCAAGTACCCTCCTGCACTAGCCCTCAGTGTGCCTTTAGCCAGAACACAGCCCTCTGTGGCAGGTTGAGCGCAAAATAGCCCAAATCTCTTCAAGGCAAAACAAACAGATGAACCCAAAATATGTTGACAAATGTCTAGTACTGTTCAATGGTCTCTAGTTGGGTCCTGTTGCAAAAAAGTAAATTGTCATGCAGGGATATCTTAATTTAATTTACATCATACCATGAGGGAGTTCCTTAAATTTTACATCATCTGGTAGTGTTACTCTTAGTATACAGTAACCCCTTTCACATACATTAAAAGATGGACGTGAAAGAACTGAAAACCACCCTGAAAACAGCCAGGATGGTGTAAATTTACTAAATCCATCTATTGAGGGTGAAGCCATTCAGTTGTTTTAGCCTAAAGGGAATGAAGGAAAGAGAAAAGTCTAACAGCAGAAGGATGCTTTTGTAAAGGTGAAAGGAATCACCTGGTTCAGTAAGCATTGTTAATGGGATCAAACCCAACAGGATTAGGCTGCAGCAAGGAAGACTCAGCTCAGATATGAGCAAAAGGTTTCCAACAGGAACAAGAACAGGCTGCCATCACAGGCAGTCCTGTACAACTGGTTGGGCAGACACCTGTAGGGATCTGCCTTGGGTCTGGCAACTTTGCTACCTCATCTCCCTTGGAGCCCTATTTGTTTCTATGATTTTACCATACTAAAACAATAAAAACACCAACCCCAAACTTACATAGAGAAAACATAGTCAAAACACTAAAACAAAAAGCTTGGAAGTGAAAGAAACCAAGACAACATCTCAGGAGGAATCTCTGAACTCATCAGTTAGGGCTGGTGGTAGCTGTCACAATAAATGTGATCTTTGAATCTTGAAATGCCTGAAATTCAAAATATTACTGATGCTAAGGATACAAACCCACAAGCTCAGTGTGCAAGGCAATAAGATGCCAGGTGAGATGGCAGAAATCCTGGTCCCTGGGGCCCAATCACCGGCTAAGTAACTGTGATCAGCAGAAGCCTTTGTTCAGGACCTGGCACACGCATTCCGCGCTGAGCACCTGCCACGGCTCACGGATCCTCCTGGGAGCATGGAAAATGCCTCTTGGAAACCTCACTATCACAAAGTTTTTAAGCAAAAAAACGTCAACACGAAACAAAAGCCAACAAAGCCTCAAAGTCCTTCATTACCTGGGAAAAGCACAACAGTGTAGATTAGTGTTCACAGGTCACGTTGGGAAGATAAGTTTGAAGCATCAGCCCCTTTGCAGGAACCACAACTGCTACCACCTGGGCTGTGCTTTATGCTGAGTTTTACTATCCACAAGTTAAAAAGTACACAAATACTTAGGAGCAGATGGGAGCCCTCTGCCACCAGGGCCTCTGCCAGTGGCCCTGGCGAAGGTCCCTGGGGCCGCCCCATTTTAAACACATCAAGATGGCTTGAAGTCTCTGCAAAGTATCTTAAATATACACGTCACATGCTATTAGTTTACTTTTTGGCCACATACCACACAGTTACAAACTCAGAATTTGCATGTCAAATGCCCATTTACCATCTCCTCTCCGAAGATAATTTTGAAATAAATGGGCTTACATTTAGGATTGAAGGTTTCTCCTTTGAACAGAGCTCGGAGGCTTTGACTCACCTGCGCAGCTCAGAAGAGTTTCATCAGTACAATGGATAAGTGTTTTCATCTACCACAGTGTTTGATTTCAACACACAAAGAAGCAATATTTTACACTGCCTCATTTATGCAAGGTGAAAACAAATTTATTGTGATGGTGGTAACCTGCAGTGTTAGTCCTCCCTTATGAATGAGAAAGCTAAAATTACTCAGGAGTGTACTTGGTGCATGGGTTCCCTGAACTTATTTCTTGCCTTTCATTATGAAAGAGGTGAAGCAGAGAAAGTGAAACAGTTGGGAGAAGGTCATTTTGGTGCTTTCTTTAATAACAATTCCTACCCTTGCTGTGGCTGTAACTGCAGTGTTTTTTATTTTGGAGGGAGGGGTGGCAAGCAGTGGCTACAGATTTATCTCTTCTTGTCAAATGCAGACCATATTTTATTTCACAGAACAAGGAAAAACATCCCACAACAGTTTCTGGAGGCTGAGGGCTTCCCAATTTGAGGAAAGCAGGGCAATTTCAGAGGACATTTCAATCTAACTGCACATTTGGACTATTAATGTAGACATTAATGAAAACAAGACCTAAAAAATAGGAACCAGCAGCAAATCATCATTTTAGATATTCTTGGATTGAATAATTTATTGTTTTCATCAGCCTGTTGCCAGAAGAAAACACACTGTGGTACCCTTTAGAGAACAAATACATTTTTCTCAGAAAATGAACATCTACAGAATCCCAGTGTAGGAAAAACTGAAAGGTAACCATTTGGAAAGGACAAGAGCAAAGTAAATTAAAATTTCATCAATTGGACAGAGAGTTTTATCTGACAGCTCTATTTGGTATTACTCAATTTCCTGATGTATTTGAACTTGCCTCCTGGACTAACCAGAGAAGGTCATATGAAGTGCCAGCAGTAAAACCCACTGGAAATACAGAGCTGTTCTTTGGCTTTCATTTTGTTCATTAACTGATTGGAGCTTCTCAAAAACCAGCTCCAAAGCTATTGATCACTTGTCCAGTTTGCAGACACTTTTGGAACACGCTGAAAGCCTAGAAGAGCAGGCACGTGAGCATGTGTGTTTTCAGCTGGCCAGACCTTTCTAACCCTAAGAAGGAACAATTTAAGAAGGTATCCATCTGTTCCTGCTGTAGCTAAACCTGAGTTTACTAGCAGACACTTAGCAGTGCCACGCAACAAAGCATGCGAAGGAGTTGATCCCTTTGTAGACTGCTGACACAAAGGCTGAACTAATGACAGCCACTGGAAACAGAAAAGATTGCTAGTGATGGAATGACTATTGATGATGGTAGTGAATTCCATCAGTGGTGGTGATGGAATGGAGAAGAAGACAGGAAAGCAGTGCTGAGAAATTACCAGGATGCATCCTTACACCTCACACATGGCAACACACAAACTGCTCTACCCAGTGAGATCAAAAACCAACGTGCTTTGGCACTTTGTGTTAGCAGCCTCTTTTGGCCATGTCAGATCAAGCTAAGAAGTAATATCCTAGGATTTCCTATTACAGTTCCAACTCAGAGGTTGACTCACACTCCTCAACATGCAGATTTTGCTGCATTTCCAAAAATCTAATTTAATTCAGGGCTAATTATCAACAGGATTGGCCGTTGGTCTTTAATATGTCCTGGTAACCCCTTTGAATACAGAGAGCATATTTCTCAAGTAGATCCCACCAGCACAGCACACCACCAGGATGGAGTGAACTGTGTACCTACCATAACTATTTGAAGAGTCTGTGGATACAGGCAGCAACAAGCCAGGTTCTCTGTGGCCTATTTGAGAATCACTTCAAGCTTGAGCCTTATGTTATCTTGATCAAGGCATTACAGCCCAGGTTTTTTTTTCAAACCCAACAAATTAATGGCTGCAAAATGCCTTAGGCTTTCTAGTCCTGCAATCTGACTTAATTTAATTTATATTAAAGAGGAAAGTGTAACTTCATCTGGCTGACACTATCTTTCTATCTCAGAGTATTTTGCATCTCTGCCAATGACAAAATGAAACAGTATCCCAATGCATGATGTCTTTTTTCTTTTATTCACTTTGGCAATGCAGGTGGATTTCAAGGGATACTGAGAACATGACTAGTAGGTTTCAGGTTTTATCTGCTACCCACGAGATAATCATCTTTTTTTTTGCAAGACAACAGGGAACACATGTTTGTCTGAGTGTGCTTGGTGTGGGATGAATTGGAGCCTTTTTCTTGTGGCCCAGGATATGCTTCAAACACACTAAAAAGGCAGACAGAAAAGGAACAATAGAAGGTTTGAAGGAATGATGAAGTGCCTCTGAATTTACACAGTGAAACATGGACAGTTAAAACGTCCCAGCTATTTGCTTCTCTTCAGCTGGAGCACAGTTTCGGACACCCTGTGATGGGGTGAGATTGAGTTGTGCATGCTTTTAGCCACCTTGGGGTAGCAAGGAAAGAGACGTGCCACGGAATCCCTGGTTGCCAAAAGAAAGGGAGTATCTCATTAATGTATGTTTAACAGCCATTTGTGAAAAAATTAACTAGTCATTTTGACAGCAAACTTAACCAATATACATGCTTTTGCCAGGACACAAGTTTGCTTTAAAAAAAGTCGGAAAAGAAAATAGAAAAGGGTCCTTTCTCATGCTCAACTCCCTAGAAAGGAGTGAGATGAAAAAAAAGAAGGAGGGGGGGCTTTGCATATTCTGGTCTTGTCTGATTTCATCTGGCATGTCTTTAAGAACAACATCGCTGGAATGGGAGCTCTCTAACATGATTGATGGCTTCTCCTGTTATCTGCAAGTTGAAAATTCAGAAAGCGGGTATTTTTTCATAGGCCTCGCTGCTTATTGGTACAGGAGTTATTTCCACTTTGCTGCAGAATTGATTTGCAACAGCAGCATATGAGTTTGTATATTTTTCTCACCAGCCCGTCATGAAGTATCCCGCAGTAAGCCTCCGGTGGCATGATGGATTGTGGAAATGAGAGCCTCACGACTTCGTTTGCCATCAAAGACTGGGATAATTGTCATTAACTTCTGCAAGTAGTGGAGCATCTGCATCCTTGCTCTGGAAGTCTGCATTTCGCAAAGCATATTACACAGCAGATGTACAAAGCATACACCGCCATGCTAATTTAATTTCCTTCCAAGCAGGAAGCCAGACACCTTCCTTCTGAGCAAGCTGTCTTCCTCCTCAAGCAAAAGAACCCAAAGACTGGCTTCTGGGTTGCATGTTCAGTTATTCTGATTCACAAGGTGATGTCAGATTGCTGACGTCTTCTGTGTTTCAATTCATCCTTCTGGAAAATGAGTACTGATGAAACCTGCCACAGGTTGGTTTATATTTTGGTGTTGGTTTTGGGTTTTTTTTAATATTGTTTGGTCTGGTCTATTTTGGCTTTGTGGTGCTCTTTTTGTTTTGTTTTTGGTTTTGTTTTGTTTGTTTTTGTTTGTTTTTAATTGTAATGGGTTTTGCGTTGCTTGGGGTTTTTTTAACATGGCCCATTATAGAGCATTTATTGATTTTTCATGGTTATCACTGGAACCAACAAAGTACTTCTAACACTACAACAAGAACCACCATTCCATTTTTCTTCTGTACTGACAATTCTTTGCTGGTCTTATCCAAACGCCAGCAACTTCTGCAATGTATTTAAATACAAGATCAACATCAAGCATGGATTTATGGAACAGGACATTAGTCCTGCCTCATGTGAGACTGAGAGTTTCTCTGTTGCGCAGGGGGATGGAGAATTTAATGTGAAGGGCAGTTGCTTCAGAATAAGCTACAGCTCTTTTCATACATCTCAGAAGAGTTCTCCTGCACTATTTCCATTGCAATTGCAGAGGAGTGTCTTGTTGTTTCTAAACCTTTATCGACGACAGAGCCAGGTGGAAGGTATGAGTGGCCAGAGCACTGCTGCTGGATCTGACCTCATGAACAAACATGCTCTCACCTTGAAACAGCAGTTTGTAAGTCAAGATACTGCTCAGTCCTCCTGCTTCAGCTGTCCACACCACTCCTTATAAGAATCCGTATTTTTTAAGTGCCAATATAAAAAATACAGACTTCCACCCCACTCCTGAGGGAGATGTCCCACAAATGTGTCCTTGGATGTGGCTCTGCACCAGTACTGCAGGCATTTTGAGCCGCTGGAGGATGAAACACAGGGTTCATGCAGGTTAACAAGCTGTTCACCCACAGAACAATTTCTTCAGGTTAAGACTGAGACAGGATGTACTCTCACATTAATTTTAGTGGGATCCAGACTGTCAGAAAACTATTAGGTTTCCTACTTTGACCCATGTTTTCATATTTTCTGTGTGGATAACAAAAATCATTAGCTTGATATCTGACCAGCAGTAAGCAAATTTTAAGTACTCATCCACCCATCAATTCAGACAACCCAAAAGACAAAGGTAATTTCTTTTTCTCTAACATCAGTACTGGCTTAAAGATCCCTCTACTCTTGCATAGGGATTTATTAAGTAAAACCACTCAATTCTCACACAAAGCAAATGACACTTCTGCAGAGAAAGCTGGGGAGAGGAGAGGAAGCCCACCTTCCATGTCAACAGTTTAAGAGCTACATTCAGTATGAGAAAGACTGACAAGAAATGCAGACTATCAGCTGAGGTGAATAAACCGGTACTGAAGAGGAAACTGTGCTACCAAAAGAGGTCCAGATATTGCTTAAGGCTTAGACAGGAACACGGAATTCCAGCTAAATACAGCAACCCAGAGGTTATTCCACTTACATCTACAGAAAAACGGAGACAGATCAATGCTCTGGCTACAAGTGACCTTTTTAGCTATTCAGATATGAACTTCTATTCACATTTGTGTGCAAATTGTTTTTGTAAAAGAAAAATATTTGTAATTTATTGAAAATAATCACAGAACTTTTGCATCTCTCTCTTATCTTGCTGCTCCCTGCAGCATGTAGAGTCCTTTTTCAGCTTTACCCAAAGTAAACTCCATTTGACAGACCCATGGAGATGAAGCCCCAAACTCCTTTTCACAGCCCTGATCAATGCTCTCCACTGCAGAAATCTCCCACATTTCACAAGTACTGAGGAAAAGACACTTTTGGGGGACTTCCATCCACACTGAGGCAGAGTTCAGCCTGGAGAGAAGAACTACAAGTGAGAGTGTCCCAGCACAGGCACAGGGACCATAACTAGGCTGAATTGCACTTACTCAATAGCAATGTTTAGCTCAAAAAAGTATGAAAAGAACAAAGAAAGGGAGAAATATGAGATTTTTATTCATAGTCTGCTGTTTAATAAAATCGTATCTTCTTAATCAGGGCCAATTTTTATGCATTCTGCCACAAAAACTGAGTCATAAAGCAAGTCCATCTCTTTGGCTCTAGCCTCTGTACCAACACTATAATCTTATAAGAACTTTTGTTCAGAAACTATCACACAAAAAAAAGAAACTCATCAGAAACATTTCTATGAAGTCAGTCATGCAGAAAAAAAATCCCTCCTACCCACACCAGGACCTTGTTTAGTTAATTTTAAGCATTTGCAAGTCCTTGAGTACGTAGACATTCCATTAACTTTATTTTAACTGTGTCCCCAGCCCATCCTAAAACTCTGACCAGGCCCAATAAGCTTCCCAGTAGAAGCCACAGAAAACCCCCACAGACCAGAATAAAAACCTGGCAGCCTCAGATTGCATGCATCATCACAGCATCAGCAGCTGCTTCCTCATTCAGATGCAAAACAGTAAATCTAGGAATGCTGCTGCACACATATCATGTGCTGGGGAGGAAACAGGAAAGAACAGAAGACTTGGCATGAAAAACGAGGTGCTGACCAGCAGAAAGTTCCTGTCCACCTAAGATAGCTTCAGCAGTGCAATAACTGCTTTCCATTTTGAGGAATTTAGCAGTGCATGAGCAACTCGGCCCCCGTAAGTTATTCTGCTTGTACTCAAACCTGTCAACATCACAACACAGCCTCAAGCATGCAGCACGTTCACTCTCAGTTATCATTTTTACAGAAACATTTTGATGCAACTCAAGAGAAGTGGCTGTCAGAATAGCTGAAAAGTTTTCTGCAGGTGCTTTTACCAGCAAAACTTTAAAAATATTTCATTCAAGGAAAGCTGCATCCCCTTTTTACTCAAAAATTTGGCATAATACCGTAGACAACCTGAGGCACTCAACTGAGCGGGGGAAATTTTCATTTCTTGTCTTACTATAGTTACTTAATAAGGGTAGAGATAAACATGGAGATCAGTGGCAGAGCAGGAGCAAACACAGACAGAGGCACCGTTGTGGTATTTCTTGTCTGAGGGATTCGTGAGGTTGTGTGAATTGCAAAGCTGATAAACAATTCCATATCTGTTGAAATATCAAGTCGAAAAGTTGTCTATTTTGGGAGCTGATTTTAAAAAAGCAATTCTATTATCTTTCCTGTCGGATGAAGTGTGTCTCCATCAGACACCTCACTAGAATTCTGAGTGCTTCTGAAGCAGCCCCGTTCCTCTCCTGCACAAACCAGCCCTGGCATGTGCAACCACACTGAGACAAGCTTACAAATGGGGTGTGACTATTGCCAGTGACAAGGACACCCTGTACTTCTGGTAATACTTTGTGTATTCATTATATTTCCTTCCAGACAACACTATTTCTGCAAATGAGAAATGCAGAGGCTTGCTCAGAGCTCTGAAGGGCAGGTGATGAAGACAAAAAGTACAACCCAGGTGAAGAGAAGCAAGGTATTAAGGGCAGGTATCTGACCAAGAGTAAGTCTCAGCGTTAATGCAGAGCATCTCCTTTTATGGCTTAGCCTGAGACTTGTGATGGTCCTTCCTTTGAAGCCACTACCAATGGGGTAATGGAAACTTTTTATCCTTTAAAAAAAAATAAAAAATCCCTAGAATCACAGGGAAAATCTGGTAGCCTAAAAGACTTTCTCCTCTAGAGCAGGGTTTTCCTTTGGTTCAAACTTGAGGCTGAGTAACACCCAACAGTCTGTGACAGCTGCAACACACAGAACTCTGCCCGGTGTGGCTGCTACTCCCAACCCAGTATCCCTCGTACCCACCTGCCTCCCAGGGGACACCATCCTTCTGCAAGGGGAATTATCCCTTTTCATGGGTTACCTCTGGGAAATCCAGGTTACAGCAACTTTACAGCTTCGTGGAAGTGCTGATAGGGAAGGTCCCATATATTTTATCATGGATACTTAAGTGCTTACTTTTTACAGTAGAGAGTCACACTGGTTTAATTTTCAGAGAACTGCACCATCCTGGGTGATGGAAAAACAGCCATTTTGGAAGGGGTTTTCCAAAGCCTTAAGTTCTAAGACAGCGTTACAACTTCCCAAAATTTACATTTCACATTTGAACATGGAGCACCGGTTCCCAATCCAGACCACGCACTTCTAGTACAGGCCAGGCTACAAAGGTCGTGCTACGGTTAGTGTCACCAGTGCCCTTCCCACTCACTCCTTGCACAAGTCATAGAAGGAGACCTGTTAAAAGTGTTGTTTTGGTTGATAAAACTCATGCATGCTGAAAATATCCCCTGGTTTAGTTCTGCTTGTTCCTCAGTCCCCCCAAGGAGCACAATCCAGAGCAAAACTGACCCATTCAAAAAAGCAGGAAGTTATTTCTACAATCAATCCCACTAACAAACCCCCAAGATCTCAAAGCAACACGATGACAATGCTATGGCATGAAGCCTCGTCACAGTGCTAAACTTGAGATGAAAACTTACTACATTTTTACCCAGATGTGTGCAAAGCTTGGCACATTACAGTTCTGCTAAGATAAAGCTTTAATTCCATTGTCCTTTCACACATTCACACGCCTGTTTGGTGTGTGCTGTTCCAGTGACATACGTCTTTCCAGATGTTAATGTTTTACCAGCCCTTTTTTTTCGGTTTTTATCAGGCCCATTTACACAAGACATACTATAAATCCTCCCTCACTTCATATAGTATATCATATGAGACACCCTGATAAACATGCAGATCCAGATATATGAAGGCTAGTAAATGTAATAGGAGATTTAGCACGCTACTTGTGCAGATACGCTGTTATTCTAATCTTGTGATTAATATGGACTGGCACTACTGTACAGATTTATCTCTGACCATATGCTCTTTAATTGTCATTGCTTCCCCCAGTTTGCCCCCTTGCACATCTGCAGCATGTGTGGGCTGAACACTCTCTCCTTTTGCCTCAGCAAGATGGGAGAACAATTTCTCAGCTGGACACCGCAATGAAGAGAGAATTCTAGCAACCTCGTCTCCAAGGAGCAATCAAAGTAAAATAAAGTTTTTTTTAAAACTGAACAAACAGAGGGTGGGAGGGAGGAAACTCACTGTCACTGATGTTCTTCATCTGCCCGAGCTCAAATTAGCTGGAATATTGTTTAATTGTGAGCTGCTAATGTGCTGCCTCAAACAGCCAGCTGTTGCTAGAGCAAATGGACCCAGAGAAAAGACTTTCAAGTCCAAGAGCAGATGAGCTTGCAGAGAATGTGAAAACACTACCACAGCTCTCACAGTGACAGGTCTTAATGATTTAAGAGCCCTTTGACTGTAAAACTTGGCTAAGATATAATTCAGCAGAGGCTTTGATTCATTTTGAAAAGATTTACACCATGGTTTTAAATGAAGCCCAAGTTAATTAAGTGTCTTCCTACATTACCACAGAACAGTTTCTCCAAGCTATTTTCCCCCCTTGTGAACTTTAAAACTTAAGTTCAATAATCTTTTTCCTCTGTTCTGAATTAAATATAAGAAGACAAAATATGTATTGGGGAAGCAATTTTCAAACAAGCTCCAAATTCTTGCAATAGGTACCTTTTAAAAATCTTTTTTTTTCATCTAAAGAAAAAAAAGTTTTGAAAGGTAAAAAATTAAACACATTTATGCATTTTCTTCTATTTCTAATTAGTTACAGCTTTATAAAACCTTTCCTAAATGAGACTTCTCGGTGATGAGTGCCATAATTTTCTATGCAAATCAGATTAATAAATTAAAGAAATTTGCCTGCATATAAATGAGAAAGCAGTCAATTTATGTGCCTAATAATAACTTTAAGCCTTCTCTCTGTGAACTTTGCTAGGAATGTTTTTCATGTAGACAGATTTACCAAAAAAAAAGGCCAGTTTAAAAAAAAGTAAAAGCTTTTTTTATATCTACCATTAAATTATTTATAAACTTGCTTTACAAAGGGTCTTTTTATATGGTCCCTGGTAGGAAGGGGAGGGAAGTGAAGCACAAGTCCCAGCTGTGCAAGTGTCTACACTGCAGTGTGCCACGGGAGCAGATCCCTCAGTTTGTTGGGAGACAAGAAACACCAGGATGGGCAGAGTGACAGCACATCCTGGCTGTCTCCAGGCTACATCAGCCAACTTGGGCATGTTCACCTGGGCTTCACTCTCTCCACCTAACAGGAGTCTGAGCCAAAAAAAATTCAATAAAAAGCCAGTTTGTGTAAGAGCCCATCCTCCCCCTCTCTGACACCTTTTCATTCAAGAATTGCAAAAGCAAGTTTGGCAGCCACATTCTCTGTTTCTTCAGAGGTGAAGTGAAACCTTTCCCTCGTGGTTTGACCTGAACCAGAGGCAAGCAGAGAACATGGATCAGGTTCCAGCCTGACAGGTCCAGGTCCCCATCTGAGTCCCAGTATTGTTGTATCATTGACTCCAAGCAGCCCGAGTCTGTTGACATGACCTGAGAATCTGGTAATATTTCTCTCAAATTTATGAGAAAATAATCAGCTTCTGCCATAAATTCTGTCTACAAACAGTCTCTAAGATGTTCAGGATGAGCTAATTTTATACAGCTCCAGAGAAAGCATTGTTGTGTCATGAACAGGAGGATTTGTCACATTCATTGTTTCCTGAACTGCTCCAGTTCAATCCTGTTTACTCCAGTTACATTTTCCTGCAAAATATTTACTGCCCTTTCCCCAGAAATCAGAGAGTGGGGTGGAAGATAGGCCAAGCTGCAAATAGACCTCTCCAAAAGCTATGAGAGGACAGTCCTTGCAACACAGGCTTCTGCTGCTTCAAGCGCTGTAGTTGAGGAAATTTGCCACTTGAAGTTCAACAAGGCCAAGTGCAAGGTCCTGCACCTGGGTCAGGGCAATCCCAAGCACAAGTAGAGGCTGAGCAGCAAAGGGATTGAGAGCAGCCCTGAGGAAAAGGATTGAGGGTATTGGTGGATGAGAAGTTCAACACCACCCAGCAATGTGCACTTCCAGCCCAGAAGTGTCCTGGGCTTTATCAAAAGCAGCATGGGCAGCAGGGGTAATATTTTGATATTGCTCAAGCAAAAAAGAGAAATTGCTGTTCTGTGAGAAGCAGCTGCCCAGCTACAGTGGGAATAAAGGCCTGGAAATATGCAGTGCAGGAAGACATAAAGCTTCAAGCACCTCAGCTCAGCATAAGGAGTCTTTCAACCCAGAAGCGACTTTCCAATACATAAGTCCAGGATTCAAGGGATTCCACACACCTGCAGACTTTTTTTTTTCGATAGCACAGAATATTGGTGAATTATTTTATTTATGCAAATTCATCAGCTTCACATAACAGGTGCAGTGAGAAAAAGCAAGCAGGAGAAATTTTTTGTCCAAACTCCAACTGAAGTCTAAGAATATTCACCGCAAAAGTATTCATAAATTATCATATGTCTTCTTTCAAATTTAGAACTGAATACAGAACATTTAACTGGCTTTAAAAAAAAGCTACAGACTTTTAAAGCTCTGTTTCTTTCAACCTAATTCATGTAAAGGAGCTTATTGCTGAGCAGACAATGTGCAATCTCTGCAGGTATTCTTTCACCCATGAAGGTGACTTGGTAGAAGTTGCTGAATCAGATCTCAGTTTCAAGGTTCAATTAGTCATCAGTTGTCTTTGCACAATTCCAGCTTGCATTTTAGTACCAGTTAAAGCCCATGAAGTCTGCCTGGGGAAACACAAACAGGTCCTCCCTGTCTTTCACCCTAATTTTTCCTCTTCTTTAACTCCTAGTGCTAAGAGAAATGTATGACAAGCATGTTGTTGCACTTCTTAAATATACATTTTCCTCAGCTGTAAGTGCCAACAATAAGACACAAATACCAGAAGCATCTCTGATGTTTTGATGGTGCCTGATTGCTTGGTTAGGACTCCTCACTGTTTTATAGGTTAATAAAGATGAGCTGATGGAGATATTCATCACATGCAGACACCCAGACCATGAAATAGGAGCATAGATACAGCCTCAGTTATGCAGGAATGAGTGATGGAAGGGCATAGACAGTTAAAACACATAGGGGACAGTGACAGAAAACTTACTTGATTATTTTAACTTCCTAAACAATGTGAGATCTGAATGGCTCTTTAAACTTCATATGCTCTAGCGTTTGTCTGAAGCCATTATCTCATCCAGAGCTCTCACCTCTGTGCAAGCCAAAGAGACTCTGATACAAAAATAGTGAGATCTAATCAGAGTTTATTGCTTCTGGTATAAGCACTGCCATAGAGGTTTTTATCTTTTTTATTAAATTTACAAACTTGAGCATCCATATTTGGGATCAAAAGGTGATTCCTGCACCCTGTGCAGAGGGCTAGGCTGGATTTCTCATACAATAAAAAACCTTTTCTTGTAATTTGTTGGAAAAATAGGTGACTTTTCATTACTGAAACAGGGCAAGTTAATTTTCCCCAGATTATATTCAGAATTGATAATCTCTTTATATAGGAGGGGGCAAGTCCCTACACCTGGACCTCTAACTACCTCTTCACTGCAATCGTACAGAGTAATCTTATCACTCTCCTAGGGGACAGTACTAGAATTGCCTACAGAGGAGAAAACTGAAATTTAGGGAAGCGAATTTGGCAGCACTAAATCGCAAATGCCCCATATTGCTTAATAAGCACTGCTGAATGTGGCTCAGCTGTTCCTCAGAGCACTTCCATACGAACACTGTTCAAACTTTCTTCAGGAGAGCATCTTTTGATTTACACCTGCATAGAAAAGCTTCAGATTTTCTGACTAGATTGTCTCCAAGTGCCAGGACCAGCCCAGGAGCCATGCGTTGATTATTTTAATGGTATGTTTTATATTAGCATTGAGAAAATAAAAGTAATTATCTTTTTCTTTTTTAGATTGAAAAACATGAGATTATACCAGCTTTATAATAATAAAGGAGAGTAGAAGTCTTTTTGCTGAGATTTTTGTAGGTGTTATCTGAGCTCCCCAATTCTAATTTTATTGAATTGCACACAATTCCCACTAAGTCAGAAGTAACACAGCTCAGGCAAATAGCAATAATTTTGCCTAATTTCTAGGTGTTTAGTCTGACTTGTATCACCAACCTTCTTTTTTCAGCATTTTCTGTTTACTGAAAGAAGTCTGCCCAACTCCCTCATTTTACAGTCACGCTACACTTAACAAAAAAACTTCACATATTAATAACGATAACAGCCATGACAAAAAGTCATGAGGTTCACTATTTGACCTGGGAGGTTTGCACCTGTAAGACAAACACACAAAATTTATTTCTTAATTCCTGCACTCCTTTAAATGAATAAAGCTATTCTTTTAAAGAAAGAAGTTAGCAACAAAATATAATGGAAACAGAAAATGTTGGTTTGTTGTTTTGGGGTTTTTTTTTAAATTTAAAAACTTAACTGCTTTAGTGAGGGTTTGTAGGGAAACACCAAGTAGCCTAAGTTGGCAGTGACATATCAAGGAAAAATAATGGCAAAATATCATTACATTGCCATCTGGTGACAGCAAAATGGTTTATTGAAACAGCCCTACGATATCACCTCTGCTCCTGCAAGAGACAGACACATACCCATGCTGCACAAACAACTATTTAAACAGGGCTGTATTCACAGCTGAGCATGTCTGCAGGGATAATTTCTTTATAGATATCTTCTTTTTGGTCACTGCACATCACTTCTTTGCATGATCACCCTGTGTTCTTCAAGTGTTGAAGAACTGCAAATCCTTTGGAGCAAAAATGGCCCAATTTTTTACATATACACATATACATACATCTATATTCACACAGGTATATTGCACGTGTGTATATGCATAAAAGACACTCCCCCTTGTTTCCATTGAAGTGATGACTGACGGGCACCGCAGAAGCCTGGCTCAATCCCTCAATATTTCACATGGGAAGCAGAGGTCTGAACATCCCAGGAGATCTGAGCCTTACATCCAGGAGCAGTAGCCACTTTCCAGCTCAGCCAGCCACATGAGATGGCGCCCACCACCAGCCTGACCTGTTGGCTGGAAAGCTCAAGTGTGATGTGAGGTAGGCAACACTCCTTGCTGTGTGCTCAGCACCACATCCTGGATCCCTTTCCAAAGGCTGTCAGGACCAGTGGGAACCTCTTTGGGCACTGGCTCAGGTCTTCTCAAGCCCTTTGAATTCAGCCTTCCCACCCACAGAGACACAACTGACATCACACTGTTGCTTTGCAGCAGGCCCCTAAAGAAACTTAAACCTGTCACCCAAGCCCAGGCAAATAAAAGACTCAAACTTCAGTGATAACACAATTAAGGTTTCTCCAAAGTGGCTGTCATCCCCTAATGTGTATTTAGACAAGTAGTGAAAGCCCAGCTGCATTATGGGATGATAAAACTCACCTTAGAGGGACTTAATGCTTAATTAAAAGGACGAACACTGCAAAAAATGCACTAATGAGATAAAATCACACTAATTCCTAAATCTTATGGAGTCAAAGTGTCAGTCTGAGTTTTAATTAATAGAGTCTTATATGGGTTTCTCAGAAATAATAATAAAACATTGAAGTAGTAAATCACATCTGAAATTTGTCACAAACTTCTTACAAATCCTACAGATTTTTTATTTAGGATTCCACAGTTTGCACAACTCCAAAGATGACTAACCCTTTTTTAATGCTACTGCAACACTTTTAAATTATGAAATTATTTCATTGCTAGTTTAGCCCAACATTTTTCATGAATGCTTACCAACACTTCTTTTTCTCCCCTTCCTGTTTACTTGCCTCCATCCCTGGCAAACACTGAGCCAGTCCACAGCACCCAAACATGAAGCTACGCACAGTCCAGAGCTCACAATATTTCTCCTGGTAATGTGTTATTTTTATCTTCACGAACCTAAACGCCCCAAGCCCAAGAAATGATGCTCTCTTTCCAGCCCAAGGGCAAGCTGTGTTTGGTGGAACACACCACAAAGTGCCTTTCTGCTGTGGTCATGACTGAAAACCCAGCCAAGTCAACACACCACCTCCTTCCCAGCAGCTTCAGCGGGTTGGGAATAGTCCAGTTGGCCATTGGCTCACAAAGTTAGTTTGTGGCCATCTCTGTGCAGCTCCTTGTCTTATTTGCTGGTAAAACTGACCCTGTAATACAGTGCTTTCAGCCCTTGCACGTGGTACTGGGGACCAGGTCAGCTGTCCTGCATCTGCTCTAATATTTTTTCCCATCATTTTTCCATTGTTTCCTCCATTTCATGATGCTCTGAGGAGATTCATGAGGTGACCCATGCCTCATTCATGAGGCACAGCTCATCTTTCTCAGGCAGGCATTAACATGGCATTAAATATGGACATTTGAGGCCTGGCAGGTGGACCAGGGAGTGCACTCCAGGCTGGCAAGGAGGATGCCAAGGGCTCTGGACCCCCACTGTCACCTCCATGTCCCTAACATTAGGCTTTGTCACCCTCTAGTGGGCTGCGTACAGAGCTTTGCCGTCCCATCGGTGACACCCTGCCCCAGGACCTCTGAAGAGCTTTAACTTTCGGAGTCAGACACTGCCCACACATGACTCAAGCTGTTGGTCCTTGCAAGTCTTCTTTCTTACATTTTCTTTTCTCAAATAAAAAAACCCCACACGCTTACACAGTAAAAGCCAACCAAAAAAGGACCCAAACAAAATAAACAAACCAACCCCAAACAAACACGATCCCCCCAAACAATGACATCCCAAAAAACCCACAGCCTGCCAACTGTCCATGAAGCTGCAATGAAGAAACACTAAAATTATGTCAATGTACACTGGTGGAAGGCATGAAAGTATGTCCACATTAAACTTTTATGTATGTATTTATGCATTATACATGTACTACTCAGCAAATCTATATTAATTTGTAAAACAGAGAAATTAATATTAATATACATGTTGCATATATTAAGCAGATTATGACCTGCTTTTTGCCTATTGGCACACAAAATGTGCAGCTCTGCTCATTACCTGATGCCCTGAAATGCATTAAAGGGGCTAGGACGTTATGAACACCTTGAAGGAGAATACAAACAAGATTTTGTCTCCTAAAATAAATGCCTCTGCAGCATTCCTCAAATAATTTTCTCATTTTTTAAAGTATTTTTTAATTCTGGCCTACTAGCACTTTAAAACTGTACATGTTAAAAAACACCTTTGGGTGCAAATCCTGTCTTTGAGTATCTAAGCACAATGAGAAACCTTTCCCTTTTTGTCTTTTGTGTGTGTATGTGGCAAGGCCTGATTTTTAGGGGCAACTTCTTCAATAAGAATACCTTGCTGAAACACCTCCAGCTGTTACAAAGGCAGTCTTTTCTATCTTATTTCTTTTCCACAGCCAGTGAGCAGTGAACACTGGGACAGAGTTTAGGGTTATCAGGTTATACAGTCCTTTGCAGCATACCAGGATTGCTTTTTCACCCCTGTTTCCCCAGGCTGATTTTAACATGCACTGCCAAGAAAACTGGCAGTAAAAACACTAAGCCTTTTTACCTAGGAAATGCAAGAATAAAAAAAAGAGTTGGTAAGTGGGACCTATTAACATCATTTCAAGATTAGCAAATGAATCAAAGCCAGCAAGTTTTCTATTTAAAATCTACCTTCCAAACTCACAAAATTAGGCCTTTTTTTCTGGTCCTGTTTTGCATTGTTATATACTTGAAAAGAAAACAGCAACTGGAAACTCCATTTAGGGATTGCGTCCACAAGCTGCCAACACGAAATAATCATCCATGCTCCTGTGACCTAACAAAACTCGATGAGATTTCCTAACCTCCCTCTTTCATGACAGCAGAGATCCCATGAATTAGAGCAAATCTCACATTTCCACTGCACATCTTCTGTACAGAGAGTTTTCCACCTCAGTCTTGGCTTACGGACCAATACTTGTGTAGGACCACAAACGATGTGGCCACCTACCAACTCAGCACGTACCTAACCTAAGTCAGGTAAGTCTAGCCAAGTCTTCCCAACCAAGGCACAGAATGGATGACCCAGAAAGGAGGAGCAGTGTGGAAAAATGCCCGTTCCCTCCAGCCTCCTGCCATCTCTCCGTGTGACATGGCAGCCCTCAGCCCCGGCTGTCAAAGCGAGGCAGACGCTCACAGTGTTTGACTTTATAACACCACAGCCAAATCAAATGCACAGCCACTGCTTCCTCAGATGTCTATATTTCATTTAAACTGGGATAAAGCAAAGAAACTGGAATATTGTCTCATCATGCATTCTAAATCAGCCAGGGTAGAAAATAATGGGGAGTTAATCAGATCACTGAAACTCTAATTCACTTGGTATTGATCGGGCAGATTCCTAATGGGACGGCAGACCAATTTCAAATTACAGTAAGCTGACTTATCCTGGAATACCAATGACCAGCTCCTGAGGGGAGCCTGGGCAGACCGTGGGCTCTCCTCTCGTTATGGCACATGCTTGACTGCATGCATCAATGTATAATATGATGTGGCATTTGGCTAATTAATAGGAGATTGATGAAAGGTGCAGTTTTGAAAGCAGAAGTCTCACTTGAATAAATGTGGGATGAAAGTCCCAGCAGGGATGAAGTACACAGAGCCTTAGAAACGATTATAAAAAAAGAGGAAGATGGGAGCTAATGGAAGGTAATGCAATTAAACCAGGCTTTTCATTACATTAATCAGAGGCTTCATCACTGAAATCTAATATATGTTGCATTTAACTCTTCACTGTCTTTATTTATAATTTATTTAGAAAATGCTTTGCATTATGACCATGGTGTCACAGACACTCTGTCCTGAAGAGGAAGCCTACAAGCAGAGAGAACCAGGGAAGAGTCACCATCATTTACATTGTGCTTCCAGATTAGAAATCCTTCCTCAGCAAACTGTTCTCGATCAAATCCTGCTGTCTTTATGCAGTGACAGGATTAAGTGGCTGTAATTGTGGTGGTTTCTTCTGCTAGCTGGAGCTACTGGGGAAAAAAGATACCTCAGTTGCTCTTCAGAGCAAAGGATGTTCAACTAAGTAGGGTACCACACAGTGATTTTTCAAACACATCCATGCAAAAGTTCATTATTCTGTGTGGTGACTCCTTACAGCCTCCCAACTTTTACCATGTAAGAGGCTACCTCTTGTCATGTGTTGCACAAGGTCTGTGTCATCCCTTATGTGACTGGCAGTATTTCCAAGAGAAGGGTTTGTCCTTCCCCTCCTCACAGGAAAAAAAAAAAACAGGAAAAAGTAATCCAAACTGAAACTGTGCCAGGCTTCTAACACAGAGGATGATCTAGAGACAGTATGCATTCCCTTCTGGAATGGAATTCAACTTGCTGATCTGCTCTGGGTGCAAAGTTGAGAGCGTAGACGTGAAAAACCCATGTTCACATGCATATTTATAGATATATATATATACACACCCATATGTATGTCTATATACACACACAGACCACTTGAGATGTATCAGCACAATGTACTGTACTACTTTGTGATGAACTTGATGGTTACAATTAATTTTTTAAATTTTAATTCTACATTTTCACTTGTTTACAGTCACCTCCAAACAGACAGAACTTAAGGGAAAAATAATTTGAGGCTTCTGTAGAACTGAAGTCTGTCTTTAACTAAAGGCAATCAAAACAAACACCCTTCTGGAGGGTCTTCTGCACCCCTCCCTCTTGATGTTGTGTGGTAGCCTCATACCTGGTTGATGTGGCACAATAAGAGTCTGCCTGTTTTTCCCATGACCCAGTCATATGATGTGTTTCCAGCTCTCATTCCAGAATGAGTCCAAAAGTACCCATAATCAGTGTCAGGCAAGGCAGAACAGCTGCATTACAAATGTGCTTGTTTTCTGGAGTATAATAACCCAGAGAGGGTAGTGAGTTGGCCACAGTGATGGGTGCAGTGACGAAGCTGGAGGAGCACTGAGATCCCTCTGAGAGAAAATCAGAGCTTCTCCAGAGCCTTTATGTTCCCATGTGCTGCTTTGGTCAGTACCCCTCTCCAACACCTTATCCCATACCAACCTCCCCAAACAAGGTGCTAACGAATTGCTAAAATCTGGTCCTTAAAGACACCTCAAGTCTGGGATTGTCTGGAATCCAATTGCCTGTGGTTTAGTTCTGAAAAACTACGTGAGAGAGGAAGGCTGCTGCCACAGCACCAGCACAAAGGGCAGAGGTCCCGCTGTGCTGCAGCAGGTTTTCTTGGAGGCACAAGCACAAGAGACTTGCTTGCCCTGGGAATAGCTCCGATTGCTTTTGGCATTGTGTTTGATGCCAGGTTTCCCCAAGCAGAGGAACTGTGAAGCAAAGCTAATGGGGCAGTTGTCCTCAGAGTAGTACGTCGTAATAAATCCATTTGTGGAATCACGAGGCTGGCAAGTCATTAACAAACAGCAGCTTCCACTTAACCTAACACACAACAACATCTCATACCAAATTACCATCAACATACTTGCTGCTAACATAAATCCCTTCCTTCAATGCATTTCCCATGACTTTTTAAGCTATCCAGATAAAATCCTCCCCGCAGTCCAACGCCAGCAACCCACTGACAGCTGCTGACTCCAAGGGCACAGCCTCAAGAAAAGAGAAGATGGGAATGTCCACTTGGTCCACTTTGACCTTCCCTTTGGTTATGCTGCTACCTGACAACTCTCCTGAGCACGATGTGGAAGACAGGGCACAGAACACTCTAGGTATGGGAAAGTAAATTGTTGCAGTCCTAAAAGCTGTTTTACAGGACAAAAACATTCAGTTCACAGGGGAAAAAAATAGAAGGAACATCACTTCTGCACTCACATCCAGCCTAACATGGATGATTTGTACAGGTTTACCCCTGAGTGAGATTTGACTCTGGTAAAAAGGCTTTCACTCAGAAGTCAGGGTTAGAAATTGTCATTTTAAAGAGGATGATAAAGCTCTTAGCTTCGAATTACTCATGTTTCTTAAAAAAGGTGTTTACTCATTTCCACTATTTTTCAAGATTTTTTCTTTGTATTTCCTCCTCTCATTCCATCCCCTTTATTATTTGCTGAACTTCTCAAGTAATTTATGAATATACATGAAGGCATATGCATTTGGTGACGGTTTTTCCATAAAACGTTAGAGAGCTGCATTCAGAACTGCACNAAACAGCAGCTTCCACTTAACCTAACACACAACAACATCTCATACCAAATTACCATCAACATACTTGCTGCTAACATAAATCCCTTCCTTCAATGCATTTCCCATGACTTTTTAAGCTATCCAGATAAAATCCTCCCCGCAGTCCAACGCCAGCAACCCACTGACAGCTGCTGACTCCAAGGGCACAGCCTCAAGAAAAGAGAAGATGGGAATGTCCACTTGGTCCACTTTGACCTTCCCTTTGGTTATGCTGCTACCTGACAACTCTCCTGAGCACGATGTGGAAGACAGGGCACAGAACACTCTAGGTATGGGAAAGTAAATTGTTGCAGTCCTAAAAGCTGTTTTACAGGACAAAAACATTCAGTTCACAGGGGAAAAAAATAGAAGGAACATCACTTCTGCACTCACATCCAGCCTAACATGGATGATTTGTACAGGTTTACCCCTGAGTGAGATTTGACTCTGGTAAAAAGGCTTTCACTCAGAAGTCAGGGTTAGAAATTGTCATTTTAAAGAGGATGATAAAGCTCTTAGCTTCGAATTACTCATGTTTCTTAAAAAAGGTGTTTACTCATTTCCACTATTTTTCAAGATTTTTTCTTTGTATTTCCTCCTCTCATTCCATCCCCTTTATTATTTGCTGAACTTCTCAAGTAATTTATGAATATACATGAAGGCATATGCATTTGGTGACGGTTTTTCCATAGAACGTTAGAGAGCTGCATTCAGAACTGCACAGCAATGGACAAACTCTTTCTATTTGCAGCCAGAGCACCAGGGTGAATGGAACTATGCTAATACTGACAATTTTTTAAATAACTGACCATTAATGGAACAAGTTTCCGAAAGCTCTGCTCCAAGAAGGTTGAGACATCGAGTGTTGCCGAAGCCTCTTGCCTAGCTAAGGTTGGGGAAGAGAAACATCCAGCCACGGACACCAGGACTGTTCCTTTGCCTGGATTCAGACAACCAGATATGTGAGAAGATTTGCATACATACTCAAAGAGCAAAGAGGACATTAAGGCATGTACAAGACAGGCATTCCCTTTGCAGTTGTTTCCTAACCTCATGGAGTTCTTCACGGAAAACAGAAATTATTTTAGAAGGAATGACAGCAAAGCAGGAAATTGTTAACAACATAACGTGGCACTTACTTTTGGAGTCCCATTTATTCCCTGCCAGCTCAGTACAGATTGGGCATCACCACTGGCTGTCTCACTACTTGGAGCAGGCAATCACAAGGTTCAAAATACCCCTGATTTACCAGAGAGGATTCACAAATAAAATAGCAAGAAATGCACAGAGAAAGGCTGTCCTCTGTCTCTTTTGGCAAGCTTTGTTATAAAGGAACAGATCCTGCCAAAACAAATATCTCTACCCACCCCCCAGCAGGAAAAGTAGGGAAAAAATCTTTACCGAAGACGGACTTTTGCTACAGAAAGATTGACCTTTTAGTCTGTAATTGATGGGCTACAAGAAAGGTTGAAGAGAATGCCACTGCATTTAGAGGGTTTCACGGCATCCTCATAAACTTAACTGAGGATATTGATCGCTCTGCTCCAGGAAGCCCTGGTGGAGATGCAGCGTTAGACTTCAGCTGATGCTGACTCTTTTTTGTAAAGCTGTATTCATCAGCTAGAAATTGTTATTGAGAGATGCTTTAGCAAGGTAGAGATGTTTTCAAAACTGCATAACCACAGATGATATCCAGAATCTGACCTAGCACTGGTCAGTGCTGAACAGGAAAAACACCAGATTATTGCGGTTGGCCATCTGCTGCTCATAATCGTGACTAAAAACCAACAAGGAAAAAACATTTCAGCCAGGGAAACATCATGAGTGTTCTTCCCCTTGTCACAAACGAATCTGTGCAGAAGGGGAAGCATTTTAATGTTTTACAAAGCCATACAAGTACAGAGTTTTCAAGCTGCCCCTAAATTTAAAAAAATAGGCATTTTTCCTGGGTGAAGCCTAGTGCTGTATCATGTGACCAACCATCCACAATGAATTGAATTGTGACCCACAAGTGACCCACAGATTAAACTTATTGTAATGTGAACCAACAATATTCAAATTAATTATATAAATTGAGGGAGGAGTAAGCCATCAAGAAAGCTTTCTCTTCCTTCCATCCTGCCCACCACATGGGTAGCAGGTATCAGACAATTATCAGATTTGGTCTTGCCACACTTCAGTGACGGGTTCAGTCACTGGTTTTGCAGGTACACAACACTGAAACCTTCTCTGCAGGAAGGAAGCAAGAGCTCCCCCAGAGGTCTTGAACACTGTCAAAGATCATGGTTTATGCAGATTACACACAGCCAAGTGAAGCTTTAATAAACCCTTCTATGAATGAGACATGAGGAGTCAAAAAGGGGTAGCAACAAGCTTCCAAAGCACATGCTTGCTTGGGAAAGGGGCTTGTTCATGTTTTATATCCTGTGACAGCACTACTTTGTTGGCAGGGGATCTGAGGTAATGCTGTGCTCTTTCTTGGGTACTTTGTGTGGCCCTCAGTGTTGTGACACCTTGCATCCCTGCCTTTGATCTGCTCCTTTCCATGCACCAAGCAGCCAGCTAGTTGATCCTACCTTTATTTCAGCCACTGTATATGTGTTATCTTACCAAAAGGTATTTGCAGGACAATGAACTGACTTTGCTTTCAAACCTCTCTAATCCTGCTGCAGCATGCAACCAGTTTTAGGATTTTTGAAACAAATCCCACTATTTTATCTTAAGAAGAGCAGTGTTTTGCATTTTCCTTACCACACAGCTGCAGAAACTGTAATATCTAAGATGCTCAGATGGAAATAGGGCAAGGGCAAAAGTCAACAAAGTGCCACCTCTCATATAAAATGACAGAGAAAGAGAAGCCATGTCCATTTTCAAGCAATCTGAAACTTTGCTTGAAATTTCTCAGCACTTGGCATCTCCCACCATCTCCTGCCTTATTTTAAATCAGTCTGTGCTTCATGCTTTCCATCACCTGTCTTCATCTCTCATCCTGATGCAACAAATATGTACACTTGCAACTAAGTGCTTCAGTGGGACAGATTTCCAAGCTTGAACTTAACTACCCAAATTTATCTATGCCTCTTGGATCATTTTATGTAAACAGATGATGGAAGAAATATGACTTTCTCCCCACTTCGGCTGAGCACATTGTACTGCGACAACAGAGTCCTGAGTGTGCCAGATGTACATCAGCACAAAAAACACACAGATACATCAATTGCTGCTGCCTCCCACTACCTACATCCAGGCACACTCACATCCAAGTATTGATTTCCAGAATTTCTCCAAGGAATGCCAAAAATAATAAACAAAAAATAAATCAAAAGCAAAAGCCTCTTTCCATTATGTATTAAATATCCTTCCATGAAGTTAGAACAAATAGGAGATGTATATAGAGTGCAATGGAGACATAAATCTAGTGTCATAGTAATCGATTTCTGCCTTGTTCTTTTATTTCCAGTAAATAATGATCTTCAGATCTTTCATGGTGGCACTACTGTAAAGTCTGCTAAGGGAACACAGGCAGTGTTTCATCTTTGATATAACCAACAGTAACGCCACTCTAAAATCATTACACTCACTTATTTCCTGTAGCACACTGGTAACAACATTTAGCAGGATCAAAGGAAATTTACAGAGGGTATCCCCTCCACTAACCTCCATCCAATCATGTATATGATCAATAACACATTTTGTGTGGTTCAGCAGTGTGCAGAAGGTACAGATTTCTGCACAAAATGATGCAGCCGTACATTTCTAGTCACTCTTCAGTGTTCTAAAGAACACTACAAGCAGCAGCCACGCCTGGTTGGGTCAACTATACTTAGAGACACTTCTTGTATGCAAATTAAAACAGAAGAAACTTCCCTAACCAGTCTTATTTTCACAAAAAGATGCACAATCATTCGTTGCTCATGCTGTGCAAAACCTTTGTGTCCTTTTCTGTGTTCAGTCTGAAATAGGATTTTTGATTTGGTGTGTGATCAAATGAGGCTATCAAGTTATAAACCACAAAGGAATTAAACAGAAACCATGGGCTACTATTTACATCCTTCATAAAAACCCCAAAACACCAACACAAAAAGAAGGAATCTCAGCGTACCAAAAAGAAAAATTAAATTTACTTTTAAGTTGGTATTGTAACCACCACACTTTCCAATAGTTGGTTAAATACACACATTTCTTGACTTCGCACCAAATGAGAGCAAAATGTCAGCATTAGACACCAACAAGTTAATACAGCTAAGTTAAAAGAAAAATCCTAAACTATTTGCCTGTGATCTCATCAAATACAAGCCAGGATAGCTGCCCATCATTCTAGTCATCATAAAGATAAGGCGAATCCATCTCATTTAGCTTGACATGGTAAGAAAAGAAACATTTCTATTTAAGCCAGCCCACTTCAATGCTCAGTGTAGAGAACAACGCAAAGCAAGGTTTGTAGACGGAATGATGTCTTTCGTTAGACTGATGTAGTTGGGAAAAAAATATACTGAATTTTAATATGCTCATCCTTATCTCAGATTCTTGTCAGACAAGGAAAAGGTGCCTTCTTCCTATCACAGTTACTTTCCCCACTTAAATCGGTTGATTAAAGATATTATTTCAAGTTACAAAACTCAAAAAGTACAAAATGTACTTGGGGGTTTACAGTGCCAGTATTTAACTTTGGACATTGAATCTTTAGCTGAACTTATCCCCTAAACAAAGACAACACAATATACTTGGTACCTAATTTGCTAATATTCTACTACTCCATGTTGCTTTATTCATCCTGAGCACTAATTAGGAAAACAATGTAAATAGCTCAGTTTAAAAACTAATCACCTCACACACCAAGGGGCGAACAGCTTTTTGTACACAGGAGAGTATCTCCACGGACATGCAGCAGGCTGTTCCAGAGGTACTGCTGTCAGAGACACGATCCATCCTCTGCTTCAGCTGTGGAAACGCAGATATGCACAGAGCCAGCTTTGACCATAAAGCACTAGCATGGAGCTGAGCTGTGACAGCCGAGAAGTCCACCTGAAGTCTCAGCTACTTTTTCTCACCTGTTTCATTTAATGTGCTACGACTTCGGCTCCAGTGCAATTTCTCAAAGCAGCCCAGTGTTTTACACTTGTGCACTTCCACAGAAGAGAGGTTTGTCCTTCTCTTCAATTTCTTTGGCCAAGGCAGCAGCTGTGGCAGGACAAAGTGATGACTCTGGTGACAAGTCAATTTGTTCCTGCAAGTGCTTTTAAGTGTAGGAACAGCAACTGGTGACCAAGCACACAACCTGAGAAGCCCAACATTCAGAGAAATCAGCTCCCCCTCTATTAGATCAGTATTATAGTAATGGGACCCACTGAAAACCTTGGAATTCCATATTAGCTAATCATTCCTTTGAAAATAATTGTCACAAACAGAATTTCTTTATAGATTTTGGGGTTTTCTTCTGAAACAAAGGAGTCCTCAAGACGCTTAGCAATCCTGGGCCAAAATGATTTAAACATTTAATCTTAAAGAGATGTTCCCAAGTTCCAGTCTAAAACAGTTTATAAAGGTCATAAAGAATTAACTTATCTTGCTGACCGAAGCTGTTTTTTAATGCACTCCAAGTTAAAAAGGAATCACAGCTGGAGCCTTTAGGCCAATGTTATCCTATATTTTTCTCCCATTAGCAAGGACAGCAAATACCTACATTTGGATTTTGCCACAGCAACTGGCTCTGATTCATCTGTCTTCATGAGTGAATATAAAAGCAGAGAGCTAGTTGGGTGGGTATACTTTGTGCTGGTTTCACTGAATAACCTTGCAGTTGTTTTCCACAAGAATTTAATAAGAAAAACTGCTGAAGCAAAAATCGTTACACTTAGCCTGAGCCAAGTTCTTCCTAAACTCTTAAAAACAAGACTCTGATTCAACATGCAAAAGATCACTTTAAAAAGCTGGAAGGACAATATTTTGTCTACAAGAAGAGACTTGGTTACAGGGAATGCAATTCAGTGGGCTGAACCACCATGTGCACTTGCATAAATCTTTTAGATCCCACATGGTGAAGCTGATGGGGGGGGATTTTTGATTTTTTTTTTCTGTTCAAGATTCCCAACTTAGAATAAACTTATTAGAGATGACATCGTCATTCATATGAGAAAATCTGAAAGCAAGTCAGGTCTTCAAAGGATGTTATTAAGGTTGTTCTTTGAAGTAAATTGAATTCCCCCCATTTGTATTAAGAATGAGATCCTTGGTACTTTATGATATTACATTACTAGGTAGAGTGGACAAAACCAGTTTTTTCTACGTTACCTTTTCAAGCTGAAATTTGTCCCCACTTTGATTAAAATAGATTCCCACGATCCATATTATTTATTACATATTCAATACAGACAAGGGTCGCCATTCACATCCTCCCTTCATCACGGAATTCTGACATGGTCCTGATTTCCAAGCACACCACAAGCCTCATCAAACTTTGCTTTCCTCCAAGATGAAGTCTCTAATCTCTGTTGAGGAATGGCTCTCTTGTTGGCTCTGACAAAAGGGTGCCACAGAAGGGGCAGATGCCAACCCTTGCCTTTTGAAATGGTAGCAAAAACCCAGGAGAGAAGAGGGACGTGAGGTAAGAATGGGAGCCTGGAAATGTACACACATGGCTGGCTTCTGAAGAATTTCAAACCATTTGATACGGTTGGTTTTCCAATATGACCATCCCTGTGGCTACCAGCTCCCACTAATCACAGTAGCCATGTCCTTTGTACAAATCAAAACTTGTACAGTGGTCATTATTGTACACAAGACTACCATGTGTGTTCAGGTGTCACATTTGTTAACTAGATCGCTCATTTAAACAATCTTAAAGCAACTAAAGTTGTATTTGTTCTTAAGTGGCCCTGTAAGCTGTGCAGTTGTGGATGTTGCTCAATGAGATTTTTTATAAAACAGAGAACCATGCTTTTTGGAGTAAAGTCTTTCAAGGTAACCGCTTGATCTCAACGGGATCTAATTAAATTTTTTTTATTAAAGCATGACTGTACTCTACTAGAGCAGTTTGTCCTGGTTTCAGCTGAGATAGAGGTAATTTTCTTTCTAGTAGCTGATACAGTAGCTGTAGGTGTGTTTTGGATTTAGCAGGAGAATAATGTTGGTAACACACCGATGTGTTGGCTTTGCTGAGCCCAAATCAAGGACTTCTCCATTTCCCATGCTCTGCCAGCAAGGAAGTGCAAGTGAAGCCAAGAAGGACCAAGGCCAGATCTGCTGATCTGAACTGGCCAAAAACTCTCTCAGAGAGTGTCATTTCCAGTATAAAAGCTGGGGAATTGACTGAGAAGGGCCGATTGCTGCTCAGGGACTACAAACACAGTTTACAAGTGATGCATCCTTCCCAGCTGTACAGCAAAGAATTCTTTTCATGAAGTTTTGACAGGACATTTCCAGCATGCTTTACCTGAAAGGCACTTGTGGACAGATAGAAAATGTAAAAGTTAAAATATTGGTCTTCATACAGACTGACTGTCTATTTTTCTTTTTATCTACACCAAAAGCGCTTTGGGATCCCAAACTAAAATGCTGAGCCCCAATTAAGTGTGGCATGACACAAAGGCATCATCCAAAAGTGCTTAAGCCTAGGTATGGATCAAACGTGACGAGAGTGTTACCTGTATATTTCACATTCACTGGGGACTGTATGAACTACTTACATGGCAATTATGCCTACAAGTCCTGGCATTCTCAAAGATTTTCGTATCATGAATCATCTATTAGTCAAAATATTGACCTATATCCTCATTTTATTCATCATTGTTGAGGTCACACCCCTCTTGCAGATGCAATCTCTGCCAACTACAGCAGCTACTTCAGTAAGCTAGGACTCAATGTTAAAGTGCTTGTAAAAAACCTGAAGATTAAGAGAATAAGCACCTGCTATCACTCACCTGCTTGAGAATATCTAGTTAACTTTCCAAGTTCCATCACATAGATGATGACAATCAAAACAGTAAGTTGCCAAGGCTCCAATTCAGCAAAGCACTTAGGCAGGTGTGGAACTTAAAATGCACTTTTAAAAGCATTCCCATCCATCAAAACACTTAACTTGTACTTAATACAGGAAAATGAATAAGTCCTATTGACTTCCATAACATCGGTAGAGGATGATTAAATCAAAGTGAGCTGCTGTATCAAGGTCATACTGCAGAATCTCTGACCTTTCAGGATGTTTTCAGCACATTTCACAGTGAAAATGCTAACAGAAGGAAAATGTAGGTGGCTATCAGTACTTTAGACCTCTGTAGTAACTGCCCAGAGAAGGGTTCTGGAAACTGTTATTTAAATGTGTGACTGCCCATGTGGCAGCAGGAAAACATCACACACATTACACAAACAATATTATTGTACAGACAGGGAGAAAGTAAGGCAAAAAGCTTCAAGTCATCTGGAAATTCTCTGATTTTCTTGCACCCCAGGATCAAAGTTGATTGATCCTTGAAAAGATTGTCCTTGAGGGTCAGATAGTTCTCCCAAGACTCATCTGTCCTACAGAGCAGCTTCCCATGGGATCCTGCCAAGCAGATCCTTGGAAAATCAAAGCTTACTCCCTTGCAATCAGAGTTTTATCCAGCTGTTAGCCTGCTCCACTCCCCTTTGGATCTTAAACTCTACCAATTCATGTCACAGCAACCACACAGCCATCAAGTACCACAGCCCCAAGCAGGACTTGGTCATTGCTAAGAAGCAGATCCAGCAGATGCCCTCCTTTAGTGAAGAAGAATTGGAGAATGTTCAGGTTTGAGCAGTTTGTGACTGATCCAAGAAAACTGTGTGTTGCTTGTTTGGAAACAAAGGCAAGACTAAACTAAATATTCAGTTGCTAAGAATTAAATGCCTGATGTTAAAATATAAATTATATTAGTAATCCAGTGCTAAGCTTTAATGCAGTGGCATGTTTTTGTCCGATGGAGTTGATACACAAGTGCTGTGGAAAGAATTTCTTGGTCAGCTAAAAACTCATCATCTCATCCACAAACTTCAGGCTCACAAAGCAATCAAAATTTCAGCAGTCTGTGAGGAACAGTGCTCACAATTCACTGCACTAAACCAACAACCACCACGAAGAACTTAAGGACAGCCATCTGTAATAAATACATGGCAGAGCAGTACCCAGCAGCGTGGCTCCAGGAGAGAGCCCTGCAGGGGGATTTGTATCGTGTAGAACACAAATGCATTTGCATGTTCACGCAGAATGTATTTGTTGCCTTCTAGTCCCTTAAATTTCTTGACCTGGTCCAGGCTCTGAATACTCACATGGAAAGCGACCTGTTTTCCAAAAGGGTACAAACCTACCTAATCTTTTTCTTTCTGTTTGCATTTTCATTCCATGATCATCTTTGCTTTGCCTTGTTTCATTACTCCTCGCTATCCTGCTAGCCTCGCTGCTTATCTAAGAGAAAGCTAAAACCCTCCAACAATTCCATCTCAGCTCCTCACAGACACTGTATAAATAGCACTGGTGTATACTGGTTTGCCCAAATACGAGAAGGTCAGAAAAAACATTTTCTTTTGAGATGAAAAAAAGGAGGCAAAACCTAAGAATTTTAATAACAGCCCTGACATGAGAGCAACATAATACCAGCTTGAATTACACTTGGTACCAGACTCTCATTGGAAACCCTAGATTGCTTTGTTCCTGTCCCTGACATAATATTCAAGTCTGGGTTTATATTTGCACGGAATGGGGCTGTTCACTAGAGTCCATGCAAATCAAACACTTGATTTATGCATCATTCCACTGGAGGGTGTAACATTAAATTTAATTTTGTAAGAAAAGCCTGAAGTGCCTCTACGCCTGGGGCTGACATTGTGAACTAGGGAGAAAGGTGCACAAGAATTCATTACTGTTTCCAATATGCGAAATGCAGCATTTGAATGAAACATTTGTCTCTTGTCAAAAGGGAGTAATGTCTGTTCTTTGTAAAAAATATTTCTCCCCCCACTTTGATTTTATCGCCAATTCAGCATATTGGAAGCCGAGGTTACAAGTGTAGTTCAGACTTGTGATGATGGTGGGATGAATTACACAATGAAATGAAGAGACACTGGTTGAGTTGCAGTGCAGCTACAGAGTGTAGATGTTGGTCAGTCTAAACGCCGCCATGTAGCAGCATTTCAGTCGAACAATTAATAATACTGCTGGTTTTTTCTGAGCTTATTCACTACTTTCACAGAAAAGTCTTCTGCTGCCTCAATAGACCGTTTTCACTTACCTACACCTCCTCCTCCTATTTAGTTCTGAAAACACCAGGAAAAAGTTTTCCAAACTTCATGTCAAGGCACACTCAAGTTAAATTTCTCAAACACTAATGTGTTTCCACTCTGTCTCTCAGCCTAGCTGAGGCAGCTTCAGTAGGAAGATTCAGATGAGCTCCAATAAAAACAAGGCTTTCCAGACAAGAAGCCTTTTTAGCCACAGATCATGAAGAACTCTTCCTCCCTCCAAACCTGCCCACATTTCAGATCTAGATAAAACAATATAGATTTGAAGAGACCAAGGTTGAAAGCAGGGCAAGAACTACGTATGGTAAGCACAGAAGTTCTTGCTAGGCCATGGCACTCTTTGGTGCCACTCCCATCAGCAAAAGCAAGAGTAATCCTTCCTTTCAACCCCATTTTTCACCTCCTTTTCCTCCTCTAGCAAGCTTTCACAACCCAGCCATGAAAGCAGGAATTATACTGCTACCAGAAAACCTGAATTCTAACACTCATTTGGCATCATGACTTGCCAAGTAGTTCAAAAATTGCACACGGTTTTGATGTGTTTTCTCTCCTTGAATTAAAGAAAAGATTTTTGAATAATTTATTTTCTGTGCTGAAATAATGTTTTGCTTCAAAAATCATTCATATTCAGAGAAGTTAACCAAAATGAAATATTTCAGGGTCACAGGCTATATTTAACATTTCCCACAGTTCACTGTGGTTTCGTTCTGTTTCACTAAGAGCATTTGTACTCTGAGGTCAGCCCCAGGGAATTTTCTGATTTCACAGCTCAGCTAACAAACCCAAGCTCCTACACCCACCCACAAAGCACTACAACCATGACACTGCTGCCCATTCTGTCCTGCAAAATGACGCTTTCAAGGTCACTCCGGAGCATTCATGTCCCACGAGGCCAAGCTTCTGCATAAGTTGTTCAGCATGCCAAACCTTGATAGACTCTTGATCTGAAATCTTGAAGCTATTTTCTTTGTTCAGCTAATGAACAGTATGGTGATGAATACACATAAGGCAAAATTGATCCACTTAATTCATCATTTGTACATATGTATGGATTTAAGCCCTTTTAAATGGATTCTGGGATTAAATACCTATACCTACATTCACGAGCTGTTCAAAAATACCTAAGGGCATTGTGGTAAGTTTTGTACCTTAATTTCTGAAATTAAAAGATTGACCCCATGTTTAGCATTAGCAACTTTTAAAAAACAAGCTGCATTTTGCTTGCTTGTTAATTGCTGCCCATGCAGAGCTTTACTGCAGCTGTATGGCTCTGCTTCCTGGATAGCTGTGGGGGATAGGTCCCTGCAAGCTGCACCCAGCCCTGGTGTAAGGAGAACAAAAACATAAAAAAGCAAAAAATCAAGCCCACAACTCTTAAAATTAGAAGTCAGGTAAGGACATATTAGCTACAAACATAAGGCAAAATACTGAGAAAGGAAGAGAGGAACGGCAACCCTTGGGGTGCATATTTAATCCCCAACTCTGTGTACCATTAATCTTTATTGTCTTTACAACAGTCTTCAATGTCATGCATTCAAGTGGCCTTTCCTGTATCAGTGACCTTGCTCAAAAACAGCAGTTTAAGTCAACATTAGGCAAAAGAAGTCCTTATATTGTAGAAAATAGAATTCAAGAAGAAAGGCCATACCAAGTGTCTCAGTTATCTACCTTCTATTTAGCAGATACCAATTTTCACCAAATCACTACTCCCTGGTGATTTTTAACTTTTCAGTTTGCCAAACTTGTATTATTTTTCCCCCTGCCTAAATTGAAGAATTTAAACTTACCAAACTCAGCTTTTGGACTTGAGTTTTGATTTCCACAGCTCTGCAGAAACTGGCTGAAAACCAATGAGCTCAGTCAGGTTTCAGACTGAGATGCATTATACCAGTTGCCTTCTATGATAGCAAAAAATGATTCAGCAGTACCATATAGAGCCAGGTCAGACATTGAAAGAATTCATTATTTTCAGCATTTGCTGCTGATAAAGTGACATTAGTAGATCAGACGTTGTCTTGTCTTTGTCATTTCAGTAAACTGTTCCTCCCTGCTAACTAGAACCATGCTGAAAGAATTTTAAAGCCATTTTCCCTTACAGCCTTTAGCATTATTAGTCATGCAAGACAAAAGCTTGGACACCTGCCCCCTGCTCTAGGAATCCAAATAGCTACTGTGTTAACAGCAGGTCAACATCAAACCTCACAGTTTGCTTCTCAACCAACACAGGATATTCAAGCATCTGGAGGAGATGCACATGACAGACGAGCTGAACCCACATCGCATGATTCCAGAGGTATTATTTATATGTTCCAGACAGGCAACAGGCACGACTGCTGTCTGACACATGCCTAATGGAGGAAAACGTTTTGATTTTAAACAGCATGAGTGCAAAAATCCAACACAATTTTGGCAAATTGCTACTGGAGCTATTTTCTCCCATAGTACTATTTGTTCAGTTCCACATAGCAAGTTTCTCCCCTGTGATCCAGGTCTGTGTTTCTGTTCCCTGCTGAAAATGTTACCTGCCATGGCTTGTTCCTTCTGCCAGGTCACTAAGAGTGTAAGTGTCTCAGAGCCAAGAATCAACCCCAATGGATCCTGCTGGCAACTCATTCCCTACTCAGGAAGGAGCAGATGCTCAGAAGCAGCTTCTGAGACTTAATCTTACCAGTGTTTCAAGCAGTACCAAGTCCTGCCCTAACTTTGCATCATCCTGGTTTCTCCATAGTCTCAGCATAATTTAAGCACGCGTTTCAAGATTATCATCAAACAAATCAGCAGATCTTTGAGACCCCCTACCCCACCACTTCAGAAGCATCCACCTCGATGTGGCTATGTGACATCCTTCACACTGCTGGAATGGAAAGCCAGATCAACATCACATGATGACCATCTGACCTTTACTGCAAATGCAGAATAGAGACTTTACTTGATAAGGTCTGCTTTCTTATCTCCAGTTTTATTCTCTCTCCAGAAACAGACCAATACTATTCCTGAGATATCTTTCATGCCTTAATGCAGTTATAAAAAGATGTGTTTACTAACCTCAAGAGTGCCAGCCACGTTTCTCCTTGCACCTTTTTGCTTCTGTGCCAAATTTCTATTATCCTTATCTTCTGATTTCCACTTTCCAGCTTTCCACTTTTGTCCATGTGGTGTCCATGTTTTTCTAGCTGCTTTCAAGGTGCTTTTCTGAGCCAGACTAGTTTCTCAATTAGGACAGTGCTCTTCCTCACCCAAATTTCTGGGGAGGAGAGAGTGGACTACTCGGTAAAGAACCATTAAGCTCTTTAATAGTATAAGGTATTTTCCTCTCATGCCTTCCAAGTTTTCCACTTGGTTATGGAGGTTAGACCCAGTGGGTTCAGGTACTCCTGACATTCCTTTCACACACCAGCCAAGTTTCATTCTACCCTTAGGTAAGAGCCAAAAGAAGCTGAAAGGAGGAATTTTCTTATTGTCCCAATGGGCAACAGCACAAAGAAAAAGTCTCCAGGTTTCCAGCTGAAATCAGTTCACAGTTTATATCCATGGCTTTGTGCTGACAGTAGCCTCTCTTGCAGAAATTTACTCTTCTGATAGATTTATAGGAAACAATGATATCACCTCTGAATATTGCTAGGCTAAGCAAGCCATGCTCTTTCAGTTCTGGAATGACAGTCAGATCAGTCCTTTAATTATTTCCAGGTGCCTCTTTTGCATTTGAATCATTTCTGCACTATATCTGAACAGCTCTGTGTGAGGTCTCCCCAGTGCCTGGTACAACAGCAGCACCTCACCCCTGTACAGATTGACTTCTACCTTGGCTAGAGCAATATTTATTTTTCCCACAGCCATCTCACCTTGGTTAGCCCAGATCCATCCTATCAATCATTCCCCTCCTTATCACTAGCCATCCGCAAATCATATTTTCTTACCTTATTATGGGTGTATTTGATATATAATTGTGTACTGGACACATTTTGCGCTGTTGTAAAACCTTCTGGGTTTTTTTTTCCCCATCTTCAGTACCTTCCTCTTCTGCTTTGTGAAATCCCAGTTCTCCTGTTAAATCTCATATTTTTTCTAGCTTTAGCACAAAAAGTGCATGTTCTGACAGTATCAATGATGAAAATTTGAGCAAGAATCATCAAAGACCAATCCTAGATGGGAAAACCCATTGGCTACCTTCCTCCAAGATTTGTAGCCGCACTCCCTTTCATCAGTAGCATATAACTGCTTCTTTGGCCCCTTTGCATTTCTCTCAACTCCTGTTGTTGCCTGCCTTCACTAATCATTTCCTATGTGGGAAACCTGTTGGACATCCTACACCAGCTAAATAGTGAGCCTCTCCTGTTAAAACCAGGTGCCCGGGTAGTCTGTCACAATTTGTCTTTAATAAATAAATCACCAGCTTTGATCTCATTCAGAATTTTCATGCCATCTTCAATTACTTCTAGATCAACAGCTTAGACTATTGTAACTGAGAACATTGTAATTTAAGCTGCTTCCTACACAGCCAAAAACACAGTCATTACATCTACTGCTGTGCAAACACTCAGTACTAGAACAGAAGAATAATCAGGTTACCTTTACCTAATCAACTATTTTCTATCAGAACAAACCTATCCAGAAGAGCAGGAACAGTGCCCAACATATATCCCAGATCTCTCTAGAGTGCTTTATTTACAAGACCACAGCAAAACAAAAAACAGCCACAGACTGATACATGTACACGTGAGAGCCTCCTGCTGTATTCTGAAATTAACACATAGTGAGCTTACCTTGAACAACTTTGCAGTCTACATTCAAGTTCTCTTCATACCACTAAGGCAACGTAGACTTGGCTGAAGTTGTGCCATGGGATCTTTAGATTGAG
Source organism: Ifrita kowaldi (assembly GCA_013398055.1). NCBI lineage: Eukaryota > Metazoa > Chordata > Aves > Passeriformes > Cinclosomatidae > Ifrita > Ifrita kowaldi. The sequence goes on along the minus strand of VZRS01007960.1, from coordinate 152,719 downwards.
TATTAGAAAAAGGTCCTTCGCCCAGAGGGTGTTTGGGCACTGGAACAGGCTCCCCAGGGAAGTGGTCACAGCTCCAAGTCTGACAGAGCTCCAGAAGTGGTTGGAGAGTGCTCTCAGGTACAGAGTGTGATTGTTGAGATGTCTTGTGCAGGGTCAGGAATTGGACTCGATGATCCCTGTGGGACCTTTCCAACTGAGCATATCCCACATGATTCTGTGACACGAGCTCTTATATTCAACTGTCTTCATCTTGAGTTTTTCAGCAGCAGAAAAGGTGACCAACTGTATCACCCAAGGGTTTATTCAGTTTTGCATCATTCCACATTTGTCAAGTAGATATGATCTCAATATATTTTATTTTTTTTTTTTTTTTTTTTTTTTTGATTGCTAGGTAAGCAAAGATTGCCTCCTCTCTAAAACTGCCTAAGCAGTCAAGATCAAAATTAGTTATATCACAGCATCCTCCGCCTTAGGAGAGACATCTTTCGAGTACCTGTCTCTCACNTTTTTTTTTTTTTAATTGCTAGGCGATTGCATAAGCAAAGATTGCCTCATCTCTAAAAATGCCTAAGCAGTCAAGATCAAAATTAGTTATATCACAGCATCCTCCGCCTTAGGAGAGACATCTTTCGAGTACCTGTCTCTCACGCAGGTTAAAGACAGATCCTTAAATTTCCATTACCAGAGTCTTCTCCCTCACTGCTCCCCATTCCAAGAATTCTCCGCATTTACACAGGTCAGAAACGTGTTAGAGCTCATTATATGAATATTGATTTCAATAAGGAGATCAATAGGCATGAGGTAGCAGCATTTTCCAAATGTTTTCAAAAGGACAATAATGGAAACCTGATCTTCAGTCTAGTGCAGGGATTGTGGATATCCAAATTGCTGCTCATGAATGCCATGCCCCATTTGGGCACTTGTGCAGCTTTTTAGGGTCTGTGCTTTCTTCCTCAAAAAGTCCACCCCAATCCATGTCTCTTTTTGTCCCCTGCATGCTGTGAGAAATGCCTGTGTAAGTCCCACTAACCCTAATTACTGGTAGAGGAAGAGTATTAATACTTGAAACAGTCACATTTGTTTTAACCAGGGTGGTGTGTGTGTGTCACTGACACATAATTAAATTACATAATTTCCATGTCTTATAAAGATAAGGCTATCAGAGCTTCCAACATATTATTCTGAGATAGAAGATATCCAATACAGAACAGTCACATTTTCTTTAGAAGTATTAGGAAATGATGAAAGCTAAATACTCTTTCTATACTTTGATTGCAGTATAGAAACAGCTACCTCACCCTTATTTTGTCACCACGCACATGTCATTTAGCCTGGAGTAGAGCAGAAAGAGGCAGTTAATCTCTGTGCTTCCAAGTCTGTAAAAAATGCACATAGCTTTACATACGGGAACTTTGAAACACTACAATTCCTCAACAAATAAAGGATCGCTGAACAAAAAATGCAAGAAAAGGATGTGCATGTTCATTAAAGCTTCCATTCCTCACAGCCCTTCACATGCAATACAATCCAGGAGTTATGTGCAAGATTTTAACAAAGTGTCACTGGAAACACAAACTTTTTGCAACCCAGGGACTCCATGCTCTTTCCTCCGAGGAAGAGGTATGGAAGCTGAGGGCACTAAGCATTTTGCTGGATCAAGGCCCCAGTATATACCAAAATACTAAGCTTCTGTGATACTTGAATACCCAAAACATGTTCCTCTGAGCACTAACAGATGGTGGCAGGGCAGTTAATACCAATTTTTTGAGGGACAACTCAGTCATTTTTTATTAATTTTCTCCCCTTGTAGAGCAGCATGCAGGACATTTTCCAAAGTCCTTTTCAACATAAAAAGAACATGATATTTGAGAACCAAATCATGATGGGCCAGCATTGCTTCTGTGAAGGTACAAGTGGAGGGCATAGGTTAAAGAAAAACTGCTCCACAGGTTATTTATATTTACCATCTGCTCTGATGAGTATTGACAAGATGAGTCCTTGGAAGATGTTTTACACATTTTCTTATTCAAACCTAACCAGCATGGTGAATTCCGCCTAGGAACATCCAGTGTATTAAGAAGAAAGGCTCAACATGCATGCTGCCTTCAGGATGACTAACTAAATCACTACCTGGTTTCACATCTGCAAGAGGATGGGTTAGGCAAACTCTGTCTGAATCAAATTTAGTTCAACTTTTTGTAGGAGCTAAGTAAGGAAGTGATATGTCTCAAAATGCAGTGCTTTTCAGGTCCTAATATTTTCCAACACAAGCAATATTTTTCAAAGTGTACAACTCACTCCTGGTTTGGGAGGACTTGGCAGCAGAAAAGTTTTGTGCCCAAATCTTCAGACTGCATGAGAAGAAAAATTAATTAATCCCAGTGGCAGCCCTGTCACTCACCAGGCTGCATTTTTCCAGACTCAAGCTGTTTCATCTATATTGTGGACATGGCTTCATTGACTAGAGCATACCTATAAATAAGATTATCAATTTTCCTAACCCCGAATCATCTGAAGCCCTATATCCCCACACTGACTTTCTGTGCAGAGGCTGAGTTTCATCACTACTGTAAAACTGCTGGAAATTAAGGTGCCCTGTGCAAAGGGTTTGAACTTTGTCCGGTAATGGAATTCAATGCAATATTAACACTCCCACTGGTCCTTTCCACTGTGAATATACTGGAATGTTGCTGTAAAACCAGCAATTTTGTCTACTGAACTCTTACCCTTGAACCAAATCATGATGAACACAGGCATTATGCCCACAGACCCAGCCTGCAAACAATAGGAGCATTAAGCTAACTCTTTGAGATTTATGACAGACCTATCTGCCTTCTACATGCATTTTATAGGCATTTGCAATAAATTAGCTAGTGAGGCCAGCTCAGTGGCACAGATACAGTATCATGCATAGCCAAGTAGAACTGGGTATATTGCAGGACTGGTCATGGCTCACTGAAATGATGAAGGCTGGAGCTTCAACCAGCCAGGAGAGAGGTAACCACATATCACAGAGCAGCGGCATCTCCTGTGTGCTCACTGACTACATTGATAATGCCGTGAGAGAGGTTTCCTTCCTTTGCAGCCTCTGGAAACAAGGATGAGGAGCTGCACTAAAATCCTCCATCAAGTACAGTGACATTACTCCTCCAAAAATCACTTTGTTAAATCATTCAATTTAGGATTTGAAATTTTTGTTCTTCCAGTTTTGGTCATTCCAAAGTTGGGACACAAAGCAGTAACAGCTCAACGGAAGGGAGAAGAAATAGTTGGTTTGCAGGAAGGAGAGACTATTGACCTAGGTCATGCTATAGCCTAAAGTTTTCTCCTTTTGAGCTCAACCCAAAAATAGAGCTCCTAGGACGAATCTTGAATTGTTCCGACATGAAAGTCCTGCAAACAAAAATTTTGCCCAATCATCTAGAGCTACAGGAATTAACCCACTTATGCTTTGTGTCTATTTCCTCTGTAATCTTGACAATTGAATGCAGAGTGTGTCACTTCTGTTTTACAGCCATAGCTAAAGATTTCTGCTCTTACAGGAAAAACACGTAGCTTCATCATGATCTCCAAGGCCAACAGGGCAGCAAACTTGTGGGGAGAAAGGATGACCAGGATGAGGTTTAATGTTGAAGTAATTTAATGAAGTAAGCCGGTTTTCTTCTCTGTCTTTACAATGGTCTGCTACACATTACACAAACCTTCTATTTTTAGCCTTTCCGCTTTCCCTTATTCCTCCAGATTATTTTTTTAATCCCCTTGCATTGGCCTCCAGAGCCTGTTCGGAGCAATATTGTGAAGCAAATGACCAGACATAATGACTTTCCAAGGTCCTTGTGATTCCTTATTAACATTCAGTTAGCATAAGTCCTGACTTTATTATTGACTACATTGAATACACAATACACTGACCTCTGCCATCTGCAACTAAATCTCTTCCTGCAGATCTATCAAAGTGATTTCATACACAGAGGAAGTGGAAGAAAACAAAGCAGTAGCTACTTATCTTTTTTTGTCCTGAGAAACTTTAACACTCTGTGGGAAAGACTGCTTCCCTTCATGGTGTTTTCAACCATTAGTATTCCATGCTTTTATTGCAGTGGCTAAACATTGAAGCATTATCTCAAAAAATTCAGGGAAGAGGGAAACTACTAAACAAAATCCCTCACTTTTAATTTTATCTTGGTAGAAGCAAAGTGGTGACAGAGCATCTCAGCAAAACTTTGTTTTAAATACACGCCTTTAAGTTGTTTGTGGAAAAAAATGTGTAAGTTACTAAAATACTGTAGCATCTTCAGGCACCAAGCAAGGCAGTACATGGGCCACAAGAAAGTGCATGAAAACAAATAATATCTATACCACAATTTTTTTTCCTCTTTTTAATGTTCATAAAGTAATTTTTTCTTAATTCCTAAAGGAAGGCTGGTGCACGCAGAACTGCAGTTTAAGCAGTAAGGAAGGTGATTCCTATGGGAAATTCAGGTGCAAACCATGCTAAAGTCACATTAAAGAACTTATGAGCCACAGGTAAGCATTTCACAAAACTAAATCCAAGAAAAACCTTCAGCTTAAGCAAATGAGAACTAAGACAAGACAACAGAGAGGCAGAAGTACACATTCCAAAAGCTTTCCAGTGCAAAGCTACGAAGGGTACTTTGTTGAGAGGTTTCGTTTTATGAAGACGCAGAATTTGGCAGCATTTTTGCCAGAAAAGCTGGGAAATGTCTCACAGCACACTAACCTGAGGGGTTAATCTTTTGAGCACAGGAGGCCAGAAACCAACCCCACAAGCAATCCCTTCTGAGGCCTACAAAGTCAGATACAATGGATGCCCAGGCCTCATCTCTACTATCACCTAACCTGGTTGCTAAACCCACACCTCGAAGAGCTCATGTTCAAGCAAAGCCACATCTTTGCTTCTAGGTGACACATGGACCTCGGGAATAAGGTCCCATTCTCCCCAGCCTTCTTAGAAACTCAGAAAAAGGAAAATAAAAAATCCTCTACAAATCTCCATTAACTATCCTAAAGGGAAAACTTGTATTTCATTGACTGTAGTTTATGCAAATAGGATCAGAGGAATTAACATATTGGAGGGAGCTGACATTTGTCCTGAAATATTGAATCGTTAGCATGACAGAATCACTTAAGCTGGATCCACTAACATCAGGTTTCCTCTCATTATTGACCCCTGCAGAGTAGGCCTGACAAGTGGAACTACTGCAAAGTTCATTAATAATGTGAAATAAATCAATTGTTCGGGAAATACTGAAAACGGATGACACTGAACTCAGACTTTTTGCAAATTCAGCACATACCAGTTTCCATCAAGGACACAAGTTATAACAACGTCCTTTCCTGACCTATATTCAGGAGCTATGCTTTACTCCTAGGCGAGCTCACAGAGACATTGGGAATGGTGCCATTACTGGAATAATGCCCTTCACTAGAAAATGAAAAGCAATATTACCCTGTGGACACCGACACAGACACCTGTAGACATTTTAGCTTACTGATTGACACCTCCAGCATGAATTATGGGCAGGACACACACTCCAAGTGCCAGGCTTTGTTTTCATCTGAGGTTACAGGGAAATACATCTTCTAACATACTGTCTGCTTTCTCCAACATGGACACTGCCCAAGCTAACAAACACACTTTCTGCCTCATAGCCCTCAGAAGGAGAAAATCTTATTCTCAAACAAAAGATAAAGAATAGACAAATTGAAGAGAAAGTAGAAAATCAAGTTCCCTTGCCTGTGCTAGTACCAGAACTTAGAGGGCCAAATGCTGTGACATTTCCTACCATCAAGTGAAAAATGCAAATCAAGTAATAGACTTGATTAATGCTGGTTTTTTGTGGCTCACAAAATGCCCATGAACAGATTGAGATTTTCATTAATACATTCATGGTTCAAGTTTAGCCTAGTTTTGGATATTTTTTTTAACTGCTTTATAGAGATGTTTAAATTTTTTCTGCAAGAGCACAAGCTGGTTGGAAATATTTGACACATGGTAATTAAAGCAGAATGCATCTGAAAAAAGCTATTGCTGCATGCCACACGGTGTTTGTCAGCCTTGAATAACGTGAGTGCAACTCAGGCAAAATAGAAGAGTTCAGAAAAACCTAAGTAATATGAGATCCTGATAAGGTGCAGTTGCAGTATAGAGTCAGAAAACAGTAAGAATTAAGAGCTCAGGCTTGACTGTTTCATGGTGCATGCAAACTTACAAAACCTAATTCCTCGGAACAAGGTAAGGTATTTTTTGGTAATTATAATGGATTTTCCTACTTTAAAATTTACCTTTCCTTATTATGCGTGATAACAAATGAAGGCTACAGCCAAAACTTGCCCACCAACTGAACTTTCAGGTTTAGGATTAAATAGTATTTCTTTCCACCTTCATAGCACTACAGACTTGCATGCACTAAGGAGCCACATACCAGTAATCACTATTTCGAAATTACACAGGGCTCTTGAGAATCTCTGTTGGCTCATAATTTTTTAAGAGCTGATCTTCTGCAAAGATTAGACCCCGAAAACAGCTGAACCAGGAAGGGAGTTGCCAGCAGGTCAAGAGAGAGATAACTCCCCTTGACTCAGTCCCTGTGAGAGGCATCTTGTTTCTAGAGGCCTGCCAGCCTCAACTTTGATTTTACCTTAATAAATACGGCTCCTTAAGGCATCTAGCAAAGTTTTTACATATCCTTTCCCATTTTTCTTTATACTTTTTTTTCACCTCCAGTTTTTAATTTCCTTTCCTCCTGCCAAGTTTAGGTCTTTTTTGCCCATTCTTGTCTTTTCAGTCTTTGAGTTTCTTACAAACGGAAACAGATCTTTCCACACATGAAATTAAAACTCAGCTGCTGTGCACTGGAGCGTTGTCACAGATTTAAAAAGAACTTATTTTCTTATCCGTCATGACACTGTCCTGCATGGTTCCACAAGTCTTGTAAACCCTCCGTCATATTCTTGCTCTAAGCTCCAAGCATGGCAAATATTAACAGAAGGAGAATTTGTGAATCAAGATCTGAAGCTACAGCTTTACTACAGCTGACACCAATCCACATAATTCCAAAGCAAAGCTGAAAGTTGCACATGGAATTTTACAGCTGCCACCCATGCAAGTACAGAAAAGTATCCTCAAACCACAAATTTAAAAGGTACAATCCTCTTTTAGTTGAAAAAATGGAGTTATCAGGAAGCAATCTGTTTTGTGCTCAGCAATACAACCCAGGAGAAGCCCGACATCTGTGAATCTCCACATATGAAAACACCCTTTCCCCCACATCCTCCAGTTCCTTGACATACTATTGCTGTTTGAAGGAGTCTGCAAACAGGCCTGGAACCCCATCATGACTGATGATTGTGCTGGTAAACTAAAGAGTAGAGAAAGTTTTCTTCTGTGTACAACAGTTTCTGCTCTTGGCCTTTTCTTCTAAAACCTTACACTTGCCAAGGTTTAAATTATCGATTCCGTTATTTCTGTGCTAGCACTTTAATTTAGCACCCCCCCAAAATGACAATTATGATAGTGTCATGACTGTTGTGGTCTCCATTGTGGCCTTTCAGTCAGACTCTTTTCATTGGTTCATCATTCTTTACTCTATCGATTACTTCCATCAACATCTCTCCTCCAGCTTGTACAGGCCTGATGAGGACAGGTAGAACAAACACTGCAGTGCAGAGTCAGCTGTTTGCTCGCAGATTTGAAAGGCAAAGCATTCCAGGAAGGTACATTGAGTGTTCAGCCAAGTGCATGAGCTTTGTCACTGTATGATATAGAGAACACTCAAGTACCTCACACCCTTTGTGATGAACTGCTAACTGTAGCTAAACGTGTAGCTAAAACTCATCTCTAATTGCCCTCCTGGTATTTTGAAATTTACATGCTGTGCCTCAGGTATTTAAGATTTGCATGCTTTTGTCAAGCACCGCTTCCCAAAAATTATTTATTTTAGAAAATAAAGACTTGAAACCCCGTGTTCCTGGTGCACGAGTATTTCACCTACACGAGAAGGTAAGGCACATAAGGATGCTGAATTGGGCCCTCTGCATTTCTCTGTTCTGACACATTACCCTGTGTAACAAAGGCCCAAATCTGCTCCACTTCTGTTTCTTCTCCATTTGGCCAGTATTGAGAAGTAGATCCATAAACTCTATTACTTTTCCTAGGTATCTGTTTTTACATCAATTCCCAAGTCAAACTGAACCATCACCAGTGTTCATATCATTGACTTATTACTAAATTACACCCTCTGTTCTAACTAGGCTGCCTTCTTGCCATCCCAAAGCCTCAAGTAACTACCTGAAGTGCTCTTTAACTAGAACTCAAAAGTACTGCAAAAGCCATCTGCATACCCTGCCTTCAGTCTCTTACTTTCATTTATTTATTTCAAAAGCATCACTGCAATTTATTCCCTTAGCAAGCAATTTAGGAGACAGACTTTTCCTTGCACCCAGAATTCAACACAAGCAGCTGAAGCTCTCTGTTGAGCCATGCACCATCTTTTACCTCAGGAACACCAACTGACTGTGCCAGCAAGTTGCCCTTTCAGAAGCAAAGGTGTTTGCTCCTGCTTTTTTTGTTTCACTCAGTTTGAACCACTGTAATGGCCTTTTTGCCAGCCTCCCTGAACACACAATTAACAGCTGCAGCTGGTACCAAATGTTGCTGCTGGGATTCTGACTGGCACCAGATGGAGTAAGTGTGTAATCCCACCTCTGTCTCCCATCTCTGTCAGATTTCACATTAGTTCCAACGTGCTCTCCCTGACCTGTACAGCCCTTAAAAATCTTCCATCATGCTTTCTCACTGATGGGATAGTGTTTTATACTATTTCATGCTGGTATGCTGTAGTGCACTGGTAGCTAAGCGTTCATGCACCACAGAAGTGGGCACGATAGAAGAGGCTGAATAAAATATAAGGGGACAACAGCAGAAGAAAATGTTCTCCTTTTTAATAAATCTTTTGAGAAGATATTTTCAAAAAAGACTTTTTATTAAAAATATGAAAAGCAACACACACTGTTGAGCATTGCAGACTTCGATAGATAATCTTTACTGTGCCCCACATCCTCAAATGACTNAAAAAAAAAAAAAAAAAAAAAAAGATATTCTAACTAAACTTGCAGTATTCATACATATAAAAATTCAATCTGCTCTGGACTGTAGTTTAAATTTATATGGATTTCTTTTTATTGTTGAAGCATTTCTACGAAAATAGTTAAAACACATAGTACAGCAGTAGAGTGCTACTTCCTGCACACCACTCTTTCATTGTGAGTCCCTGGCTGAATGCCTCAGGGATGCTGCTTGTCCAGCATGTGCCTAGGCAGGAGATTCATGCTTTCCCTTTTGAACTGCTTGAATTTATCACTTGAATCATTAGGACACATGATGGAGGAAACAACCCCATAGGTATCTCAAAACCAAAGTAGCTCAGCTATGAGGGAACAGGGGCAAGAAGCTCCCAGTGGCTTCTGTTAACTCATGAAGTCTCTTTAAAGGTAGTCCAGTTAACTGGAGCCCACAATGGTATAGAAGTTGCCAAGTTCAGTAGGGCTAAAGCATCCTAGCTAAGGGTTTTCAGGGATTTTAAGACTGCCCTACAGCAACAATTTAAAAACAGATCCAGTTTTTTGGAACAATCAAATAAATTCTCCTCAGCTTTGTTGAGGATTTGTGCTCAGCTATGAACCTTAGAAACTGGCCTGAGTTGTTTTCATTTTGGTTTTTATTTCAACCATGTAATGATGACAAAGCAGCTGCCACAATTGTAACAGCTGTCAGAGTGTTTCGGCAGCAGAAGACAATTGAGACCAACCTGGCCTGGGTTAGGGCTAACGCTCCAGAAACTCAGGGGTGTACCCAAAAATTACAGTGGCAGCCATCCCTGACCCACTTGCTAACACAGAGGAAGCATTTGCCAGGTCCAGAATGGCATAAAGCACCAACACATTCTGCATATGAGCACAACTCCATGCAGGTCCCCTTCAAAAGTAAACACTCCTTATTTCAGCTTTTCTATTTCTCTGAATTAGCCAGTGTAGTTAATTGTGGTACTATAGAAGTGGGAATCACCTGCTAACTAGATTTACTATACCCCACAGAGCCCAACTCATACTAGAAAGTGCAGTTTGCTCCCATTTTCCCCACACTGTATTTTTTAACTAGTAACCAGTGTTTTTAAGTCCCTTAGTAGATCCAGTCTTTGTGCTGTAAACTGTGTTCACACTGCCAACCAACATTTCAGAAGCAGCAAGAGAAAAAGGGTACCCCTGAGCTGTTACTGGGTAAAGCCATCAATGCAAATTTCTATGCAGAGAACAGCATGGTACAGCACTGACCAAAAAAAAAGTAATCCTCAAAGAGCTGCAATGAGGATGCTCAGCTTTTTAAAAGCCAGGACAATCTGAATTAGCATGGAAATAAATCTACTGTCCACGGACTGAATTGTTTCCTGTGCTTCATTACCTCACCGTAGCTATGAGAACCTCCACCCATTTCACCGCAAGTACCCCCTCATCCTGTACCTTCTATTTCCAACTGCATCTTCTTTCAACCTTCCTCCAGGAAAGTTTGCTTTTCACACACAGGTGGTTCTCTGCCTATCTTTATCTAGTAAACTTTACTATCAGTAAAACCCAAAAAGACAAATCCATCCTTTGTGCTGATGCAATTGACTTGTCATCTACTTTTACAGCTAATTAGCTCTTTGGTAGATGATGGTGGATGTCAGAGGTCATCTCATAGCTGATCCTGCTAAACTGACTGTAAATATTTCTTTCCAATTGTACATGATTACCTCTTGCTGCTACATTCTCTCTCAAATTAACACGGCACATTTAACCTGCTTGTTCAGAAGGAAGAGTATTAAGCCTGGATTAAAAAAATTACAGTTTCATAAGGTACTAGCACTCAGAACCAAATCTTTCACTGAAGGCCTGACCTAGCAGGTGAGCCTGCCGGAGGTATCTAATTAGACCCTGGTAACAGCAGTCCTGAGCCATGTTTTCTCTTGACATTTACAGCTCTCAGTATCAATATCTATGGACTATGTATTGTGCATTACAGGTATGTTGTTAATCAGTGCCTATGCCCGAGGGCTACCGACAGGATAGGCTACAAAATTACAAGTCTATACCTCAAAAGATTTGCAAAGTGATTCATTGGTAGAACATTCCTGGGACCAGCAAACAAGGAGCAGTGAGAAGCACTCGCCTTTCACTGCAGGGCAGCTTGGGAAAAAAGGCTTTTTGGTTGCACAGCAAGACAAAAAAAAATCACTTGATACTTAGAGTTACCAGTAAAACAAAGGACAGATTTTTATTGCCATTAAAAAAAAAAAAAAAAAGTCCCTTTTCAGTTCATCAGAAGTTTCATATAGCTGAAGTTACTGAATCTAAAGACCCCAAACAGGCACAGTTTTAGGAAAAACGCCCAAACATATGACAATAAAACACTTGTCTTGTAAAATAGACCACAGTAGTATCAATATTTTTCACCCAAGAAGTTTCCCATGTGTTTTTCCTACTGGATTTCAGCAATACCCAGCAAGGATGTAGAGAATGCCTCATTTAGGGCCCCTGCCAAGCACTTGGCACCTAGAGCAGAGTTTTGCTGCCTCTTCCCCCTGAGAGCAGGCTCTTCCAGTCACCTTTCACGTCACTTGTATGCATTTTTCCAGAATTAAACACAACAGCTCTATGTGGTCTATAGCAAAAATATGTCTTTGGTTAAGGGGAAGGAGCTGTCCATGAGCTTCCAGCAGGACTCCAAGAGGATGCTCCAGAATTTTGACAGCTGGGAGCTTCCAAAGAAGCCTTGTTACCAGGAATAGCTGAGTTTCCTGAGAAGCTTCCCTACACACACCAGTAACTGCAGCACCACAGGGGTTTCTACACAACAACAAGCACTTCCAGGGAGCTGTTGGGGCAAGCACTGCTGGGAGGCACCAGGGAATGCCTTTAGGCTACCCCTGAACAGCACAAGGGGACAAGGCAGGACCAGAGAGACCCTGGAGGCTGCTCAGGGTGGGCAAGGCTTGCTCCCACACAAGTTACCACATCACAGCTGCATCCTGCTGCAAGAGGCTCCTCAGCCCAGCCCAGTCAAGGGGAGCTGTGAGCACAAAGAGCAGGGGATGGTACTGTGGCTCCACAAGCTGCGCTGAGCAGCAGCTTTCATTTAATCAAATGTTATCTCCAGAAACCACAGCTGCAGCTGAGGCCTCCAAGAAACACGGCTTCTCCTGGGAGCCCTTTCCCATGCTTCACTGAGAACATCAGAATATTTGCCTGGGTGATGTGCCAGCAGTTTGGATTTGTCCCTGGCATATCAGGAAGTAGAAAGATGCAGTCTGCAGGGTGAGGGAGAAGGACCTGCGCTGTGCAATACCCAGCTCTCCACGAGCCTCAAGAGCTTCCTCCTGCAAACTCTCCTGCTTGCACTGCTTGGATAGGTGTAGTCTAAAACCAAACAGGTTCAAAAGAACAAGATGGGTAAATAAATGCCAAATTAGAGTCACACATGCAAAAGTCAGAGGAGGGAACGTTATGTAAGACACACTGCATGAGCTATGGGCTGCTGTTCCCAGCAGTTCGAGGGAGTCAAGTTCTTGACACAAAACCCCCTCTAGGTCCTGTTTTGCGCCACTGGATGATACACACACAACAAACACAAACCACAACACATCAAGGCATTTTGGGCCTTACCTAAATAGAGAAACTAGAAATGAGTTACATTTCCTATTACGAGTGATTATCAATCTTGTTTCTAAGGTACTTAAAAAAGGTATTTTAGTTTTCTATGAACACATAATAAAAAGACAGTTTGTCATGTGGTTTTGCCTTGTCTAGAGCTTCAGCAAGTATTTACGGCTCCATGGCTGACCAAAATAATTGCAAGGATTCCAACACAGAAGTTCAAGAACACAAGAAAAAATCTTTACAATATCAATAGACAACTGTCTTTTCTCCTGTGCTTGTAATCAAAAAATCTCATCTTTGACCAAAAGGAACGCTTCACACCATCCTCGTCCTGAGCAGCCTGAAACAAGCTGTGCAATTTCTCTATGGCGCAGCATGCACTCAGAAGTTGGGGTGCTCACATTCCTTTCCTGTGATTCAACTTTATCTAAAGTGCCTTAGTTCAGGGACATTCTCTTCCAACTGGCCTGGCCAAGGGGGTTTTGCTGCTAGCCATCTAATTTTAAGGTACATTTCATATTTAACTCAAGACACTACTATTTTTTTTTCTCATATTGTCTAGAGATAGAGGGGGAGTTATAGATTATCTTGTGCAATGCTTCCCCATTTTTCAGCTGCAGGCAAGTAGCGGGCAAAATTCTGGTCAGTGATGACTTTTCCCTTAGCTTGATGGTCCAGCTTCAGGGGAACATATAGATGTGAATGGGAAAAGGACAGCTAATATTTCAAGAACATTTTGGAAATGACCTCACAATATCATACCAGCAATGTATTGCTGGTTCCAAGTTAAACAGCTTTGGAAAACCTGTTATCAAGGATAAATTACCAAAATTTAAACATTTAGAAAGTATAGGAGAGTTATTTCTGTCACTTACTAGAAGAACAAGCTAAAGCACAAATTTTTAGCTTCAAACAGCATGCAGCCAGAGCACCCACTGTTTTATACAAGTACTTCTTTAATATTAGATATTTCTGGCATTCACAGCTGTCTTCAGTGGCAATTGCTTGAAAATCATTTTGCTATTCTTTCTGTATTAAGAAATCAATGCTCCTTTTTTATCATTTATCTATCCAAAGATCCTCCTAATTTATTATCAGTTCATTAATGTACTGCCTACTACCTTTCAAGATCATTAAAGAAGTTAAATAATATCTTAAACCTTCTTCCTCAGCATTTTGTCCCTCAGAGCTGTATTGCATATACGTGATTAAATTCACCTTACTGTTTGAAGTCTGGTCACCCCTCACCTCTCCTCATTTTTTTTAAGGGGAAAAGATTTGAATTCCCAACCTTATAATTTTAAATGTAACTAATAATTTCTTCTAGAGATCAGTAATCCTCTATTCATCAAGCCCTATGTCTTCCCTTCCTTTCAAGCAGAAATGTCTTAGGTATTTCTAAGACTCCACCAGGATGGATGCCAGAGCCTGTCCATGCTAAGTTTCCCTGGTTACTTTTGTGTTCTGCTCCAGTAGCCATCTGGGAAAAACAAAACCGTGCCTGTCAATAGAATCATCTGTCCACAGAGGGGACCCAGCTGTCTTCCCTGATCTTCACTGGACCCTGTGTATGTCACTCACTTGCATCTCCTGTCCTCTGCCAGGGGAAGGAATTCTCACCTGGACCAGGCACCTCAGAGATGCTCACTCTGTGTTGGTCCCCTATGTCAGCTGAGCCAGTGGATCTATTTCTCCATTTCAGTGTGGTGATTAGCATGAGATGTACTGGCTTCTCACACATCTTTGTGCCAATTATAGATACTCACTCTTTCTACTGCTAAGGGGATTTTCTTTTTTGTGATATGGAACACCAGTTTTGAGCTGTGCTGATGCCCAAGTCATTTCTGCTTTTCCCACATTCCTGAGGCTGCCTTTCCAAGCTGAGTTTGTCATTCACAAACAGGACTATTTCTGTGTGCAACCCTAAACCCAAGAAAGCCTCTCACTTTGTGTCAGCAACACTTTCACTCAGTCAGGAGATGGAGGCCTCTGCCTTAAATTAGGAATGACTTCAATGAGGAATGATATGCCAATTCCATCAGCTATGGATAGCCTATATTAGTTTATCACTAATAAACTACAGCAGTATGACTGTCACATCTGATTAAGAAGATGTTTCATCTAACTTAATTTACACACCACAGGTCCAATTTCTTCTCCCATTTTCTTTCCAGTCATTCAATGCCCTGGGAACTCTCTCTGCACACAGTCCATCCCAGCTCTCCAGTAGAGTCCATTATAACACATCAGGCTATTCTCTGACGTGTCTCAGAATAAAGTTACAACTTAATGCCAAGCACAAGATTAAATGCTCAGCTCAAAGAATCGGATTCAGTCAGTGTTCAGAGGAGAGTGCTTTAGTGAATGAGATGCTGCAAAGCCAAAAACACCTTCCCAAGAGCTGGCTGCTGCCAGGAGAGCATGCCAGTTTGCTGAACAATACAAATGCCCTGCTCTCATTTCCACCCTGTAACACACCATCTGTTTTTACTACTTCTCCCTATCTGGCAGGCCAGACGGCAGGAAAACCCACAAAGTTGTGTTTTGACAAACAAACCTCAGCAATCGTCAGTTCTAACTTGCCAGCTGTCTGGAAAAGATGAGAGTGAGCAGTTGTGAAGCATGTCAGATCAAGGTGAAGGCTAAGGGAAATGGCTCTCTCAATTGGAAGGGACTTGGTTCCAGATTAAATAAAACAACTCCTGTTGATCCAAACAGCAGGAGGGCCGTGTTAGCTACTTTGGAGATTACTGTCCCAGTCCTGGGGAAATGACTTAGACTTGTCCTATCTTTCCTGAGAGCAGGGCAGAGTAACATTTACAGAGAGTACTTCCCATGCTGGGGACTGATCATGTATCTCTCGAGACAAATGCCAAGGCTTGGACTTCAGTAACTCAGGGTAAGGCAGAAGCCAAGGCTTCCTGAGAACTAAAAGCAACAGTGAACAGCCTCGGCAGAGGACTGGCTCTACAAGCAGGTATTGTGAACGTCACTCTGAGCTGAAAGGAATACTCTATTTAAGATCAGTTACTGCTTCAATTAAATGAGGTCAAGGATCACACAGTATCAGTCAAGATGCCAAACTATGTCACTTCCTTTAGTGCTCTCCAGCTTTTTTTTTTAACAATACTTGGCCAGACAAAAGCACATCATTAACTAATTGGTATGATGTATTCCTTTAACTCTCCAGCTTCTGTGCTTGGCAGAGTATTCATAGTATTACAGACACTTGTAAGAGCAGCAACTTGGATCTAAACACAATTTAGAGATTTATAACTGGATTAAAAACCTTATCAGTGGTGGATTTGTGAACCGTGAGGTGACTTTTTTTTTTAAGGTAGGCAAGCCTTATTTTCACATTTCGGTTACATCATTAGCCCACACTGAAGTTATAGTCCCTTATACAAACTGAGGACTCCAGTGAGGCAGAGCTCCTTATTGCACACTGAAGATTGTCAAGCACACATTTCTGCATGGGAGTTGTCCAGGGAAGCGGTTGGAATACAGGTGCTGCACACGTTTCACTGTTCTTCCAAACATCATCTGTTACTCAGCTACCCTAATGCACCCAAACCAATTAATCTCACCTCACAGTGGGTCAGGACTGGCTCCACCAGCCTGTGTGCCCTGAGTGCCATGCCTAGTGTTTGCCTTTTCCCTTCAAGGGGTACAGTTTGCTTTCAAAGAAGAGGACATCACCCTTCTGTGTGCATCTTGGTGCAGATATCTGAGGTTTTCAACTCTTTCCAGCATCAAAGGGTATTTCTCATGTCAGCCTCCTACGAATTCCCCAACAACAGGTCATCTGTTGATGAAGCCCACATTGCTTGTGCTGGGTTTCATATGCAGCAGTTTCACTTAAAACAGACAAAGGCTGCTAAAGGCAGATTTTCCATCCTCTGCCTTTCCATCAGCTGATGCCTAGTGTCAAACTTGCAGTTCTGGCCTGCTTGCTCCACATCTGCTGTGCATCCATTTTGAAAGCCAGAGATGGCACAGGCAAGATCAATAGAGGTTATGATGGGAGGAGAGCAGCTATGGACATTAGATTGTTTTTACGACTGTGTAACCAAATATATGGGGGCTAAAACCAATGTGATTTGACTGAAAATCTGGGCAGCTCCTAGAAATAGCAGGCAAGATGCTCCCAGACACACTGATGGGTACAAGGAAAACAGTGGAGCAAACAGGTTGTCTGTTTAGGATTAATTTCGTTCTTTCATTGTTTTTTAATACAACTTTTTTGTCAGCTGTCAAGCTCTCATAACACAAGCCCCTGCTTTGAGCTGCAGTGCTGCCTAGGTGTTGCTAGCAAGCCTCCCTTATTTATTTTGGGTTTTGCTGGGTTTTTTTAAGCAGCGTAGTAGAATGAGCTACGCTTTCTTCATGTCACAGGCCTCCTGGGCTGGTTCTGTACACACAGAAAAAGAAGCTTCTGGCATTTTTCACATTTCAACCAGCAGTGGCTTGGCTGCATTATCAAAGCAGGGCTGGCAGATACACAGAGCAGAGCATCCAAGACCCACCGCAGACGCTGCCTGCACAGATGAACTCATAGCACAGATACTGCTGGGCCACAGCAAGGAGGCCAGGGGAAAAATAAAAACCGATGGAGACAGGGCTGAACCACGGCTGTAAAGAATCTGCTTTTCTTAGCAGGTGCTTTAAGCTCCAACATCTGCTGACCATATAAATCAAAGAAGCTCCTACAACTATTTACGCAAATGAATGACGTGAACATATAAATACACTCTAAGGTTTTTTCCCCTATTACTATTCTTGGCATTGAACCCATAGAGAAGGTTCAGAAACTTTTTGTCAGCTAGGAAGGTTATGATAAGAAAAATACCTAATCAACTGGTGTGTGGCTTGTGGAGGAATTCTCAGAGATTTTTTTGAATAAAAGTTTCAATAAGACTACCTCAGGTATTTTAGAATAGGGCTCTTTCCTACTTTTAGGTCTATCGTAAATTCAGCTCCCAGAACTGAGTGCTAATTTAATTCAAACAAAGTATTATCAACTTCATTTAAAAGAGGATTTTTCTTCTCTTTATCATGGAACTCATTTAAAGACAGCAAAGCTTTCAAAACACTCAGAAGATCTCCAGCTGAACTTCATCAGCTGTCAGGTGTGAGTGTCACATGGTTGTGTTATTTGTCACCTAATTATAAAATGCAAGCAAGTCCTTATATAAAATTGATATTCTATTCTACACCTACTCACTTATCCCCATCTATTACAGGAATGAGCTCCTCACACCTTGAGGAGCTGCCCTTTTTTGCACACCCTTACAGAATACCTTTTTCTGGTTCGGCAGGTTTCACACTTTAATCATTGTCCTGGCAAAAAAAGAAAAAGTGTCTGTTGACCCTGTACATGTGCCTCTAATAGAAAAAAAAAAAAAGAAAAAAGAGAAAAAGAGATATTTCATTCACAGGGACTTAATTATGTGAAAGCCATAACTAAGCTCAGCTAAAGAGTGTTCTTTGATAATGTTGAATAGTGATTAATTTGTGGCATTCTCCTTTTCCCCCTGCCCTGGTACTCATGTTGTGTACATCACACAGCCTTTCTGCTGACATGGCTTGAGACAAAGCCCTTTCTAGTCATCTCTGGCACAAAAAGCTGGAGTGTCTGCTTGGTGTCTGGCACAAAATGTGTCTTGCCCCATCTGATATGCACAAAGCCAGAACACAATCCCTATTTTCTGCTGGGCTTGTTTCTCTGAGACATAAGGCTACACAAACTGCATGTCCAAACCAAAAGGCTGCCGTGAGCTATTCACTCACGCCTCACACTCAGTCCAGGAAGCTCCTCCAAGCTCACAGCCTGCCTGCTGTTGCCTCACACTGTCAGTCCCACCGAGCAACAGCTTCTGGGCTGACACCGAGAGCCTGGGCCTGCTCCTGCTGCCCAGCCCAGCCAAAGCAGCTGGGTGGAATTAGTGTGAAGGAGAGGAGGTCGTCCTTTGTACCACACACCTGAGCCTCCTTCCACTGCTGCCCACACAGCAGTACTTCAAGGCAAGGGGAAGCTGCATCATGGTGAATTCTGAAAATTCCCCTCCACTCCCCAGGGAAAAAAAAAAAAATCAGCCTGCCAAAACAGAATATGTGCTCCAGAAGGGCTTTGAGTTTCACTGAATGCTTGCTTTAGACATACATACAAGTGACATCCTACAGGCCAATGCAGACAGTGCCAGATACCCCTCTTCTGCCACTCCAGTCTCAGAGGACATGAAGTGGACAAGCAGTCCCACTTGGCTCCCTGTGACTCCATCATGTGGAGCAGTTCCTATCAGTTGGCCAGCCCTCAGTTGTGGCCTTGTATTTGGTAGGCAATTTAATTTTTCTAGTGCTTCCTCACTCTCCTTTCAGAAACACACAGAGATGAGGCATCTAAAATCCAAAGATCATATATGAAGGCTGCTCTCTCTTAGCACGGTCTTAAGAATGGGGTCCACGTGCATTTTAGCTGATTCCAAAAGAACTTCTGTCCCTGATGAAGATTTCATATAAAGTGGAAAAGCATCCATTGCCCAGCTGCTTCTGTCTATGGCAATTACCTCTCTTTACAGGAACACTCAGACAGACAGATGCCCAGCAAGCACATCAGTTATCTTCCAAAGCAAGCAACCTGGCAGACAGCAGTTTCCTGCTCCCTGCTGTCACTGGATGCCGAAACTACTTCTACAGAGAGATACACCCACAGCCTGGCACCAAGTGACCCCTTCTCTTGAATGGGAAACTGCACAGCTTACAGGTAGGGTCTGTGGCTCAAGATCCCGAGCCCACGATGCTTTCTGGTCTGTTTTGCAGACAGAAAAATCCCACATCTATTTTCGTCGGTGTTTTTTGAAATTAATGGCATAATACATTGGAGCTACGGGTTAAACTCAAAGTGTCGAATGTTTTCCTTGTTGTATCCTGTCACTGATGAGATACAATCTGTGCAGTCACTTGGAATGCCAAAGAACCCTCTGCAGAAAATGCTCTGTTATGCTGTCAAGAGTAATGGCTGAGTATTGAAGAATAACTGCATGCTGCCATCTACTCACAGAGGAGATATTATAGACAGATACAATCATGTTTATTAAAGCTCATCCATCCAAAGCAGTGCAACATATCACTTGGCCACTAGAGAACAGGTGCTGAGCATTTTAATAAAAAGAATTAGGACTTCTATAAAAGTTGAGAATGTTCATGGACCTAAAAAAACCCCAACAACAACAAAATCACTTGTCACTGTAGAAGATATCAGTGAGTCTAGAATGCACCCTCATAATGCATGTGAGCAAAAGGTATATTTGGAGCAAAGTAAAAAAACCACCACCTCAGAGCAGCAAAAATGTACCACAGAAAATACACTAACAGAGAAAAATTTTATCAGACTTGATTTGCTTTCCCAGCTTTGAGCTCTCCTGCACAGTATGCTTTCATTCTTACCCTATTTACTCATTCTAATACTGCAAATGATCTGAAAAAAAATCAATGAGAAAATTCCAAGAATAAAATAAATAATGAAAAATAATAACTGTCTATCCCTAAAAGACTAATTCCTTTTATCTTAGTCAGACGTCACCAAAATATCATTGAACCAAAAAAATTATAATAATGATTGATATTGAATCATTATCAGCCTGGAGTTAACATAGGCTATTTTGCAATAGATCAGAGCAAAAAGTAGTGTAAGAAGACTGTAGAACAGCAGTAAGTATTTAAATGGTACGTGATAGCTTTTTAAAACAAGTGGTGGGGCTGGGAAAAAAGTAAATCCTTGCAGGAACTAATAAGCTCCTGTCTGCACGGTGGAGTTCACAAAATGGCAATACTGTGTCATTAGGCTGGCACAGCAGCTGAATCCCTAATACACCACAGCAGAGCTCGTGCAGGACCAAGACTGGAGTCACGGACTGCTTTACCCCCAGCTTTCTTCCACCCATCCCGGGACTTCTTTCTCTGCCATCTGGATGTTTATTTGCCCTGCCAGGTCTGAGGCACGGCAAGAGCCTCCCCTGCCTGCTCCTCAGATGTCAGCACAGAGCAAGTCCAAGCTCAAAGTGCTGCAGTCTCTTCTTCACCTTGCTGAGCAGCATGAACACCCACTAGGACAGGCAATTGCTCCTGAGCTGCCAAAATTAAGCCACGATTCCCACACAGGATCAACCACTGGAGCCAAAGCAATAGAATGACTATGCCCGTGTATTACATAGGCTGCTGTCCAGGAGTAATGTGCTTCAGGCCTTGGTCTGCTGTAATAAAACCCCAAATACTAGCAAAACAAATAATTAACGCTAGCAAAGTGCCTGTATTACCAGAGTCCTGAGCAAACAAGAGCTCTGATATTGCCTCCAAAACAAACGAGGTCAGATTACATAATGAAAGGTTAGAACACAAAAGTATGCTCCAGCAATTTTGAAAGTAAACTAATTAGGAATATCAACATAAAATACAGCCTTTAATCTGAAGGAAGAACTCCTTCTTTGTGAATGAAACAAGTGCAGCTCACTGGTTAAAGGGGAAAATATGTCTCAGGCCAGATAAGGATGAATAATAATAGAAGTTCCAAAAGTTTGAAAAGTAGTTACATAGAGAAATACACACATTAGGGACCCTTCTGCCAGCATAGAGAATCCTAAAATTGGAACATATTTATCTAAATGAAACTGAATTCTACTTTCCCTCCTCAAACCAGCCCAGTCAATGTGGCCAGCTAGGATGTCATTCCTGGCTGCAAAAAAAGCCCGCAGAGATCAAACTGGGTCCCAACCTGGCCCCAGCAGTTCAGGTTCAGGTGAAAGCATACATCCATCTCCACCTTGGAAGAGTTCCCAAGACATTATAACAAGGATCTAGATGCAGATGCAGCCTTTAAGTACCTTTTGGACAGGTGTCCTTAATCCCTTTTCTACTGTGGTTAATGCAAAGCCACTCAGAGCATAAACAGAAGGAATGGTCTCAGCAACAGGGGTTTGTAACACAGAGCATCTCCAGAACAGGCTGTGGTGGTGCCTAGCACTGCAGGGTCACAGTCAGGAGACAGAAACTTCTACACAGGGAACACCTACAACACCACCAGAAAAAGAGGCAATCTACTTTTTAAATGCTCATGAGAAATATGACCATTTCTTAAGAGGTCGTATCAGTGGATGTTAAACTATTTTGTTTACCTTGTGACATGCCCAGAAAGCCTGTCCTCACCTGGATCCAATTCAAAAGAAGGTTTGCTGATGTCTGGTGCCATATGGACACACAGTTGTTTCTCCTGCCTCATAAAGTTTGCAATCTGAGTTCTGATATAGAAAGAACTCTCCAGAGAGAAAGGTGAGGGAGCAAAATCCTGTTGCAAAAAATTAAAGTGGACAGAAAACCCATTGAAACAAGCTGCCTGGGCAGAGTTAATTTAGTTAAAAGGTATCAAGGCCATACTATTAGCTACAGCTCATTACTACAGCATGAAAGCATGTTGTTTGGCCATCAGTTTCCTGTTTCTGACACCATTTGCTTGAATGACCTTGGTCAAGTCGCTTAATACTTGTTCACAAGCTTCCTATCCTTAAATTATGGATATGGGCCTTCTCCATATCCACCAGACTTATTAAGGCTACAGTCTCCTTAGAAAAGCAGGCACCTCTGATCATGCTAGCAAGAAGTCCCAGATTTTGCTCACCTTTGCTAGTCTTTCGCACAGTTTTTAATAGTGCCTCAAGTAGTTAAGGCCAAATGCTACCACTGGTTTCATCCTCAATAAAACTAATCACTCAGCTAAACTACAAGATTAAGAAAAAGGAACTACCCCAAGTTTAAGACTTGCTTAGACTGGCCAAAAAAAAAGGAAGGAGCTTTTGGTAGCTTAGGAAAGAATCCCAAAATCTAAAATGATTCCTGAGAAAAATCTAAGATAAATTATACAGTTTCCATTTATATCTCTCAGGGAAAAAAAAAAAAATCATAGAGGAAAAGTGATTGCATTTCTTTCTCCTCAATTGCTGGTTGGATCAAAGAATTACATAGGGCAGCAAGGCAGGGAGAGCTGTCTGGCTGCCATCAGTAGTGTCTGTGCAGTCCTCACAGCCTGCAGATCCCAGACTCCACCACATTTATGAAGACCTGGCATGCCCACTTCACTACCAGTGCCCTTGGACAAATGCTCCCCATTTCCTACCTCTGAACCCATGGTCTCTCCCACTCCTCATCCCAGGGCCTGCGAGGGAGCATGTCTGCTCGCTCACAGCTCTAGTCCTTTGAAGTGCCATTGATATTCAAGCCTTGGGGAGCCTTCTGAGTCCTAACGGCACCCTCAAACACAACTCAGTCCACACCACAAATAAACTTGCTCTGGTGAACCTGCTAGTGGCTTCAGTGTGCTAACGTCAGCCTACCTCTGAAAAAAGGGCTCAGCAGCACAGGCATTGCAAAGGAAAATAAAATCCTCAGCATGGAGCCCCGGCGAAGAAAAACAGTGAGATATTTAAACCTAAGCATTTCTTTTTAAATGCTTGGGTGTTCTTTATGGAGGGAATTTCCCCCTCCCCCGCTCCCCACCAGAAGCGTCCAAAGTGTTACTCACTTTATTTACAGAGCTTTGATGTGAGCCTCCAAATTTTTAGTTCAGCTTTTAAGAATGTGAGGGTCAACTGATTTTCTTTCTGGGGAAATTAGCCTGAATTTCATACCACCATTTATTCCAAACAAGGAAATACATGGAGAAATCTGACTTTAATTCAACAGCAGTGTTTAAAATTTGAGTTTAAAATCACTGCACACATACTTTCCCCAATCATTTTTACATGCAGAACATGTTTGGCCAGTGCAAAGGCGCAGCATGACAAGATCTGTTTGTGCTCAGCAGTCCAAAGAAAATGACACCCCTCCTGGACAGAAGTTGGGATCATCACTTTGCAGTGGGAGAGGGCTGCCTGTGCAAAAATAGCAAGTCAAGAAATAACTGGAGTCCTTGAAAAAAGGCAAGCTTGACTTTCAAGTTGTGCCCTCAGAAGTAATGTCTGCTGCTGAGAGGCCACTGCTGGAACAGGAACCACGCTGATCTGAGCAGGTTTTCCACCCACAGGTAGGGCTGCTTCTACATGATGGATTCCCACCCTTCAGGTAACAGTAATTGCTCTGAACTGCATCAAGTACATGCTCATAGCCCCTGGCATTTCCATTTATTTATTTTGATTTACTGACTTCATTGGCTGGTGCCTGAGCCATTTTTTCCCTGTGGCTACAGCAGCCTCTCAAGTATGAAGTCTTTCAGTGAGGGAGCAATTTTAATGGCATGTTGAGTGCTCATTTGTAAAAGCAATCTTAGTCTCATTAAAACTTTCGGCAGTTATATCATCCAGAAAGCTCATAGCAATCATGACAACCAATTGTCTAATAGGAACAGCAAGAGGATCCCTCGTACCTGAGCTGGATGGATTCTGGCTAAAATCAGTCAGGGACAAAGACAAAAGACTCTGCATCTACTGGGATTTGAAAGAACAAATGTCTCTGACCCTGGAGTCAGATGAACCATTAAAACACAGCTACAAATCTAGGAGCTGACTCTGCAGAACATTCCTGACTTCAAATCTTCCTTCCTGTTGGGAAGCATTGGAAATGGTCAAACACAACAGGCTTTGTAAAACATGTCAACATAGCATGGGGGAGCGCTGCCTACGACCATTTCATGTTCCCTAATACCTCATCCCTGAGCTCATGCCTGCAGAGGCATCCCACACACAGCTCTGTGCTGGACTCTTCTTCCTCCCAAAACCTGGAAGGGAAAGGCAACTGACAGAGTTCATGCCCTCAGATGCTGAGGTTTTACTTGAAGCACATTCACCAGAAGAATGTCTGTACTTCCCTAGCTGACCACAGGTAAAAAAACACACAGAGCAATCCTTTATGTTGTAAGCACATTTATAACACGCAGAAATCTAAGGCCAACTGTTCTTGAACTAGAAAGCTAAAAGGTATTCCTTTCTCTGCTAGTTCAACTTGGGCAAGCATTGCCTTGAAGCTGAAGTGGCTTGGACATTACCAGCAACAAAACCATTTATGCAAAGAGTTCATTCCTGTACCTGCCATCCAATTTTCTGTTTATTATCAATTGAACAGCACTGAAAATGGTCTTCAGATCACTTGCTGCCCTGCTCTTTGGAGGGAAGACAGACACCGAGAAGGTCATTAAGGGATTCTCTACAACCAACAGAGTCCCATGTGCCCTACAAGTGTCTTGCTGCATTAAACTGAACTCACCTCTGGTATTTAGGTCACCCTTGAGTAATAAAGAAGCAATCAGGTACACAAATGAGGGCGACATGGGGACAAAGCAGTTCTTACTTATAACAACAGAGCATTTTCTTACTTAACTCACTCAACAGAGAAACAATATCCACTTCAAGCTGTGAAAGAGACATCAAGCTGGTCCCTGCCCCAGCAAACATGTGCTCAAGCAGCATTAAAATAATCAACTTTTAACTATGACATGGCTCCAGTGAATCTGGCATTCCACTGGTTAGGACCAAAGCTGCAACAACACTAGCCAACAGTTCAGATGTCTTCATCTATACTTAACTAAGTATGAGAGTGAGCTCACCCAAAGGGCCCAAGGTCACTCTGCGTTTGTTCTAGGCAGAGTAAAATGCAGTCAGATGCTTGGCTTAAAGACAACAGCTAAGATGTCTAACTCTTACCTCTTCCTCTACTTATTCGTGAGAGAAAACTTAAATATGGATAACTTTCTGGGTTTAGAATCCCCAGCTTCACGTCTATGAAGTACAATATTTTGTTTGATAATTATTTGATAATCACGGTTTCTAAAATATGTTCATTTTACGATATTTTATTTATTTATATGTAATTCTTCCGTGTAACACCACTGTGAATCACTAACAGGTATAGGTGATTAAACTGACAACAATACTTGGGTACTTATACACAAGGTATACTGTCACATTAAAACTCATTTTAGCACCTAATCCACGCCACTCTTTCAGAGTGTATGTGTGTACATACATATATATAAAAATAATTATACATATTATGTATACATATAATACATATACACAGAGTTTACTATACATGTTTCTAGCGTTACAAAGAGTTATCCATCTCACACTTGTCCCCAAGAAAGAATTTCAGGCCTTAAAACCTAAAAAACCCTTTGTGTGTACTTACTAAGCTAGGCAACGTGTTGTACATTCACCAAGTTTCCCTTGAAGCAGAGTAGAGAGTAATTAGCTAAGCTCTTTACTGTAGCATCGACCACCTAGAAATGCAAAGCTTATACTGAGAAGGAAGAAGCAGTGAGCATACTTTGAAATGCGTCTACATTTTCTCTTCCCATGCCTAAAAGGAAGAACTATCTCTTGCACCAAACCATGACTCTTTTAGAGTCAGAACAGCACTTAGTACAAAAAAAACCAAAACCCTGATGTACGTTGGATGCAATTATCATACAAGCCTGCAATTAAAAAAGATCCTAACCTAATATACAGCCTTTTCCAACTTCCAGAGAAACCCCAAGAACTTGATCTTCCCATGTATAGATACACTTGTGAATTCTTAGATTCAATATTAGAGTTGATTTAGTTATTCTATTCAATCTCTAAGGATATTTTCTCAATTCCTTTGAAGCTAGTAGATGCAATCTTTTTTTCACAAATTAAATAGTGACCTATAGTTTCTGCCAGCTTATGAAAAGGATTTTACAATAGTCAAAAAGGCTCAAGACCATATTGCCTTGTACAACTTAAAACATGTAGGAAATAATGATCAATAATAAAGCAAATGTAAAATTAATTCTTCTGGCAAACATTTCATTTATGTCAAAGCCTGGGCAAATAATTAACATGACTGTTTATGAAAAGTCTGTTAAAAATTGGAAAGACATTAAAAAAGCAAATCTGATTTATTCTGTTGAGAAACATCCAGTAAGCTGGACAATCTACACCAGATGAGTTAATGAAGTAAACACGTATTTTCTTCAGAAACACCAAACTTCTTAGAGGGTGGCAAGAGGCACAGAGCTTTCCTGAAGGCACGTCACAGCAGGAAGGCAGCTTTTATGGCATATCACCTCTAGGGACATCATCCTGGATACACTTCTCCATACAGGAATTTTGCCATGGACACCAACAGAATCAGGATAATCTCCCTAAAACCCGAGGTCCTTTTGAATTAGGTTTCACTTAAGAGAACAAACAACAATACCACCACTTGTGTTTGCTTGCAAACAGCAAGGAAAACAAGCAAACAAGACAAGGAACAGCAAATACAGCTCCGGTTAGACATAAGCAGGTGCCTAAATTGTGCGTGTGTAAGTATTTCCTCTTAATGTGCTTTTCCAGGACACACTGGTAAGCTTCACAGTTTCAAATAAGGCACACTAATGTCATTTACAATTTATTTTCATTTTCACATTGCCACTAATCCGGTGAAGGCATTCAGGGGCCTGATCCCAGAGAGATTTAAGCATGTGCTTAACTTGAAGCACTCGAACTTTCTCACTGACTTGTGGTGAATTACGCCCAATGATGTAAGTATGTTAGTTGGTTGTTTCACAGGAAAGCAATAAAGATAAATTCATTAATATTTGTCTACAGCAGTGACAGTTGCCACAAAGAACAACATCAGGAAATTATTAAATGCATATTTATTGCAAGGTTTACATAACCCCTGGCATTAAGCCATCACTACAGGAAGAAATATTGTGGAGTTGTTTCACACTTTGTGCATGGTTCATGCTGTGCACTGAAGCTGGTAATATCTGGAAGAAATAAGCATGTGTTTATATAATTGAAATGCACATAAAAATATCCACACACAAATACACACACACATTCCCAGAGTATGTGGTTTAAATAAGTTACCTTAAATATGGTATTTCTCAACTTCTGAGAGCTTGACTTTGAACCTTGGAATATTTCTTTGATTAAAAGGCTTTGGGGTTTGCTTGTTTTTCCTTCCCTCCAGTGCTGTCTATTAGGTTATACATTTACCTCTGTAAAGCTAGTGTATTTGCAGTAAACCATGTGCAGTTACCTAAGTCTTCAACCTTGCTTCAGCATTAAATCATCCAGAAAAGCAATTTATTGCTTCATATATTCCAACACCATGAACAATATCCATTAAATCTCCATCTCATATAGTGACCACATTGCTTTATGCTTGGATTGCAGTCTTAATATTACAGCCTCTCCCAGACAGTGGATTACCCTCTCCCTGCCAATGTGAGGCTCACTACCGCATCTTGTGGCACCCTAATTCCCAAGATGTGCAATGTATTCTCCCAGCTGTGAGAAAACAGTCTCCAGTTTAAGTATCTCTCTGTGGTAGGGAGTAAACATTGAACCCAAGTCAGTACTTGTTCTGGGAGCAGAGGAACCACCAAATTGTTCCTTCAAAACTACAACATAACCGTCTCAGAAGTTGCAATAACATCTCAGTGCTAAATCCCATATGGAACATGAATTGAAAGTCTCATAAATGTACCACATAAAATCAATTACAATGTCAGAAGCATTTAACTTGTTTTTTTCCCCTGAGCCTGTACATCTTGTTGAAATAAGAGCCTTTCAGTCCACTTTTAGCCAAATCTGAGTCTAATGGATATTGCTTTTTAAGACACTAAAATCACTTTTATTTCTTTCCCTGACCGTGTAGAGCAGGCTCTCATTAATGTACTGTGATTATTTTTTAGACTTTCTTCCTCCAAAACCATTGGAAACACCAATTCAGCAATTCCAGCCTTTGGTGCCTACAGTGCAGAAAGGATTTACAATAAGAAATTACTATTACATGCTCAGTGAGATAATTTTTGGCCAGTGGTTAGAAAAATCTGCCAAGAAATCTGCCGCTACCAGTGGCTTAAAAAGGTTAGTGAAACCAGTTGCTATTTCTGCAGCAGCTTCCATGAGATTTATCACACCTTTTTACCTAGAGTCTGACACTTGGATTAGACAGGCCAGCAAAACTCTAGGAAAAAAGCTATCATGCAACAGGTATTCAGAGGACATTTCTTCATGGGCAAATGCAGCACGCTGAGAGTCAGGGTGTCCTATCTTCCCAAAAAGAGGTCGTAAATCTTAGCTTAGGTGGCTACCACGTTGAGCATTTCAGGCAGCTTTTTCAACCTTGGAGGTTTGGGCAACCTGCCAGTAATGAAGATGTATTAATGCTTAATGCAGCTTAATGTAATAGGTGTCATGTTCATAATTTACAGAAGCTCTTTCTAAAGCATTAAATTCATTTATACTCCTTAAAAGCTACTCAATCCTCAGGGCTAAGTTAGTTTGGTTGGTGGGAGGTGGCTCTTTTTAGGATCAAATGATATATAAATTGTTAACATATCCAAACTCATCCATTAGTGCATGTGAAAGCAATAAATGTGCCAAAGTAGCAATAACATGATCGAGGAAAGTCACTGTGGTCATTAGGGCTGAAAGGGTTTCATTTATGGTACCAAAGAGAATGAAGGCTGTAAAATAAACCTCGGGAGTCCTGGTGACCAGAAGGCTCGCCTTATTTTGTTAGAATAGAAAACATCTTTTGTTCCATAAATGGTTACATATTATATCATCAGCTTCATCGTCACTTCTGCCACCATACTCTCCTCAGATTTAGAAATTCATACACGGCCCGAACAATACAAGAGAGTCGGGCACCCAAATGCCTGGGCCTTTGCACAGGAACTCAGAGACACCATGGAATGTTTGCAGCCACCTGGAAGGGTGGGAGGAGATTGGCAGTTTGGGACTTGCTGAGCTCTGGGATGCGCTTGCTTGGCAGCGGAGATCTTCCTGGTGTAAGGAAAGGTTTGTGCTGCCTCCAGACTGAGGCCCAAGTGGCCACAACACATTCCCCACTCAGGATCCTCCCTGAGAGATTCCATACAGTGCTGCTGTAAGGAATGCAGTGCTGCTAGAAGAGGCACAGAGCACTAAGAGTACAGAGGAGCGTTGGGCAAGAAGGACTTCTTGCCGTCTGTGTGCCAGTAACAGAAGGCAGGCCCTGGTGCTGGAGATGTCTCTGTGCTGCCAGCAAGTGAGCCAGATTCCACAGTTATCAAAACAGACCAATCTTCCCTTGGTGACAGCTGAAGCTTGGCCAGTTTTGAACCAGTGGCAAAACTCCTCTGGGAACCCGGGATTAGACATTTTAGATCAATAAAGATCTGTAAAATCTGCACTTGCAATACTGTAGTTACAGTCCCCCTAGTGTCAGAATCTCAGCAACTTACCACATCCCAAATTACAGCACTACCTTTGTCCTGATGCAGCTGTAGGTCATGTTGTAGAACCTAGTCAGCACTGAAAGTTAAAAGCTTCAAATGGCTTTGCCTTTTTCCTTTTTTGTTTCCAAAATGTTTCCAAACACCAGCTCCCGAACTGTGCTCCTGCTAGGCTAGAGACGTCCAGCTGGGGTCAGACAAGTTGGTCTGTAACCCCACTGAGAGCTGAGTTTGATCAGAGGCACCCATGTTGAGAAAAGGACTACACAGAATACTACTACCTGTTCTTTGTCCACCTTGTCCTCAAGGAAGAACAAGTGTTCCCTAAAAAAGGGGATTAACCACCAGACAACAAGGACCTGGTCAAAGACCACACCAGATGCCCCAGTAGCAGAGCACTGGCCTTCCTCTGTTGTTGTTGTTTGCCTGGTTTTTAATCTGTATTTTTCCAGCCCAACCAAGAGCTGCCTGAAGGAATCTGCATCAACACCAGGCTGAATTTCTTAGCGAATGGTGCCTATATGTGTGTTATAGGTACATGACAGAGCTGAAGCTGTGCCTCCACATGCACTGCTACGGGATCAGAGTGTGTCTAACAACCTGTAATTAAGTCATGTCATGTAGCCAGATTCAACTTGGAGAAAAATGCCTACAGTAATTGCATTTAGTTCATCTTGTAGCATGGTCCCCATCATAACTGCTAATTCAATTGTACGTTCATTCTGCCAGCTCATTGCCATTAAGCACACATTTAATTACTTCAATAAAGGATTAATATGCAGCACACAAAAGAAAGGACATCATGCCTTGCCAAAGCACACAGCTGCCCCACCATTTAGTGAGGAGATAAAGAAAGAATATCATTGGGCAGTATAATCCTGTTACAAATACATCATTATTAGATGAACATTCGGGACTTTTATTTTTGTGCTTGTTATTCACCACTCAGCATACATATCTTTCCTTGGCACCAGAAAGAGTCATAATGTGCGAGTGACAGCTCTGCCATTGTTGTCCCAGCGATGGCACTGCTGGCCCCCCTCCTCGCTCCCCCACAAGCTTGTAAGGTTGCTCTTATCTCGTCTCCAGGCGAGGGCTTACAGCAGCTACATTACAACATCCTGAGATAAGGGGCCCTGCTTGACATTATTTCTGTCTGTGCTGCAAACAACTGACAAGCATGGCAAGCATAAAAAAGAGTGAGAGCAACAAAGGCGGCTGCCCCCTCCCCGGCTCCCCCCTCCCGCCTCAGAAGACAGCTCATCAATTCTCCAGGATGTACACAATCATTATTGTAGGGGAAACAAAGACCAGTGTCAATTGTGCAGTGTTATAAAGCAGTCCCTCAAATTAAAACCATGTACCTAACTGCATCTGATGGCAGAAGCTATTTAGCAGTGATATTTTACGGAAAGGCAATGAAAAGCAATAACTGCTTTATTTAATGTATCTGTTCAATCCAGCTGCCTTGGATGGGCCTTAATAGAAGTTGTCGATCAATGTCAGTGCCTTTGAAATAACTGCAGCAGACTGCAATAAACATGAAGGAAAGATAACTAAAGCTACTGATCAGCCTCTTGTTAACTTCCTGCACCCAGAGATTTGTCATTTGTTTGTACTACTTATAATAGCTGGGGCTGGATGATTATCATTGGTGCAGGGGGCTGTGTGAGTGTGAGGGGAGGAATGAAGCCAGTTGGGGAGAGGCACTGACCAAAAAATTTCACCCAGGATACCATGAATTCTGCATCTCTCTAACAGATCTGTTCTCCTGCTGTTTCAGTTCAGGACAGCTATTCCCTCACATTTCTCTGGTCCACACAGGAACTTGAAAAACAAAGTGTCAGGGACAACCCATCTCTTGCTCACCCAAGGCCACATCACATTAGCAACACCTCAACTCTTCTAATATTCTTACAATAATTATCAGAAAATCTGATTTACATATCCAAACAGATGCTTGAGGTGGTGGTGTAGAGGCAGGTAGAATGCAAGCAGCTGCCTTTTAGGGAATGAACTTACTCAAGTCAAGCCAACCAGGCACTTGTGGAAGAGAAGCAGCAGAGCCTGATTTGTTCAGCTTGGGGAAGCAATTCATGATCCACCCCTCTGCTGAATCACGCATCATATCCTTGGCATCGTGCAATAGCTGCTCCTGAGGGAATATCAGACAGCCAAAACCCCCCAGCCTTTTGCAAAAAAGCAGCTTTTGATGGCAACTGCAGGGAGCTGAGTGTATTCCACTTGTCCAAAAGCAGATCAGCCTAAGCAAAAGCAAGGACTCCAGCAGGGCGAAGGCACACGTGCTCCTCCCCAGCACTTCCAGGATACAGCTGCAACAGGAGTCAAAGATTTAGGAAGGGGCCAATACATGAGCTTAATTCAGCAGTGCAATGAAAACACAACTGTTGACTTTCAGCTGATCTGGTCAACCCATTCACCTTGTGTTTGAATAACTCTTTTGACAAGATGTGATTATCTAGTTTTCTCGGCAATATTTTAAAGCTGCATGTTGGCAGCCTTCACAGCAACAAAATTTGTTGTCATTTTACCTCTAGAGTCTCAACAGGCTGATTGTTATTTGTTTTGCTTCAAGGAGGCCAGAGAGAGCTCAACAGGGACCTGTAAAAATTCAGGAAAATACAAAAATATTCTTCCCACTTTTTGCAGTCTATCGATTTTGCTCGAAGACTGTTAGAATCTCCCTCAATATACTGAAATTGTGGTCCCTGAAATTTTATCTGCTGGCCTCCAAGGAACAGCAGGTAGGAATTTTGTATTACCAGGGAGTCTGCAGCCAGCATCCCAGTATTTCACATAAAACATTGCCAAGTTATAAATGAGGATCAGCAGAATCCAGGCTTCAGTATTTGCACTATTGGGCTAAGAGTTTCCCTTTTTTTCCCTCTGGTATCCAAGTACTATTAGGACAAAGTCTAAACTGAACTTCCATTAATTACAGATTTGTAATTGTAAAGGTTTGCTTCAGGTCAGCATCCAAGTGTAAAGACAAAAATTCCCTTCAGGACTTTTTCTTGGCAGTTTTGTAACTTCATAGGGAACAGAGCCTCTTTTCATCTCATCTTTTCATTACATGGCCCTCAGCTATGCAAGATGGATTCTGAAAGCATGGGAAAATAGGATCAAATGCATGCTATCACTTCTGCTTTAAAGGCAGAGAACATAAACCCAGCAGTAAATTGACTCCTCCCAGGGCATGCAAGAGCTGCAGCACAAGCAGACAACTCCTGCACGTCAGAACTGATGCATCGAGCCCAGAACCTGCCCATGGGTCCTAAAGGTGTGACAGCACTCACTGACCTGGCATCCAGCTGCACGCTGCAGAGCATTTAATTGCTGTGCAGCTACTGGAAATGGCACCCAAAACTCTTTGGACACAGAGCAGCACCTCCACAGGAGTCCACAGCAAAATGTGAGTTAAGGGAGAAGGCAGCAAGGACAGAGTTCTGCTGACAGCTTGCGAGATAACACATATTTTAATGTCTCAATTTGGTTATTGCATCTGCAGTGTGTCCTTGCTAGCTGCATCTCAGCAGGGTGCCCTTTCCTTTCAGCTCAGAGATGTTACTTTCCAATCCATATTTTTTCCTAACATATGCTTCATTCATAATATGGCACTTCACAGCTTTTAAAAGAGTATTTTTTCTTGCTCTTGGCTCTACATATGTGAAAAAGAAATAAATGTGTAGGGAGAAGATAGATGCGGACTCATATCTCTCTCACTTGTCTAGATGAAAGCATGCTCCGAGTTTGAGCAGCAAACCATGCAATTAATAGCTCTGCCCATTTTCAGTCCAAATTCAGTCTTCCCTGAGAAAACCAGAAAGGCCATTAGACTAGATACCATTACTATCGAACTCAGTGATTGTAATATACAAACTCCAGCCATTTCATAGTCTCAACATTTACAATAAAAATCTCCAAAACCTGTACCAGGAAAAAGGCACAAAAACACACAGATTGCGGCATAATTGAATGCCATGGACAAATGCTTGGTGTTCAAACACTACTGCTTTAAGCAGAAAACATCTGACCCCAGTATTGACCTTTAAGGTGAAGGGATCATGCTGCCATTTCTGTCTTTGCAAAGGCTCCTGCAGCATGTGCAAAGTTAACAGGGCTACTCAAGCGACCCCAAACTTGTTTTAGCTGGATCTCCCCAGGTCCTAAGGGACAAAACGCCTCCTGCATTTCCAAGGCACAGCTCAAGCAAAGCCCTTGATATTCCTCCTAGACATAGGAGATGTCTAGGGACTAGAATGAAGGAAATTGAAAGTGTAAGGGCGGGTATATAAAGTATCTGAGGCTTCTCCTTGGAATAGTTTCTCAACATCTAGGAGGACTTGAGTTAGATATTTCCTAGACCAGATGTGGTTACTCTGTATTTAATAGGAAAGGCCACCACAGAATGAGATTTAGGCCCTTCAAATAAACGTCTTACACAAAAGCACTTACTGGAAGTGATTTGCCAACCAACAATTTTCATGAGCCTTGTGACTTAGAGTTTTGAAAATGATATATAGGAGCTAAGTCTTGAGAAGCAGGATTTCTCTCTGGGATCAAAAATTAGGGGATTTATCCTACTTTGTCCATTCAAAAACCTGTAGACGCACATGAGTAGCAACAATTTACAAAATTATATGAATCTCTTTGACTAACAGTCTTCTGTTGGAGAGCCTCACCAGTTTAGAGGCATGAGGCTTGTCATTGCCACTCATCCCATGTACTGGATTAAACTAAGAGAATCTCCACAAGTGCTCTTAAACCAGTGTTTACAGGCAGTTGCCTTTCTCACTAAGGCCTGCAAAGAGGTGTCAGTTGCTTGACTACCTGCTGATACCAAAGAGGAAAGAGAACAAAGAATAGGGGAAGAAAGTTATGGCTTTCCACACTTCACCAGCATGGAGGGACCTTGAGCATCTAACAGCATGCTCTTTTACTGCCCAAGGCATGTCCTTGTTCCAAGAACTCAGTTCCTTCTATCCCACTCACCATCTGAAAGGAGTGCAATGAATTGCAGCTCATCCTCCTAAACCTGCAGTCTGCATATCTTCCTCATCAGGATGCACAAATATCCAACAATTAGGTCCTGATGTAGCCAGTTATTAGCAACTGAGCTAATAATGCCAAACACTGCCAAGGGGCAAAGCTGGAGTTGAGAAACACAGACCTAACACACGGCTTCTGCCAGCAAGAGGAGACTCAGGCTTGCACTGTGGTAATACTCCCCACATCAACTCCAGGCACTTAAGTGTTTAACACAGGGGATCCACTCTTTGCCCTACACTCAGAGGTAACCACTGTTATCAGTCTGAAAGAAAATGGAAGTTTCTCAGGTTAAGGAAGAAAAAAAACCCAGCTGTTCCAAACTAATAGTGAGCAAAACTCTGCAGGGAGCCTCATTTTGACCTCCCACCTAGGGCCCACACAACTGCTGGCAAATGGCAATTGTGCCTACAGAGTCAGCCCATGGGGAGAGGACTACAAGGTCCCATCGTGGGCTGGCTGGAGGAATTGAAAATACTGAGGCCATTAGCACAGGAGCAGGCGCAGCCAACAAACACTGTCCCACCCCCTCCTGCTGCTGGGCTGCCCACCGGGCTCCCACTTCAGTCCCCCTGCTGGAGAAATCAAAAGGGCAGGAACTACACCACTTAACACAGCAGCAGACACATTTTCAAGGCACTCTGAGTCTTTATCCTGAGGGGGCAACTTATTTCTAGCATTTTGCAAAGTAGTCAAAGAAAAAGACCCCAGGAAAAATACAATAGCAGCAAGTGGGTTGTGAGGCAAGGTACAAGAAGCAATTCCTGGAGCTAAATTAAGGAATGGGTGAATTGAAAACTTAGAAATGGAGCAGATTACAGACAGATATTTAAACAGCTTCAGCTCTGCACAGCACTGACATTCTTTTTCTTTCCTTCCCCTTTTATTTTTGGCTTTACACTTGTTCACTTTCAAACCAAGAGACCCGGCAACACTGACATAATTTTGTCTTAACCTTTTAAGAATACATGCCAGGAGACTGTGCAAGCTACTAACTCTTAGCTTACTTTAGCTCCCTGCAAATTCCATCCTGTGAATTAGCAGTTGCTAGAATCCAAAACTGAGTTTGTTTTCAATCTCAGGCCCTTCAGGATAAACAACAATCCCCTTTGAAGCCCATCATGCAAAGACTGTCACCTGGAGATCTTCTGATCCATCCGTTTCCAGTTTTTGCAGCATTTACTCTTCTACATCCTTTCCTTAAACAAAGTTATTATTTGTTTTCTTATTTCCTACAGCTTCTTTTTTTGGCCATCCTACTCACTGAGACATATCAACCATTTAGATGACCCCCTGCATCTGCTTTGAAGATACTGTTAGTGGTAGAAGTCATAGTATTTGGAGAGCCAGAATTGCCTTTCACCAGCACTGGCTTAAGCACTTAGCAGAGTGCATACATTAAAAGTTAGATTTCAGCCATAGCAATCATTTCCAGATCACCTTTGTTTTGGACAGGACTACGGTAGGCCTTGGTGCAAGGTCAAGTTGTGGGTTTTTTTGACAGCAACAAGAAAAAATACTTGGGAATCAGGTTTAAGCAGAACAAAAATTATGGGGTTTTTTCCCAGGTGTAACTACTGAGGCAGACCCAGTTCCTCCAGACTCCCTGAAAACACTGCTGCCCATTCCTACTTTACCATACAATGACTTCACAATGTAGGCAAATGTCCACGAGAGATTAGCATGCGACTGCTAACCTCATTTCCACTTGTGACCCAAACCTAAACTGATCCTACTGTCTCAAGGAGTGAAAGGCCAGCATACTGCATTAACCCAAAGAAATGGAGATATTTTTCCCATGGTCTCTTACCTCTTTAAGCTTCTCTAACATGCAGCCTCTGTTCCTCATGTTGGCCAAGGTATCACATAAATCAGGTTTGCTTTCTTATTTTTCAGAGATTGGTAGTTCACACTTTTCCATGTTCCCCAGCATTTCCTCCATCCCTCTGAGTGCTGCAGGCTCACAGCTGGAAGTCAAGATCTTTCTGTTCAATCTGTCCAAAACTGTGCAGCACTACCCATGCAGAACACCTTGCACCACCTTTTAATTCTACACAAACAGCCAAAAATACAGCAATGAAGTATTGCAGGAAGGGTTCCTACAGCACGCAGAGAGCAGACCACATGTGCTCACGGAGGAAGAGTGTTTCTCTGTGTCCTGCACAAGTGCTGTTTCCATGTCATCCCACGTGCATTTTTCTCCCTTTTAGAGGCCCAACTGTAAACCCACAACTGCCTTCCACTTAATCAGGTTCTGTCAAGCCAGTGCATGATCCAGCTTTTAGATAACAATATCTTGTAAAGAAAAACATAACATTGTGACAGAGAGGACTGAAGCAAAAGCATTTCTTCATTAACTGCACAAGCAGGAGAAAAAGTGAACCCATGACCACAAGAAGTTATGTGCTATTCAATACAGCTTCTAGTTTTTTAAATCAGTGGTGGAAAACACGACTTCTGCAAGTACCTGCTGCACAGACACACTATCAACAGCTAATGTACAACAGGCACTGACACTGCTTTGTAGACCAAAACCAAGCACTTGGCTATTTGTGTTAAGTCAGGAGCAAGCACAGTGCTGGGTGTGTGTAGCACTCAACATCTCTAGATCTGCCCAAGCAGCAACACAACTTGTTTTCATCATGTCACAAGGTGTTGGGCTACACTATGTGGTGATAGAGAGGCCCTGAAAGCCGGAGAGAGAGAGAGCCTCTTTCCTGCGCCCGTCGGTGACCCTGGGACTGTATCCAGGTCACCGGGGATGGGCAGAGAGAGGATTGTGAGTTTGTGGACAGGGATGGACCTGTGAGAGGTGATGATTGTAGTTTGTGAGCTTACAGGGTATTGTTTACCTGTTACCATAATAGGCAAAATCTGGGCACTACCCCAGGTGATTGGGGGACACTGTGGTGAACATCTGTCCTGTTTACATGATGTTATATCCTGGGTGTGCTGGTATTTAGGGAATTCTGGGTGCGCAATAAAGGCTTTGCATTTTCCCATCTTGTGTGCGGAGTCCATGCCCATGCATGATTACTGCAACAAGGGATCAAGAAAACAATAACTTTTAGAGAACCTGGATGTGAGGGTTTATATTTGTAAATGAGTAAAGACAGATTGCAAAGACATTTTCTTTCCTTTAATTCTTTCTCCTTGTTTTCCAGTAGTCTTTGCATATAAAAGCAGCCAAAGTAAACAGTTTAGAAAATTCATCCATATATGATAAAACCATGGAGGAGCCACTAACCACAAGCATCTCAATCTCCCTGTTTTACTTTAATAATAAATATTCTTTAAGTCAGGGATTTACAAAGGTATCTGCAGTATGACCTCCATCAAGAGAGTATCTAAATACATATATAACTTGTGCTATATTCTAAGGCCATGCTGAGCAACCCAGGAGCCCCCATTGTATTTTGTGGTAAAACCAGTCACCTCTGTCAGGTCTGGGAGTAAGGATACAAAAATAACCACTCTCCAAACTAGATAATTATTGGATTTGCTACACACAATCACTCTGCTTTCTCCTCCTGCCAGAACTTTCACATCCCTGAGATTACTCTGTGCAAGAGTCTCTGCATTTAGACTTAACTGTCCATGTATTAAAGCAAAGCCAACAAATCATGACTATTAGACAAGGAATGATAATATAAATTTACCAGTACCTCTGGAGATGTAAGTAGAGTAGTCCCAAGGGGTGAACTAAGAATAGCATCAAAGAGCTTGGCTAGGGTTATTGTCTCTAATGGACAAAATTGAATTGACCACATACTGTCTGCACTTAATGGCAAAAGTAAATTAATTTACAGCAAATGACACCATTTGGTCAAAAATTGGTGCGATTGGCTACTGACAAGTCAATGACAGGCTGACCACAGGACACCACTAATGCAAAGACAAGCATTTAGAGAGTTCTGAAGCTGCAGGACAGCAGCACCACAGACAATTCCTCCTCAGGGATAACAGCAATATCCAAAGCTGCTTACTTAGCAAGTTTTGTGAGAGTGCCTTTCAAAAATACATTAATTAGGGATATCAATTTTATTTTTATTGCATTTTACTAAGCTGACTGTTTGAAAACACTTCTTGTTTGTTTTATTTGAGAACTTCACAAGGACATCAAAAAATTACACAGGCTTCTGTTCCTTCATTTGAAAAAATAATGCGTGTTCATATGTAACTCAAGTTGGCTGCAGACAGCAACACCACAGTTATGTTCAAGTTGCCTGGTGAGATTTATCCAGAGTTCTGAACTCTGAGACCCATTAACCCAGTTGTTAACACTCACTAAAGGGTTGTACATGAAATCTGTGGCCTAAGTGGTGTGAGAAGCCAGGGGTTACCCTATTTGAAGTTAAAAGCCTCTTAAGATGACCATCTCCGAGTTGTTCAGTGGGTCACCATGCCCCCTAAGCCTCTTTGTGACAATAGAGTGAACCTGAATTCAGTGACTCCTACACTCATGTCAGCCTCCTATAGTGTCCACACCACTAAAGGCTCCAAATCTTTCTCAATGCCTATTAAATTCTTTCCTACTACTAAAGTGAGTCCTGCTCTATGCAACAGCTTTCCCAGACACCGCAGCCTCTCTATGGAAAGCTGTGGGACCACATAATTGCAGCAATGAGGCTGCTGAAGTGGCCTCCCTGTGCTGCCCAGCAGCAGAGGTGAGCCTCCACACAGGCAGCTCCTCCGGTGCAGGCTGCCAGCTGCAACTCTGACCTCAGCAAAAGCAACACACACAGGCACTGAATAGGTGGGGGAGTTGTTGGGGGAACAGTTGATTAAAGTCTTGAGGAATAAAAGGAGGTTAGATTTAAGGTCTTGCATCACACAGAGGGCCCTGCTGAATTATTGACAATGGAAGGCACTTTAATTGCACTGCTTAAAAGCTCTCAACTGAAAAAAAAATAAAAAGGCTATGAAATCACACTCTTCCTTCACACCGCTTTGATTTTACTCATGTACTCTATAGACCTTTAGTAGTTACTCTTAATTGCCTTTTGCCAAAGTTTTCATTTGAGTTGCATCTTAGCTAGGACCTGATTTTTCCACTCTCTGACTGAAGAAAACCAGGTCCTGAAGAGGTGCAAGCTTGACAACATGTTTCTGTTAGTAAAATCAGATTATTTACAGAGCAGGAAGATTAGGCCTTAAAAAGTTTCATTTCACATTTAAGATTCCCATTTCCCCCTTTTCAGTGGAATTATACACATGCAAGGTGTAAGCTCCACACTTAAAACAGCCACCAGCTTTCATTCATCTCTACACACACAACCTATATCTCCAGGCCATATCACATAAAACACAGGAGCTGATGAAGTCACTAGAATAACATAAATAAAAAAAATAGTCAGAGCAGCTTGGTACCCACAGACATTGCTGAGTCTTCACTTAGTGGATCACCTTGGGAAGCCACTTAAGGCATCAAGGGAAGCTGAAGTGTTCTGGCTGTAATCTCCAATACCTCGTGCAGCCACCACAACCTCTGAGGAATGCAGCTAGTATCAAAGATTTAATGCTTCTTCACATTAGTGATGTCAGCACAAAATGGCCATCTTCTCTGAATAATTTATCTCCCCACTGCATAATTTTCTTATCTCTTTTTCCCTTTTGGCTTTTTACTGTAGATGGGAAGGCAAGTGGCTGTTAGTCCTCGAAAAAACCTATGGAGCATCCTTCCCATCAATCAATTAAAAAACACTTACCTTACACTCAACATGATTTATTTCTTGTTAATACAATTGTCTCACTATATCCTTCTATTATTATACCCTTAATTCCATTAGCCATTCACTTAATGCTCTCTTTAAAGCTGACCCCAGTCTGGGGAGAAGGGAGAGAAAAGTTCGTCTAATAGTGGCAATGCCAATAAAATTCTGAAGCTTTTCTCTTAAAATCCTGTAGGTCACAGGAAAGACAGGTCCCGAACATATCCTGCTTGCTCTACAGGAGAATATTTATTTTTCATTCACTTTCAGCTAAATGGTTTGTTGGCTCCAAGCTATTTGTATTTTCATATTTCACTATCTGTTGCAGTCCTTCGACACAGCAAATTTACCAGAGAAGAGAAATCTTTCCCATTCCTCCTCTAACAAAACCAGCTGTGATTTTGCAAAAAGCCTTCTCAATTTGAGAAACTTTGGCTTATTCCTCGGGTGAGGTTAGAGCCTGACGCCCTCCTGCCCACCAGGCCACGCATTTACTGCTGGGAGGACACTTTGAGACAACACCTAACTATGGAATCCACACCAGGCAAGACCAAGGTTACCCAAGTATGTTGCTTACATGACTGAC
Source organism: Ifrita kowaldi (assembly GCA_013398055.1). NCBI lineage: Eukaryota > Metazoa > Chordata > Aves > Passeriformes > Cinclosomatidae > Ifrita > Ifrita kowaldi. Next base: position 111,420 of record VZRS01007960.1, on the reverse strand, counting down.
AGTATCCTCTGTCAAATAAAGTTCACATAACCAACAGATCAATTCTTGGGCATGGGGGAGTTTGCCAGTGCCTCAGCTTCAAAACACAAATCCATTGGTAACAGGTTGCTTGTTTGCTTTCCTGGTGACACGGATGTCAACAGCCACAGCTTCTGCTTCCTGAGAAATAAACTCTCAAAGCGGAAGGCAGAACCACCTTTCCTCAGGCTAAATGGTCACCTTAGAAGTCGTCTACATGCAGAATTCCAGACCTCTCCTTCAGTGCAACAAATCACAGTTCATCTGGGCAGCTCCGAGTTCACAAGGACACAGTCAGAATAGAAAACTCACGAATACAGCACACCATGTTCCACCTGCTGACCAGCAATAGGCAAAATCAAAGGCAGAAGGACCTTTGGGAGAACCTAAAAAACAGTAATTCCTGTGGATTAATTGCATCAGGATCATTATGCTTTCTTAACAGCTTCCACGCAATTAGTCTTTTGTCTCTGTCTGGACCCTTTCCCTCAGTTTTGTTTTTAATTAGAGTAATATTAGTAAGACTGTGAAATATTTCATACCTTCCTCAGTGCACATTCACACATAGATGGATCTGTGCCAAGGGATTTGGGTTTGGATGCTAGGCTGGTATCAGTAAAGGTCAGAATCTTAGATTTTGGCTCAATCCCTCCAGGCAACCACCCAATGGTAGGTTTCAATTGCTGAATCCTGCATCCTTCCACTGCACAAAGACCTTCATTCATGCTGTTGCCACAAAACCCAAAGCAGTTTGCAAGCTACGTGTATTGTAGCTTTATTTTTGCTCCTTTTTTTGGTATGTAACAAGGAGTGTTAATTCTCATGCATTCAGGAGCACAGCACTCATTCCATGAGCTCAGCTGAAGCCAAATCCATAGGATGGGGCAAGATCATGCTCCCATCTCCATGGGAACCACAATGTCAACACTTGGCCACCACAGTAGCCTGGTTATAAAGTGCAAAACTAAAGGAACAGAAAGATATATCTATCGTGAGCATAATAGTAGTAATCTCCAACAAAACTTACACATTGCCAGGGACCAAGCCATCCTCAAAGAAGCACAATGTGCCTAACCAAGAGCTGCCCATTAGAGGTTCATTTCCAATAATTTTCTTCCTTCCACCTGTATCACCAGAAATTTAAGCAGCATTGCCAGTGAAAACACACAGGTTTAAGGTTTTGGTGTCATTTTTTGTTATGGCATGCTTTTTACTGCCCTCTCTCATCATCACTGACAACAATTCAAGACCAAAATGCTTTTCATGGTTTGGGGTAGTGCTCTGCATGCTAAGAGTTTCTCAAAAACATAAAATTATGAGAAGGAAATGCTTTTCCCAGCACTTGCAAAAGTTTCAAGGCAGTTAAAATAGAACTGCTAGGCAGACCATACAACATGCAAGCGCCTTACCATGGAGCTTCCCTTAACACTGGCATCCATCAGCTGAACCCTACACATTCCACAGGATTTTCCTTTACCTTGGGAGTTTTCTCCTAATTCTCCTCTGAAAATTCCTTGCTACAACACGGTTCATTTCACAAAAGCAATTAACGGTGGTTAAGTGCATATCCGTGTCTCTCCTCATATCTGCTATGTGTGACCATCCAGTAGGTGTGTTCTGCTACACCTTGTTAGGCAGCAGCAAAGCAGACACAAAAATAAATGGAATTCCAATTTGCTATTGATTTACTTTCAAACTTAATAAATGGGGCTGGTGTTGATAATTGCCAAACCTCTGCCCAAATAAAACTATGACACTTCATAAATATCTGATAGAGCTAGATCTACATGTGTCCCTTTTCCCCCAGTATTTATAAATATATCCCTTTAACACTGAATCTTCTGTTAGGAAATGTCATCTCAGTCATACCCAGATGTCCTATTTTAAGCATTAATCTTTCATCTTTGACTAACTCAAACAAACATCCCTCTTACTTTAGGCCCCACACATAAACAACATTCTCCCCCATGCATTCCTATTAAAAGTTATGGAAGTAAAAGATGGAAAGAAAAACCAATCCCCAGGGTAATCCAATTGCTCTACGGGCCTCTAGCAGAGACTAACCCTGTACCAGCCACATTAACATATCTCCAGAGTCAGGCAAGGGATGAGCTACATCAGTAAGGAGGTGCACATTACCACACAGGAGTGCTTTGTGCCAGTCAGAGTTTCCCTCGCTCTGTTTACACTCATTATTTCTCAAGAGTGCATAGAGCAAATCTCTCTTGTCCTTGGTGTCCATAGAGCCCCTTGGGTACCAAAGCGTTTGGCCAGATCCCCTCTGCATGCCCAGAGGACACGATGCCCCCCAGCCTTAAGCCCAAGCTTCAGTTTGGTTTGAGGCCTACGCTGTGTGAAAAGAAGCCCTTCTGACATCTGCTCCTTTCAGCTGGTCCAAGAAGAAAGACAAAGTTTTGAACCACACAGCTCGATACCACCACTGGGATATTTGTTAGAGAAGGCAGACCCCTGAAGGTTGAAGGCTGCTGATACCCTCCTTTCTCTGCAAGGAAAGCCTGTCTTTTGGCCATTATTAAACCCCAGAACTCTCAGGCTAATAAACATGGGAACTGGCCTGATCTTTGTACAGTCTGCCTACGGCGCTTTTTTGTTTAGACTGAACAGCTTTAACAGTAGGGGGAAAAGCTTCAGATGTGTGGTGAAGAGGAAAAGGTATAGAAAAAAAATGGTAGTTTCTTTCCACACAACATGAGACTTTCCTGTAGTATCAGTGAAATGAAAAGGCATTTCTTCTGTCCCGATCAGTCATAACATTTAAACCACAGAGCTAGCCATGAAATCCTATGCATCATTTAGAACTTTGATGCTGAACTGACTTCATAGTAAAAATGTCTTGGCAGGGCTAAAACACCTGCTGTCATAGGGAAACACTGATTAAAGGGGTGGGTGTTTTCTTAAAGAGGTCTTGCTCACTCTCACAAAACTGCATTAGGATAACCCCCGAGTTATACCTCTGATGAGTGATTACTCCTGCAGCTTGGCTAGAGAACTGCTACTCAAAATCCTCATTAAAACACTTATGTATTTCTTCTGCATTTTCCTTTCAGCGATTATCAATGACAACGATCCGTGTATAAATACACACTTTCCTCCTTGATGATCATCCCTATTTCTTCTGCCTGATTCATTCAGCAAGGCCACAGTTCAATGCTTTTGAGGCCACAATGGCCTCTATGGGAATTAAGTCTGACGTCAGGAATACTGAATTGTGGCTTCAGTGAATGAATTAAATGGGGAGGATTACACTAAATATCACTGAGAGCTCTCCTACGCCCATAGCCAATGGCAACCTATTTACTACGGAATCAGTTAAGGACCTCACTTTAGGTAGAGCTCATGAAAATTAATTTTACCATTTGGGACAGGTTGTTTTGCCATTGCTTTAAGAAGAAGAGCATAGTTACACACACAGTGCTGCTTTCTGTTCGTTGTGTCAGTGTTTATAGGGTGGGGTCTTCTGGCCAGTGGCAGAAGCTTTTAGGCTTTGTTCCGTTCACCTGTAGCCCAACAGTGCCCAAACCTACACACACTGCCCAGGAGACAGTCATTCACTTTCTGGGGAGAAATACATTCTGAGATCATGCAGCTGATCATTGCAAATAAAATATAGGCTCATTTCCAGTGGTCTGAAATAAAAGAGTAAACTTGTTAGCACTCATTTCGCTGTTTCAGTTATCAGCTTCTTACTGAAACAAGGCTGGTAGAGCAACACCAGTGTTACCACCTACTTTGGAAAGCTATACCAAGATTAATGGATCTTCAAAGGAAGAAATATTAGGAGTAAAGTTCATTCAGCTTCCGTCTGCCTGAGGCAGTAGCAATGGAAAAGCATACTGATGAAGCAAATGAGAGAAGAAGAAAGAGCCAGGATGGTGGGAGCTGGAAGAGAATACAGATGCACAAGACTCAAGAATGGCCAGAAATATGCAACAAGCATAGGAAAGAAAAAAACTTTTGCAAGTCTGAGACAACATCAGACCCAGAGAAGAAATTAATCCGTAAATCACAGCAACCGCTTATGCTGCTGGTTTTAGTTAATTTATATAACAACTTCCTTAAAATGTCCTTGGCCTTGCCAGCTTCTCTTCGGAGCAGAGGTAAGGGGTTATACTGGGTTCTGCTACCTTCCAACTTCCTCTTTCTCAGAAAGGAGCATAAGACCTGTTTTCATAACAGAGCTTCAGAGGGGTCAGCACCTGCCAAAGTAGCTCTCTCTCCTTGCATTTCTCTTAAAATATGGACCTTGGCAGTGAAAACATCTACAAAATCAGCAATTCTCAAAAATCAAACATCTATCCCAAAAGAAGCATAAGGGTTTAAAAGAGTCAAAAAGCAATTCTCTCTCCTCTTCTATTTTTCAAGGCCTAGGGGAAAAAAAACCCCCTCAACTACTTAACTTTGAAGCTTTTCCTCCAAAATCACACAGTTATCAGTTTTTGAGAAGTGAAATCTGAGTTTAGCATGGCTTTTCCAATTCAGTGTTTTACTTCAGGGTTATGGAATACATAAGCATTAGAAAATTTGCAATGGGACACCAACACTTGGCAACATCGGGACTTAAACAAAAAGTTCGCTTTTTCAAAGTCAGGTCTGAAGTTGTAACCAAACTGTGAAGGGACCCTACCAAACTCTTCCAAAATAGCCAGCAGTATAGGCAACAAAATGATGGATACAATTTCTCTGTGTTAACACACCTTCTGCCTATGCAAGGCCCTACTATTCACATCTACACGATACTTCCACGCAGGAGGAAAAAGTCAAATCTTCAAAGCTGTAGAAAAACCCCAACAACACACCCCCAGAAACCAAACTCACTCCCTCACAAAAAAACCCACCCAGGCATTTGTTGGGAGAATGTTTGTTTAATGGAATGGGTAGCTTCCACTGCTCTTTTTTTGTAACACCAAGATCAACTTCTCTTTCGGTAACTTGAAGAGTCACAGCCTCGAGGGCCAAGAGGCTGATGCGGAGGTCTACCTGTCTGTTTGCATACCTGTGCTTAGAGAGAAATGCCTCTTAGCATATTCACATGCACAAAACAGCAAGCAGCACCTACAAATCAATTAAGCAGACCATGCTATTAGAATTTATTTGCAAGATAAACAGCCATGACAGGATCAAGCAGGTAAGATCATAGAATGCTGAAAATGTTTACTTTATGATATGGGCAAGCAATCCACACAGGATGCTCTAAGAGGAATGCCTTGAAGATGAGTAGAGTTTATTAGCACACAGCCTTTCATCAAAGGTTGCTCAGCACATAAATCGGGGGAAGAAAGAAGGGAGGGACATTCAGAGTGATATTGTGATATCATTTGCCTTCCAAAGAAACCATTATGTGTGATGGAGACCTACTTCCTCGGAGATGGCTGAGCACCAGTCTGCCTAGGGAGTTTGGTGAATGAACTCCTTGTTTTGATTTGCTTGCACACACAGCTTTTACTTTACCAATCAAACTGTCTTTATCTCATATCTTTATCAACATACCAGTTCTCTCACTTTTACACTTCCTATTCTCTTTCCCATTTCACTAGCAGTGGCATGAGTGAGTGGCTGTAAGGTGCTAAATTTCCTCTGGGCCTAAACCACACCACCACTGAAGACCCAGGACACCAGCTATAGTCACTTCTCCCTGTCCTTACGGACATACAGGTGGCTCACCTGTTTTCATTTCACTTGGAATTTCATTTGGAAATTCAGCCAAAGAAATACTCTCAAGGTAATAAAATGTGAGGAAGGCCTTATCACGTGCAGCACAAACTTGGACAAAGCAACAGACGCAAGGACAGTCACAAACCGTGCTAGAAATTAAACAGGAAGGCTGTATTTCCACACGTGACGTGATAGCATCATTTAGAAACTGTTCAAAAATATCACACGAACACAAATGCTAATCTGGTTCAGGAATAAATTAATGGCGCCTGTATCACCACCTGAAGACCTGTTGGCATTTTCAGTAGGGAACCTACATGAACTTCACAGCTGAATGACTGTTGCAGCATTGCTCTTCATGACTGAAAAAAAATCACTGTGATTATATATTAACCAACAGAGATGCTTGAACTAAACGTGTGCTTGCAGTGTCTTTCTGTAACAACTCCTCGAACAGATGTTTTAAATATTACTTGCATTTGTCTCCTTTGTCAGCTGAAATAATAATAATAATAATAATAATAACAACAATAATTCAGCAACACCAAATACTGTCTGTGAGGTTCTAAATACTTTTAACTCTTATTAACTCAACAGAAAATTATATTAGCATCATATATTTGGCAGTACCTGTTCGAGGAGCAGGAGCAAAACTGCACACAGACCCTAGGGTCAGGCAATCCAGGAGGCAGAGATGGCCACAGCACTCAAAAAACAGTGGAACAGGCTAGTGATGGCAAATGTCAAATAAGGTTAGCCACCACTGGTGTTTAAAAGTCTTCACCAACAAATCACTCCAGTAAGGAACACAAGACACACCAGAAAAGAGCCACACCTCTCGTTTAGAGCTTAAATAGGAGTCCCAAGCCCACCGGCAGAGAGAATGAGGTCAGGGGGTTGAGCTAGCTCAGGAAGTTCAGGTTCCAGGTGTCCCGGGGTCTGCTCAGACACAAATGAGCCGATTATTCTCAGCTGGTCATTGAGGAGTCTCTACTACGGGGACTGGCTGGGGGAACTGAGTGAATCACTTAAAGCACCTGAGATAAATCACTATCTGTAAGTGTCTCTTCATTGACACTAAAAGGCACCTGGCCAGTCAAGAGATGTTTAGGCGTCTAAGTTTTGCAGAGATGAATCCACTCCCAATGCTGTAGAGAGGCCTAGCTCAGGCTTGGGAACAAACAATGAAGACAGTTAATTGGAACTTGAACCATCTGGGAGCCCGCTTGTTTCTCACGTTTGTTTCTGTATGTTTTTAAAAGCATTTTCCTTTTACAGGAGGCTGCCGTTTCCATAGGTTCTGTACAGTGCCACAAAGAAAGTATGTGGGCAAATTTTGCTGTTTCTGACTGTAAACAACATCTTTGCAGTTGTTGCCCAAAAGCTTCTACTTTTGCAGACCCACCAAGCAGCTGGGCTGAGAGGCATTCCCTGGCACATAGGCTTTTAGTAGGAAATTTTCCCAAAACATATATTCTCATCACTGTGCCACGACTTTAAATGCACAGAATCGCAGAACGGGTGAGGCTAAAAAGGACTACAGTTGGTCATCTGGTCCAACCTCCCTTCACACTAGGAAGGCTCCCTATTTTGGATGGAACAAAAATTGGGGTTGTTTAAGAGATAGAAATAGCCATAAATTTTGGTCATGGAAATGGGAGTATCATTTCATAAAACGCTTTTTATGTGAACCCTTTTTCACAATCTAGTCAGGTAAGTTGTTATGGCCACTGTATATTTTCAGCAGTCGTACCTCTAACTTAAAAATAATGGTGCTGTATTGACCACAAGATAACCCTTCTTCATTATGAATAACATCAGATTATATATCTTTCACACGTTTTTGCTTTATTCAACAGTTTTTGGTGTGCCTGACCTTATTCTATTAATGTTAAGCAGAATTAATTAAAGCTACGGGTTTCCTTTTTTTTCTTCCTGCAACACATTTTGCTTAAAAAAATAATGTATCACTCCCTGATTAATTTTTCATGACTTAAATTATTACCTTTTCCCCATGGTTGTCATTGTTCCATATTTTTTTTATGAGCCACTAATTTTTTCAAGTATAAATTTGAACCTGCTGTACTAATGTGAACAGCTGCTAGGCTTGTACAGCTAAGGCAGGGCTCCCAGCAGCCTTGTGCTGAAAGTTTGACACTGAGACCAAAAGCCTATGGCTGTAAAGCAAGATCATTCCAAAAATTATAAATAAGATAGTTGTATACAGTAGCTGGCCCTGACACTGGCCATCTGAGTTTGAAAGTCCTCACCCAGTTGAAGTTACACTTTCCAGTTCCTTTTTGGCCCTGATTTTCCTACAACCATCAAAAAAAAGTTGTTACCTCTGCACTGTATTTAAAATCATTCCACCACAACCCCTGAAGCGCTCAGCTGCGCTTATCCCATACATTTATATGCTTGTGCCTTAGCTATCTCATAGCCACATCAGTCACAAGCCCATGTCCTCCTGTGTTCTGACTAGTTCTTTTCATAAACCTGGATGATACTAGGTTTATAATGTTTATTGGTTTATTGTTTATAGTGTTTATTGGTTAATAATGTTATTGGAACCGTGCTGTTCTAATGGAACAAGCAATCCAAGGCACATAGGAAGAGTAACAGCTATTAATAGATGCACAGGTATAAATGGAGAGAAGGGAGATGAGGTTTTGACACATTCTTAAGGTTCTCTGACCCCAAGGAGTTTTTCAGGCTTCAAAGCAGCTCAGATCACACATTTGATTTCATTTGCATATGTACTCCAGTGTCTCAAGTTGCAATAGCCTGTTTCCACAAATACTATTCCTACTGTAGGGCACTGCTTAGATTTGTGAAAGCAAGGTACAGATTATGCCACATATCACTGGACATATGGAAACCATGCGTGGATGCTGTGTGAATGATTTCTGGCTGGTTTCATCACTTCCCTCTGAAGGCTTTGATTGTGCCCGAATCGCACGTGTTTGTAGAGTTTAGACAGCTGCAGTGAGGCAGGGGAGGACTTTCAGTGGCTCTCCTCATGAGTCTGTGCATGTGAACACTGGAAAATGGATTTATATCTCAGGCCCTGCTTACTATGGTGAAGGAAGATGCATTCCTTCCTAGCACTCAGAGAATACCTCTCACATCATGGAGCCAAATGTAGAATTCCTCCAAAATAGTTATAGCAATGCTCTGTAGATCTCTAAGAGATATAATGAAGTTAAATAATTATGTGTCAAAAAATTATGAAGGACAACACTGGCTCACAGAGAAGACTGGGTGAAATTTAACATTGGTTTTACAAAACCTTAAAGGAAATGTACACTGGGAAAAACATTTCCCTAATCCTAAAATCTCAGTGAAGCAGCAGAATTGGCTCTAACCTGACACAATTCCCTGCTAGGTCTTTGCCAGATTTTCTCTGCCATGATTTAGTCATGCTTGCTGTGTAGTTTCATCCAGAGCCTACCTCTTTGCCTGCCGATACAACTTGCATCGATTTCTCCTGTGTGAATGTAGGATTTTGTCTATCAAACTTCCAACAAATGGAAAAGACTTCTGGATACTGTGACCAAGACTTTTAATATGGTAAAGCTCAGTATCCAGCTGTCTATTCCTGGAGCTAGGCTTTCCTGCTGCTTGCTCGTGCTCCCTTCATTTCTGCACTGTTGACACAGGATGTTGCCACTCCTTCAAAACGCACAAAAAGCAGCAAACTAACAAAGCTGGAAATGCAGTAGTGAAAGAGGTATTAAAAAACTCCTTGTTTTTTCCAGGCTTCCATGGCAGGCTTGAAACCCTTAAAGAGTCCTCCACCGGTTCTTCCCTAGATTATTTGCAGCATGGCTAATGTGTCTGAAATTAAAATGCAGGGAGAGATGGAGAGCGTGATGGTTGATTTTTATAAGCAGAAAGGTCTGGAGTCAGAAGTGAAGCAGTTAAAGTAGCAGCAGCATGTTTACTAAGCCATTTGAAGTTGATAGCCCACACGGCCTGGCTTTTTTCTCTATCTTCGTAAACCGCAGTGAATTGATGGAATGACCTGGACTTGATCTTCAGGGCAATATGTCTGATGGCACTGCTGGATTGATAAATTGATTCAAAACTATTACCATGGTGAAAAAGCAATAAGGTCATAAAAATTGCATCAGCTGGCTAAGTAAATCCTGGCATTTCATGACAAGTAATGCAGAAGAATCGCAAGAGGATCTGGGCATGAGGCTGAATGAGTGAGCGAGAAATGACTTTGAAGAGCTCATCATCTCCGATCTATTCTTCCTGCCAGCGATTCATGCCTTCGCATAGTGCCACTTCATTATGGGGAAATAACTGTACACTTCTAGCATATTCCTGGCCGTCCCTGGCGGCCCCTGGAGGACCCTTAGCTGGTTAATACCTCATCATGGGCTTCATTGAACACTTTAATCTGCACTTGTGTGATCAATAGAATCCTGGTGTAAATTAAAAGGACAATTTCATGTAATCAAGCCTGTTAATGCTCATTTTGAAAACCATTATTTGTGGAAGGCATTTAGGAGAAAATTACAAAGCGACAGGCTGATGCACTCGGAGCCGATTCAAAAGGAGATCTTTTTTGTGGCTCCGTGGATGGATGGTGGGGGCCACCAGCAAGTGCTTCGCTGTGCTGGGCAGGAGGAAGGGGGCAGGAGGAGGCAGAGGGGTAGCAAGAGGAGCAGTCCAGCAGGAATATGAGTCCGCCTGCTTGCCTTCGCGAGGGGAAGAAAATGAAATTTTCCAGTGTTCTATTTCTGTGGCAAATTCAATTACTGTGGGGACTTGTTCAAAGCGGTGTAACTTCCAAGAGGCAGAAATTGAAAACCCAGCAGCTAATGAAACGGCAAATCACTAGTAAGTTCAGACAAGGGCTGTCAGTCAGATCAAACACCTAGAGAAAAACAGCCACTTCCTTCTGGGTTTCAACAGGCAGCCTTTTCCCCCACCCGCCCTCTCCCACAGCACACACGCCCCTTTGAAAAGCAAAACAAAACTTTCTAGGGCAGCACAGTCATTCTTTGCCTGAAATTAAAATAATCATCGTTGTCACATGTTGCTTATTCCAACAGCTGCACCATCCAGGAAGGCAAATCCTGCTCTTACTGGGTATCTAATTTTTGTTTTCATCAGCTGAATGAGGGTACCTCTTACACAGAGCACTAAGCTGCAGGCTTATCTGAGGGGTTCCAATCTGCACACCTGTGTCCATAGCACCGCAACCTCCCCTGTTTCCAGTCATTCATAAGCTGACAATTCCAAACCACTGGGAAATAGAGAGATGGGAAAACCACAGAACATGTTTCAACTATTTTGAAATATACAGCATGACTTCAGCTGGCCAGTACTGTCTGAAAGGTATATGTCACTTGTCTATTGAGTACATGAGTACATGGACCTGCCACTTTGCCTTCTCTACATCTAAGGTACAGATCCACCAGCAACCACGTCACACTTTGAGGATGAAGCTCCATGAAGGGACACAGCCTGGGCCTCAAGATGGTTTAAATGCTTCTTGCTCATGCCCTCTGTACATGGAATCATATCCATAACTAAAATCTTTACTGTTCTGTAACATCCTGTCTCTCTTCCTTTCTGTCTTGATTCTGGAACAAGAATGTTGTTGATTTGTTCTTTTCACCTAGATGAGCTTCAGCAATGGTAACAGCAGAAGATGCTGTTACGGACTCCAATCTGAACTCAATTCCAAAATTACAACTGGCTCCCAAGAAGAGGAAGCTAGAAGCTTACCAGCTTTCTAGGATGTCCTTCTATGCAGTTCTTTCAGAAATCTCTCCTTACCAATACTGATTCTTTCCTCAACAAGACGTGTGTGTTCATCTCCAGCTATCCATAGCTCTGATGTCAGTAAATACCCATTCAATAACCACCCAGTCTCTTCTGAAATAAGACCTTGAACAAAATGTGGTACATTTGATTTAATATCAGAGAGCCACTCACAGTGCTATCAGAGGGGAATAGGCAGTCTAAATTTGGGGTAAATAGACTGCAGCACATAAAACTTCCAAGTGCAAAGAGCTAAGCTACTCTTTCTGATTCTAGGTTTTAATTTTTACCACTGTAAGTGAGAAAAACTGGTAAACAAGTAAAGAGCCCATATTTTTGGTGTGTCTTTTTGTGCCACTACTTGTCTCAATGAAGTAATTTAAACTTCAGGTGCCTCCTTTGTTGCAGTCTGAGCTATTTGGTTCAATTTCTGTGGCTTTATTTCTCTTCTGGAAGGGGCAAACATAACAAAAATGGATGAAAATGTGTGAACAAGGTGTGGGGGAACTTGTACTTAAATATACAGTGCTAATATATTTATTTCTATATAGCCAGATTTCGCAGGGCATGTAACAGCTTGGTTGCTTGCAAAAGGAAACAGTCGAAGGCTTACTTTATTCATGTTTTCTTTTCCTGTCTGAGCCAGCCCAGATAGCCATGAAAAGACAAGCTAATTTGTTTAAGAATCACTGGGAATGTGCTAATGTGCTGAAGGATAATCAGGAGACAGAACTAAGCAACTCTTAGAAAAAACTCTGAATAAGAAAAAGCTACAAAGAAAGACAACAATAACACAGTGCTTCTGCTACTTATTTTTATCTTGTGGTCTATTTTGGAATGAAGATCTTTCCACTTCTCCACAACTGAGAAAACAGGAGCACTAAGTCTTGGTTAACGAGACTAATCAGCAGAAGACGTCCTGTGAACTTGACAGAAGTTTTTCATTGTCTGTGAAAATTTGTGTTGGCTGTGCAGACAGAAGTTCAAGTTCAGCATATTTATTTTGAGAAGGACTAAGAAAATGAAAGGAAATGGGAACGACATGAGCGAAGAGAACAGAATTTGACCCTACAGGTTCAGGAAAAGGAATTCTTCAAACTGACTTGAAAGTACCAAAGATGTCTTGTGCCTCATCTTTAGAAGTTTTATTAAAAGTTGCCTAAGAAAGTAATGTGACCCCCAATTTTCCTTTATCCTGCATAGCTGTAAAAGCCAATACAAGAAACAAACTGCGTATGAAATGACTACCCAGTCAGCATATACTTGGTTTGGAGAGCAATAAGCTTTCCCTACTTTCCCTACTCCGAGTCAGTGAAGCTGTACCTCTGATTTAGTGAAAAAGAGCTTTTCCTGGGAATAAAAATGGCAGGATCTTGGTGATGAGATACAAAATCTTTTGTAGAGTTAAAAGGAGAAGCTTACCCCTTATTTATGGATATATAAATCATATCTGAAGCCAGTGCACAAATTCCAGAGCTACAAAGGAGACATCGAGATGATAGTGTAACTTTATGTTCTGCACTTAAATTTTAAATATATCAATATTTTAAAAGGGTTCTCTTTTTTTAAGTGTAACTACCGCACAAATAATTTTCAGCCTGGCTTTTTCTTGTATTAATGTTTTCATTATGCACAGGACATTTCTGTGTGTAGAAATACTACTTCTGGTTATGAGTGTTAGTTAGCTTCTTTCCTGAAGAAACAAACTTCCAGTCAGGCTGTCTTGATGTCCCTCCCCAGTAACTTTTCAAACCAACTCATTCTGACCGACTGCAATGGCAGATGGAGCACTCCACAACATAGAATTCCCACAGCCTTAGGGAAATGTATGGCCAGAGAGAAGAGAGAGAGAGAGAGAGCGAGCCTCTATCAGTGCCCCAGTAGAGCTCAAAGCTGCAGCGTAATCTCACCATCTGGGACAGATGCAAGTGCTCTTGGACTCCTTTCGGGGACTCCACACAGAAGCACATTCCTGAGACACAGACCCACACAGAGCCAGACTTTACCAGCTCCCCTGGTAAAGGAACTGCTTGTTCCACCCCTGTGGTTCTGGCAGCAGTAACCCAAAATTACTTCTACACCCAAAGAACTGTAGTTGCACAAGACAGGTGAGGAGGTGAAGGGATCAAACCACTTTCCTTTGGAAGTGACACAATGCTAGGGTGGTTTCCACTGCACTGGTGGTGAGCCCATTTTCACCATGAGGCACTTTTACACTGCTATTGATGTCATGGGGCTGAAAAAAAGTTAAAAAAAGAATAGTCCAACCGGAAAATTCAGTGTGAGCTTTCTGGCTTTCCTGGCTACATTGGAGCAGAGGCTACACAATCACATTTATACCACATTCCAATCACTTGATCTAAGCATTAGTTGCCAACAACCTTGGTGGAAAGCAGAGGCCCATAAGGATTGCTGCAGAACTGCTTTTGTCCAAGGTAGCTCAGCCCAGGATCATTTTAAGTATGCACTGCACTGCGTGAAGTTGTGATGCAGAAACAAATGGGTTCCTTTTCCTCAGCAGTCACAGACTTTAGCTTTGAGACTGGCTCCAGCCAAACTGACTCTGAATCTCCAGCACAGCTTTGCTGAAATCAGCAGAGCACCGCACAGGAGATGGCAGTTCAGCTTGGTCTTTGAGACTGGGGCTGAAACTCATGTAAAGGAAGACAGAAAAATAGTGACTCTTGAAACATGTTATGAAGTCTAAGCATTTACTGGATAATAAATTATTTGCTAAAACTCCAAGACGAACTGGAGCCTTATCATGATTTTACTGTTAATTCAATCATTCTGGAGTTCTTGATGTTAAGTTAATTAATTGTTGTTGGCATAATTATAAAATACCTTCAGTTTTATAATGGGTATAAAGTTCTGAAATATAAATTGAAGACACCTCACATTTTTAACAGCTGTTCCTTAACCTTTAAGGCATTTAGTTTTGCGTGGTCAATGAAGCGTTTTTCCATTACACAGAGGACATTATCTGAGATATCATTTATCAGGCAACCAAACAGGAAGCACTTTGCCTACTTACTTTTCCCTGTTTGTCCCTCTGTGATGCATCCATACATACCTATATCCGTGGCAGATCATCCTGTTTTGACACTCAGAAGATGTTCCAGGTATGGCCCCCATTTATTCCATTTTGCCCTGGGCAGGCACAGCCAGCCAGTGCATCACCCCAGTGCCTCCTTCCCAGACTGTTCCAACAACACCTTTTAGGAAAGGAGTCAGGTTGGCTTCCAGGAGTTTATCAAGTCTTGGCAACAGCTTAGTAGTGGTTAGACAGCCTGAATCTTATCTCTGTCTGTGCTTTCTAGGAAATGACTCTTTTTTCTTGCTGTGGTTGCACCAATATGTGAAGGATACCCTCAAAAGCCAATCGTTATGGATGGGCCTCCCAAAAAACTCCATTGTCTACACCTTGCAATGGCTGCACTGGGGTTCAGAAGCATTATTCCCACGCTCCTTCCACAATGATGTCACAGTAAGTATCTCCCCATGTGCAAATCATTCTCCCTAACCAACTCAGAGCATTGACAAATTCCAAATTTGTTGGAAGGCACCCCACAATCCTTTGGGGACCCAGCCTTGTTTCTGGAAACTTGCCACTGTAATGCCACACATCTCTGAAGGAATCGCTTATCAAGGAGGATGGAAAGCTGAAAGATTTCTAAAAACCATGAAATTGTATTGGGTTGTAAGAAACTTGGAGATAAGAGTAGAACGTGAGTTAATGGGACCACAAGCTCAAAGAAATAATGACTTTTTCACAGTAAACGAGAAGTGATGACAATGATAAAATCTGGGGGTTGGGTTTTCTGCACCTCCTGTTCCTATCAGTCAGCAGAACATCAGATATAAGTAATTCTCAACTTATTTCTCACCACCTTGTGCCTTCCAGAAAATAAATCACATCTTTGGGATCCTTTCCCAAAACATACACAGTTCTGGGGATAAACTCTCCCAGTGTGACTCCTGAGAGCTACATTCAGAGCTCAACTTCTCCCTCAGGGGTTCCTGAATCCATAAGCTTGCTGCTTAATTGAAAAGTAATGAAGATATCCATGCTTAGCATTTCCCCCAAGACTGTTGACTGCTACAGTCAGGCTTTTTCCTAGACATGTAAAGAATGTTTAAAAGTGCTCCTGTCCCTTGGGTGTTGCCATGCAGCTTTGTTTACTGGCTGTCCAGGAAAGAATTCTGTCAGTCAGAGCTGGTTGCAGAATCTAAAGACACAGCCGGTACTTAACTTGACTATAAAAAAACCTGTTTATCCATTCTCCCTTCAGACCAGCAGGAAAAGATTTAAGCTTAACATATGAGCTGAAAAAAATATCACATTTTATACAATCATATAAAAGAGAGCAATTAACACAGCTCATTACTAGTTTTCGACAGGGCTTAGTATGTCAGCAGCCAAATCAGTGTGAGGATTATAACATTTTGGAGTAAAAGATGCCAAAACCTGTCTGGACAGATTTGAAGGGCAGTGCACTACAACATAACACCAAAGAAAATTATCTCCCTATGACATGCTGCAAGATTAAACCAAAATTAATTACACGATAGGTCCTAGAAGCACCACCTCCATAGCTTAAGTTCAGCAAGACATCTTTGTTCTTCCCTGTGCCTCTTACCCTGAACTGTCTGTTTCTTTCAACACTTGAAATAATTTTGAAGAGAGATCATCTATTTACTGAACAGGAAAAAGCAGTGGGAGATGGACTTTTTTGTTCCCATTTTCCCCAACCATGGTAAGACTTAGGCCCATTTTTGGCTAAATGTGTTTGTCACGTCACCTGTCCAAGAAAATCAGCAGCAGTAGCACTATTTTAATAAAAACGTTGCCTCCGTACACTGAAATTCACTACAATTTGATTTTAAGTAGGTTGCCTTCTTAGGACTGATACGGTTTCCTTTCACTGACTTGTCAGGAAATAGTCCGTGAGAAAAGAAAGTCATGAAAAAAAGAAAAATGTATAGACTTCCACCAAATCATTTTTCCCCACCAGCTGCAGAATATTCTCAAGATCACAATTAGTAATAAATTATCTGAGGCGTTTTCCTTTCATCCATGCAAACTCCATCTTTACCCATCAAGAATAAGAAAGTCGCAAGAATTCATTAGCCAAAAATATCATTGCATTGATGAGTCTGTGGTAAACTCTGTTCTTTATTGAAAGGGTGAGACTGGCTTTTCTGAGTGTGGAAAGAGATACACTGTATTCTCTGCATGCTCAAGGATGATTAAACGTGGATAAAAAATGCTATCAAACCAATTTTATCACTGCAGAAAAGGATGTCACATGGATGAATCAGTAAGTTTCACAGGATACATAGGGAGAGGACAGAGAGAACACCATGAACTGCAAAAAAGTTGGGATTGTTCAGCCTGAGGAGGCTAAACTGGATGTGGTACCTAGCAGTCATAAAGACATTAAAATTCTGCTGCAAGCAGGAAAGGAAAAGTTTGTTTTCCATATTCACAGTGGTTAAGTCAAGAGAGAATATCCATGAGCTGTGGGGAGAGGAAAAAAAAGTTTGGACACGAAAAACCTTTCTAACAGGAAAGATGATGAAGGTCTGCAACCTGAAGAAGGACCACCTGGATAGGCTATGAAGCTTCCAGAAAGGGACATCTTCAAACTCTAACTGAACCAAAATCCATTGGGAACAACAGAAGGATCGCTGGGCCTGCTTGGGGCAGAGGAATGCACAAGACTGCTTCCAGGGGTCCCTCCAGACCTGTTTTTCTACAGTTTTTGAAGTCAGTTCAGGAACGTATCAAGGGCAGAAATCATGGCAGCAAAGGGGAGGAAACCTCCACATTTTTTAGTGATAGAATCACTAAAGTGAATTTATGTCCCACTACAATTCCTTTTTTGTGCAGAGGAATGACACAATGAATTCAGTCCAGCAAGGCCTGAAAACATTAATACTTCATTAAAGTTGAGAGAACAAGCCATTCAAACTTGGCTACAAATGCTCCCCCTAGTTTATTTCAAATATTCTATTGGAAGTTGTAGAGATACTTAACAAAAAAAAGGTTTTGCTCACAACCTATGCAGCAAAAGAGAAGATGGGAATGGGTACATACCAGGATGATAAGATAGACCCTTGGACACAGACAGCTACATGGAACAACATTTTTGAGTAACATGCAGCCATTTATGGCTTTTTTTCTTTCAGCCGCCACACAAGCACTTGCTCAGGTGTACACACATTTTCTGGGTTGTAAATAGCTTAGTGAAAGGACTGTCTCTAACTATCTCTAGCCTTGCATTTGTACTGCCAATATATAATTAACTTTTCCATGATAATCTGTTAGAGAAATGAGAAATACCAAACAACACGGAAGCAAATATTTAAAGGAAACCTATTGACTGCCAGAAGTGGTAATTTGATAGTACACACATTTAATGCTCTGCACATTTAATTACATTTAATAGTCAATGTTTCATGATGAAAAACATTGGTAAAAGAAGTTTGGGGACCTGTATAAAATCATTTTCTAGTGCTGAGTCAAAGAAAATTCAGGCAACAAAAAAATATCTTCTCTACAGGAAATGTTTATTAAAACCTCTTTGAGGAGACTGAAGGGCCCATTTTATGAAGCTTCCAGTTCAAGGCTCAGAAAAGAAGCAAATTTTTAAAATGCTAAGTAGGCAGAGTTTTCCATTTGACTGTTTGGTTCAAGAAAGTTCAGAGGTTGCTCTTGGGACACACCAGGCTGAGGCTTTCATGGAAATCATGATAAATGTGTTTTCCGATGTACTGACCTGGATGTTAGCATATTTTTTTGCTGAACATTATGGGGTACTTCGCCTACTAGATAATTGATTTTCCAGTAAAGCTTAGACTCCTTTCTGATTCCAACAGAAATCTGCAAACCATTTTCTTTATTACCACCATCCAGCACCAGGGGAGGGTGTGGGCTGGGCTGAGGCAGGATGGAGCAGATAATGAATATCCAGCAGCATTGCAGAGTACCGGTTTAGTAGCCCCAACAATAACCTGTTGAAATCTTTGTGTATGTGTGCACACACTCATATATTCACTTAAACAAGGACCTCTGCAAAGCCCTAAAGGTCTTTGAAAGCACAACAATATTTAAGCAACTGGATGTGCCCCCAGCACTTTTTTCAAGTAGTCTCGGAAGGGGGCCTGGCAAAAACTCACAGCTGGTAGTTTTTTGGTGTGTTCTATGTATGATAGATGTTCCCCTTCATCCTTTGAACTTCAGCGCAATTTTTTTTTTTCAATATTCAGAACCCTTCTGCACAAATCTGGTTTTTATTCCTCACATGCTTTTCTCTAGATTGAACTCAAACCATCCTAAGAGCAAGGAAAAAACCAAAATAAACATGAAGGAACCTTGGTAAATATATTTGTTTTTGATATATACGTAAGACATAATGTCAAAAGAGATCTCAGAGCATACAATAGAGGAAGTTAGTAGGTAGAAAACTACCATAGGGGTACCTGGCAACAAATCAAGGCACCTTCTCAATTAAATTAACCTGCTTAACTCTCAGGCTGCCCCACCACTGCTAACTGATGCTCTTTTCCAGAACAGCCCAAATTAAAACTGTCCCCCAGCATAAATGTAAAAGTCCCAAATAATTTTGACTCCTTTCCCCTCTGGAATAATTTACATTTGCAATCATGGTCTTCTTCCAAGAGATCACAATGTAGATGGAGAAAAAGCAAGTTCATCACCAGTAGTAATGTGTGGAGAAGACAGGAAGAACACACCAAGTGCAAGTGCATCAGTGCCTCTCTGGGTTTGCCAGAGCCCCGTTTCTAAAAAGGTTCATCGTATTCCAGCAGCGATGGCTTTGACTGCTTTAATTCAGCAGTACGTGTCCAGGGGCTAAGGCCACCTTGTCATTGATACACTTGACTGGCAGGCATGGATCTTCCCTGTCAAAATACCCAAGTGTTTAAGTAATGACTAGTGCCACTTCAGTGGAAAAAACCAGGCGAGCTGTCAATACAATGGGTGTCAGAAGCACATTGTTACTCATCCTAATCACAGTAATTGTACACAGGCACAGGCAGGGAAGAAAAGGAAATGAAAGCCTATCTGCTGGCAACAATGCAACTTCATTTAACCTTAACAGACCAGGCATTGATATCATTTCTTCCTGGCACTCTCTGCGATCCTGATGTCAAAACAGCTTCTCATTTGCAATGTATGACAATTTCCTCACATCTGAAAAGACACTGCTGCAAGTCAATAGACTATAAATTGCACTTGGAAATGGGATCATCTTAACTAAAGCCTGCTTGCTTTCCCCAGGAGGCCCAGGCCCACTCCCCCCTCCTTTTAATAATTTGTATGTTTAGGTGTTCGGTCAATTTACTCTACACTTGTAATGTCTTATAGCCAAGACCATCAATCAGATTTGGTGTGACAAAAATATCCTGCTGCAATATTACAGGTTATTAAAGGGATGATGGGAGAAGGCTTCATGCATTTACTGGGCCCCTTTTTTCTCATCTCAGGAAACCTGTCACAGACCTAAACTGGTGATTCATCTTCTCTTCGCTATCAACAGGTAGCAGCCAAGAGTGGACTTTGATGAGCTGCTTTCACTATTCTTTCCTCCACACCCTCTGTCCTCCTCTGGCTGCCTCCCAGCCCTACATCCAGCTTTCCCCACTCCTGGGAGAATGCATGGACATGGGGAATGCTGCTGTGAAGGTTCACAGCTTCCAAAAAGGCCAAAATAGTTCCAGTGTCCATCGAAGGGATTTCAGCAAGGGGCCCATCACAGTCTGGAGCACTGTATTTTTTCAAAGAGCCAAATCCACCATGCAAACATTTTGCATAAAGCTCTAAAACAAATGTAGATGAAACGCTACCATTCAGATAGTCTTTAAAAGGTTTTTAAAGAAAACACAAGCTAAATTATATGCAATATTCTTATTTTCATTAAAATATATATAATAATTACACTTATTAGGCCTCAGAGTATTTTCTCTGAGCTTCGCAGCCTAGGGCAAAGCAGGGAGGAGCAGAAGGGCAACATCTCACTCCCTGATTTCCCAGGCTACTGACTGCCTGCACACAGGGTGTCTATTTATGACACGGCACATCACCACCAGAGCCACATGTCAATCCCCAAATTGGAAAAGAAAGGGATGAAATAAAGCAATAAGCACAAAGAACAATGTCAGACCTACACAGTACCCTGGGATTTCTACAAGTGACAGCCTGGGTCAGCAAGGGTCTGAAAGGATGGCAGCATACAGACACCAACGAGGGATGTGGGATCTCTCTTCCCATGTTTAGTTCAGTGGGAGAGAGTGTCACACTGACTGCTTGTGATATTCTAGCCGTCTTAACGTTTTAAGCCAAGGGTCTTATTCCAATATTGTAACATTTCCTGCCTTCCTTTGGAGTAGAGATGATACCACATGGCTCAGTACCTAGGAAACACACAAGACAATTCTGTTCTCAAGAGGCAGGTGCCCACTGATAACCCTCACACAATGAAATGAATGCAAGAAAATGATGAAGCGTATTTTACATAATTTTACGTAATTTCACCGTTTCATCTGTTCAGCCCCAGATGGCTGTTTTGTTACATTGTCTTTACTCAGATTCCTCTACACTGTCCTTTTAAGAAATGACCTTGAGGAGAACATTTTCTATCCCCCCCTGCCCTCCAGTACTGTGTGTAGGTTCAAAACCTATTAGTCAGCCTGCCCCGAAATGCAGTTTCCCGCTAATAAAAGGCAACAAAATTTTTCTCCTGGACTGTGCAGAGCTGGGAGGTCTTTTACACAGTATAATGCAGACTAGGATGGTGACGATGATCACATCATTAGACAGAAAAGTTAACCTCTTCAAAGAGATGAAACAATCAGTCCCAGGGAGACCACTCAACAAGTAATGCATGATTGTGCAAATTACATCTAAAGCTTTGTGCGGAATGAGCGGGGAAGGGAAGACTGAGGAAAAGCATCAGTTGCTGGAAAGACTCAGGACTCTGCTGATGGCGTAGGAAAGGAGGTGGTAGGGCACTCTTAACTTCAAGAAGGTATGTCAGTCACAGAATATGAGCCACATCCTGTGAACTGCCCTCAAAGGCAGAGGACCCCTTGCAAATCTTCCACAAGCTGTGCAGCACAGGGACCCTCCAGCCCAAAAATTCTTCCCAGCTTTTTGTGTGTTGTTGGTGACTGATGTCAGAAAGGCTTTATTTCCCAGAGGGGAAAAATGTATGAGCACGACAGGCAACAAGGAGAGAAAATTGTGTCTAGAGCTTAAAAGTGATGGAGCCACGTTCTGACCTGGATGTGTTGGCGCTGAGGCTGCCTGGAGTGAGCTCCTCCTGAGGTGAGCAGCCAGCATGCCACAGCCCATGGGCCAGTGCTCATGTGTCCCAGCCTCGTGTCATGACTAGGGGTGCCCAGGAAAAGCTGTGAGAAAATCCACAGAGAGATAGGAAAGGTGAATTTCAAACGCAACAAACACCACAAACAGAGGCAGGGCTGCTAAAATACAGCCTCCCATGCCAGCCCAAGTCACACCTGGCCAACAGTGCCATTCAGAGGCATCTACCAACAGGTATGTTTTGCCTTGTGAGCTGATGAAGCATTCAGGTGGCTATGTGGTGAGAAGGCCTTGCAGCAGGGATTTTCCCCCCATCTTCCCTCCCTGGCTGGAAAAGCCACCTGCTAATCCACCAGTGCTTTCACAATATGCATGTTTTTCTCTTCCATATTCACATCATCATCATTACCCAAAAACATTATTTGTTTTTGTGTTTTTAAGAATGCAATTTTAAGCATGGTTGGGTTTTGCCTGCTGTTTATTAAGAGAAAAGGTCACAGCAATTTTGCTTTGCAAGCCACTAAAGGAGGATGTTCATAAGGCTTCAATCCTCAGTGCAAATTAATACAGCCCCAAAACAACCCTTGTCTTCACAGTTCACTTTTCCTTAGCTCCAGTGCTTTCTGTAATCTAGGCAGCCCCACAAGAGGGCTGCGGGGCAACAGCCTCATCTGCAAGGCTGAGGCGAAGGCAAATGAATCCAGTGAATGCATTTTTTTTTTTCCAGCAATGACAAATTTAAAAGGGGTAACACAGCATTCCCCAAATTACAGGCAATTTCCCTAATTTACTATTATCTAGTGTTGCAGAATTTTGACAGCAAGGGCCAGGGTGTGAGTTACTGCAAGGCGTGTTGTAAGATGCTGTGATCTTTGCACAGCCAGCCCATTTTTTTATCCTGAACTTTGAACACGCTGTAGCGTCTGTGCCTGTGGAGAGATGGCCCAGGAAACAGCTAGAATATTAAGTACCCAGTTATATGTCTCCCAAAGGAGGCTGATGCTAATATTATACATTACAACAACATTGCCTGAATGGTTTATTAATGGTAGCAAAACAGAGTGAATACGACATACAATGATAATAACAATAAATGTTATTTATACGGTGCCTATCCGTGACAACGCTCTAGAGGCCTCACAAAAATACACTTAAAATGCTAGCATTGCAGTATTAAAATGTGCCCAAGGCCTCAGCAAATAAAATGGATTTGGTGTTTAAAGTGTGATTTACTCATATGCAGTGCCCTTAGCAGCAAATTTACATTTTAGATGAACAGATAGAGACTTTCAAAAATCACACATGGCTGTCATTGCCCAAGTGTTTGGAAGCCAGCTTAAGCTGTTACAAAAAGATTTTGAGCCCAAATTATCTGCAGGCTCTTTTTAGGTCTCAGAGCAGATTATGTGGAATGAGAAGGTCCTGAAGCAACCAATTGTGTTGGTCTGTGTGTGCAGGCAATTATAACTGCAATGTAAATATAAATGGACTTGGTTTTAAAATGTAGCTACAGTGTGAGGCAGCCAAGATAAACCAAAATGTCCCTGGAGTCTCTGATCATCTTTTTATGTTGCTAGATAAACAGTGCCACATATTTGACACTCCTTTACTTCCTGGGCATTTCCAGCCTTGGAAACACCTTTCTCAGAGCTTCTCATGTGTGTTGGGATTCACCTCCTCAGGCAGCCTGTGTGGATGAGGTAGTGCTGGACCAGGCAGTGTGTGTCTCCTGGCCTCTGAGCCCAGCCTGGCTTTCCATGAGGGATTGGATCTGCTATCTCATACCTTCACCACAGCAGTTCTCCTTCCAGTGTCCCAAGCCTCTCCTCAACACCCTGGCTCTAACCTCATGCACATAAAACACAACACATTCAAGTATCAAAAGGAGTTTAGAGGAGCAGTAAGCACCAAACTGCACAGCCAACAATTTTCAGGGCTCTCCTCCCCTCCAGGATTACAGGGCCTTTCCTTTCAGCATCTATGGCTTCAAAAGCTACCAGCAAAGAACAACTGCTAGAGCTGCCAGAAAGCTCTGCAGACCAGCCTGGGGAAAGAGCTGGGCAGGAGGGGACAGAGACTAATTAATGCATTTATTAATAGCTGGCAGTGATAGCTGGGTTACCTGCCAAAGTCAGACCTGACTCTTCATTCTCCAATGCTGTCTTCTGATGAAAAAGCCAAAATCGCATTTCAGCACTGCACCTGGTATGCAGCTACAGAGCCATCTTCTAATTCTTTGTTTTACAAAGTGTCTCATAGCCCAGACGTACCTGACCACACTTGAAAGATTTGTCAAGAGATGGTAACAAGACTTTGACCAACGCCTCCTACAACCCTTTCCATATGCACTTCTGACAGCATCACGGCATAACTGAAAGGAGCATAAGCTCATCTTTCTGCCTGAAGACTTCTCTCATTGAACATTCAGAATGAGGAGCCACAAGATCCCTTGTTCCCTCACCTCATCTTCCCACACCCAGTAAATTTAAAATGGAAAACCTTGAATATGTGAGGAGTGCATGTGGCATAACCCAGAGGGTTTTTGACGTGCTCATCAAATATGATTTTACAAAACCTAATTTCTATATATATCTGCATGTATGTTTGTATAGAAACATATTTATCACTGTACAGTTTTCTAAAAAACTACTGCTATACCACAGAGACCATACTTTGATCCAGATATACTGTGCAGAATAGGCACAACTGCAGGGAAAATCCACTTCTTTGACCTTACTGTTACCACCAATAAATACAGGTTATTAGCATTTAAACATATTTAAGCGTATGCTTTTATTTTTCTGGAAAAAATAAAAATCTCAGGTCACTTACAGGGAAAAGGTCTTAGACTCCATAGAATGGAATCTGGCAAATGGGCACAACCTGAGGGTTAAAAAAAAAAAAATTAAAAATTATCAGTCAGTAAAAATTCAGTGGATTGCAAGTGGCAGCAGCATTTTAAACCACAAGAAAACTTGGCCCCAAATTCTCCACAGAAGGTGTATAAATAATTACTGTAAAGCTGTTCCTGGTTCCAGGGCTTCTCTGAGACCACACAAGGATCTTCTGCCATCCCTCCCCATGTAATAAGCACAGCCTTTTTCTTTATCTGTGAACAATGACAATTTCTCTATTATCAAAGAACCCGGGGGAGAAAAATCGTCTTGTCTTTGCATAAAACACGGCTCGTTTTTATGCTTTATATAAAATAATAATGAATGTGGAAGGATCGCTAAGTTCCAAATCAATCACAGTCTTTTGATGTTATTATTAACTGCACATACTCCATTCTTGTGGTTTATGGTATCATCAGAACCCCTCAATTGATTTATACCCTAGTGATCTAGTTGTCTCTATTCATTATCCCATATTTAATTAATATATGCCTCAGAAGGAGCTGTCAAAAGACAAAGTTAATTATAGCAGAAAAAAAAAATCTAGTTGAAATCATGTCATATTTTAGCTTAGTGACAGCTCCCGCAAAAGACCATTTTAGCTGCTTCTGTATTTTTCTGCTTCTCTTAATAAATACTATTGTATTTTCCCGCCCAAGTAAGAAAAAAAGACTTGTCTCTACTCTTCACTAGGCACTTTGGACCGCAGAAAGATTTCTTAGATAATTCATGTTTTACTAAATATTTGCAATTCTTGAGCTGTGTTGAAAAACCTGATCCTGAAGAATGGAGAATTTGGTAACAGATTATTAACCTTATTCATCAGGCTCAATTAGCACCTTTTAGGAGGGAAAGCAAGTATTATACAAAGTATAGGTAAATACATCAGAATTTTTATTCAAAATTATTCCAGCTGTGTGGGCGACCTTCTTTGAGATGCTTTCACTGTGTTCAAACGAATTACTCCTTCTGGAGGAATGTTTGCAGAAACAGTACATTTTAACTTCATGTTGGAAAATATTGATGTAAAATGAACATTTTAGGTCTTAAGTATAAATATTCACTGTGGGAATTTTATTCAAAACTTTACAGCCATCCAATCAGAGGTGTGAGGCTCACATATCCAAAGTAAGTTACTCTGCTTGTCTTGACTTAGGTATATTTAAATTACGTCTGTCAGAGCCCGCTTCCAAAAAACACACATCTGCAGAATTTTAGTGAATTATTTTGAATTATGAATGTATTGAGAAAATCCTACCCGTTCACAGGTATAACTTAATAAAAGAAATAAAAAAACCCATTACTCTTAGCAAGCTGGGGGTGAGTGCTGCTGTCTATGTGCACTTACACTCTTTGCATTACACACTCTGATGCAGGGGAACTCTCAAGCTGATATTTTTAAAGCTTCTTGTTTATGATTCTTCTCTTAGAGATCTGTGTTTTGCTACTGAACTTTTAGTCTAGGTCTGACAGTAAAATCTGAGAGAGATGGCAAAGTTAGAAGTATAAACCACATCAAAAAGTGACCTATAACTCTTCCATGCACTAAAAACTCCTTTATTCCATATTCTCATACCTTGCATTGCACAGAACCTCCCTGTATACAGCACCTGTCTAGATTCCTTTATAGAAATCCCTTTATGGGCCTTCACCAGACACTGATGTCCCTTCAGCAGAAAGATTCCCAGACATTTTAGTTCGGCTTTTGCTGTCACCCCACAGATTTTCTTCACCACTAGCACTACTGCTTAGGAGTCTGTGGTTATACAGATGTTATTCTAGGTCTGAAGACCACCCATCATGATCCCACGGACCTCAAAGGTTTCAGAACTCTTCTGAATGCTGTTTCTGGTTTGGAACCTGCAACATTGGCATCCACTACGGTCACACTGTAGTGGAATGTGTAATTGAGAAATATCTGCCTCTGTGGGCAGGAACAACAATTATCCTATCAAGCTGCAAAACACACCCCACTATCCTCATTGTTCGCTGCAAGATGAACACTGCCTCGTGAGCTGCCTCGATGTCAGCAGCATGTCCCAAACAGGGATACAGCAGGAGCAGTTTTTGCTCTTCTGTACAAAACAGGACTATTACCAAAGACCTGACACCCCTCAAGCCCTAAAGCTGACGTTTCAGAACCGGGTGGACAAGACTGGATTCCTTGGTCGGCATTTCAATATTTGATGTTGTGGTCTTGCAAAGCACATACTCATCCTCTTTTCTATGTGGCAGCATATTTCACACCAAGAGGCTGCTCCACATGCAAAATTGATCCCAGTTTCCAATGGTTTGCTAAATTTCCAATATCTGATCTAAGAATGCCACAGTGGGCCCCACAGAGGCTCCATCCACCTCTCTTTTGTTACAGTACCACTAAAGGCATGGTCCTGCACTTCCCCTGCCACCCACAAATCCCAGGGGATGCAATTTCTGGAGGAACTATAAACATCTAACAGAGCTGATCAACTTACTCTTTAAGTTACCCAAGCAAACTGAGCAACATTTTTCTGGTTCATTAACCATCTCTGAGCAGGCTTCAACTCTTTACCTATTCATTTACTGTTTGTAGCAAGTTTTAGCAAGCAGAGAAAGCATTTAAGCCTCTCCTTATTTAAATTTCTTGAATGCACACCTTAAAATGTTTGGAATAAAAAACACAAATACAGAACGTGAGAAACAAGTAGAAAACAAAAATATGGATAAATATATTAATTGCATAAAATACTGTTTAGATAAATACTAGTACTATACATATTATTATTATTATAACTAATAATAAATAAAAATAATGTCTACATAACTAAAATTATATCAATATATAACAACACAGGTATGTACAAATACAAACAAAGAACATAAACAAAAATCAAGCTAGACTCTGTAACTATGAAAATACCAGAGGTGTATCATGTACAAGTCATTGAAAAGGGAAATACACTTTTTCGGTGCTTGCAATATTTGACCCTCCATGATTTCTGAAAGTGAGACTGACCACAGAGCACCATGGATTATAACCATTCAACTTCCATAAATCCATTTATTGACTTCCATATTTCTCTCCCAATTTTTAGCCTTGTTCTATATTTTTTCTCCTTAATATGCATGCATTCACAGATTTGGGATTTTCTAATAGATCTCTTTAGACTGGATTATTGGCATTTATCTGTGAATAAAGTGTTGGGCCCTTTAGATTCTATCTCAGCTGGGACCGTGCAGTGACCAGAATCAGAGAGCTACTCTGTCAGGGTGGGGAGCAAACATCT
Organism: Ifrita kowaldi; assembly: GCA_013398055.1. Classification (NCBI taxonomy): domain Eukaryota; kingdom Metazoa; phylum Chordata; class Aves; order Passeriformes; family Cinclosomatidae; genus Ifrita; species Ifrita kowaldi. Next base: position 83,440 of record VZRS01007960.1, on the reverse strand, counting down.
CCTTCTCAGAGGCACTTCCTATTCCAGCAGCTGTATTTAAGGATAGAATATGATTGCCTTGCCATATTCTTTTCAAGTAATGGCAGAATATACGCTGGCACTGAGATACAGTGATCATGGATACGGGCTGAGGGAAAAACGAAAACAAACCTGTGTAGAATGGAAGGTATCAACATTCTTTCATCGATACAAGGATGCTAAAAACACATTTGAAAAAGCTTCATCACATCACCTGTGTGCATTCCTGTCACAAATCACCACCATCCTCATGAATTTACAGAGGAACCCAGTAAGTAAATACCTCTTCTTGACTTGTATAGGAAAAATGGTAGGAAAAAAAAGGTTGTGAAGTGTCTGCTTGGGAGTATATACAAACTAAATCAAAGGTATTGTTCAAAATTTACAGCAGGTCATCTCTTCTTTTTTCCTATTTCTTTTCAATATCGAATGAAGGGCTGACCAGCAAGGTCAAACTTTCCTTATTAATGAGGCATTGCTAGAGCTTTGTCTCATTAGGGCACTCAGAACTATGCATTTACAGCAATTTGCAGCACTTAATAGAGAAAGGTCAGAGCGGGTTACGTTCAATTTCCACTTGGCAGAGGGAGGAAAAATGGAAGCAATTCATTTGCACAAATTTGAATAATTCTTCTCAGTCTCCTTTTCTTTATCTATGTCTAGATAATTCCTGCATCTTAGCCCACTCACAATCATCCCAAACCTGCCAACAGCCAGCTTTCTATGAAGGCTGTAATGGAGCTGACAGATTCTATGAATCCAGGTGTCAAAATAAAGCCATTCAGCTCCCCCTCCTCCCTCTCTCACAACAGGGAATAGGAGCTGCCTCTAGTGAGCTCTTAAACTTATCATAAATGTATCAAGATTGCTGTGGGCCATGAAACAGCTGTAGACAATTAATCTTTCCACAATTCTTCGGCATAAGAATTGCTTTCCCTGCGAAGTAACATCTGCCATGCTGAGGTGATTATTCATGGGCAATGGGCGCCACCATAGTTTTATGCATAGAGCCATCAGTGGCAATGAAGCAAAATTTATAGTTTTCCCTGGTTCAGTAAAAATAACATTTCAGCTGCATTAAAATGTCATCCATCAGCATTGTCCCAGAGCACAGGGCTCCATCTCATCCAGAGAAATTAAAAAGTATTCATTTTAATGGTAACTTGCGAAGCCTGCAGTGACATGGCTTTTCTTCCCCCCCTCCCCCCTTTTTTTTTTTTGTAAGCAATATTGAGGAGGAGGAGGACTGGAGGAAAAGGTTATGTGGTGCAGCGAAGCTGAGGATTAAATGTGCTACTCGGGAGTAATGATATACCAATTACTGGGCTGCTGGTTCTTATTTATTCATAACCCCTGAACGCTTAATCAAAAATCCTTGAATCAAACTGAACAACTAAAGAAGGAAAGTTATTTCACAGAGATAATGTAATTCTTCAACTTAAAAAAAAAAAAAAAAGAGAGAGCGAGAGAGAGAAACAGTGCCAAATGGATATAAAGGCAAGATGTGGCACTTGCCAGAGTGGTCGGGTTAGTCTTTTAAAACATTAGCTTAAAGGAGTAGGGAAATTTCAGCCGGAAATGTAATGGTCGTAATTTACAAGCGACTTTCTATTCTAACTCCTAGAGTAAAGCTGATTAATGTCTGCTTTGGCAGAGTGCTCAAGGGAGAGAAGTGTGCAAAAACTTACTGTGTGAGTTTAACACTTTACTCTGTGTTGCTCATGTGCCACTGCATCAGATTTCTCAGGTAGCACCTTGCTCTGGAAGCACTGACCAGTCAAGGACTGCTCAGGATCTGAGGTGCCATTCACCTGAGCAAAGATAACACATCCCGGATTTTAGACTATTTGGATGCTTACATGGATAAAAGACATTTTTCTGTGTTAAAGAAGTGACTGAAATGAAGAATTAACCACATCTGCACCTTTTGGAGCTGTACCTGGACAATACAGGCTCCACAGCCTAAAGGCAGTGGCGAGCTGCAGTGAGTGGAATTCCCATTTCTGAGTTATTACCGCTGCTTCTGACTTATTTTAGGGTAAAAGAAACTGTTTTTAGAGTAGAATATTATGTGCAGAAAACCTCCCAAAATCTCTGAGAGCTAAATCTGAATACATCTATATTCAAATTTTCAGCAAAATTGTGCTGACTTGATTTCTAAAGCATATTAATTTAACAATCTGCACAAATTTTATGATTTAACAATCTGCACATCAAAAGTATTTTGGAATGAGAACTAGAAAATATTATCTTAGCCTTTAAGGATAGACTATTTACAAAGGCATATAGGCAGTAAAATACTAGATGAAACACAGCACTGAAGGAAGAGCTTCCCCGCTAGAGCAGATTTGGTTCCAGGCAGACTGAAGCACCTACATTGCAAGTTTTGTCTTTTTTATCATTTTCTTTACCTCAGGGTGTCCCCAGACTGATTTTACTGATCAGTTTCTGCATTGTACCTTTAACCACTCAGCTGGTTTTTTTCCCATAGCGTTTCTGTGGAGACAAGCTCTCCCCGAGGGTTCAAATCCTCTGTGTTTTGTGTTTCTCTCTCTTATGATGCACCTCATTACGACATGAGTGTCCAAAACAGAAATTCAGGCTTGGACCAGGAGTCAGATCTCAAATCCTTCAAAAAGTTAAGTGATACCAAAATATATTCTGCCAAGTCTGCAACAGCTTGAGTTTCAATAAAACACCATAGCAGCTAGATGGACTTTTTTTACACTACCACATTCTGAAAGTACAGCTTGCTATAAGAAAAATACCTCCTTCTCTTTTCTGAGAGTCCCCAAAAAATGCCAAACACACAGCATGAGACAAACTCCCCACCTCTTGCTTTTGTCTGAGAATGCAATTAAATATGGTCTAAAAGAAAAACTGAATTTCCTCAGTGAGAGGGAGGGCTGTCAGCAGCTGAGTGGTGGTGAGCAACTCCAGTGAAGAACAAACAGGTTTGCGATAAATTGTTACATGAAATGCTTGGGTTTAGCTCCACTCTTCTGTTTGCTGTGCAGTAGGGCGACTGACTCAAGGCCCACATCTAGGATGAAGGAGGCCTGGGCTGATCTTTAATGGATCCTACACTTTTTACTGTTTGCTGCAGAACAGAAAAAACTCAACGATGTTGTCAGACCTATGCCCAATACGGGAAACAACAAAATAATTTTGATGGTTTGCATAAATTCTTTCAATCCCACTGCTGATTCATTGGAAAGGACAGGTTCAGCTCCTGGGTCCTGACTGACCTCTCTTGAATTATGAGGGACCTTGCCTGGAAGAAATATTACAGTTGGCAAGATTGGAAAACAGCAACAGTGCCTGCCAGACCCTCTTGAGACTTCAGCGATCAGCTAAAGTGGCACATGCTGAAGGACACGAGACTCAAGTGCAAGGAAAATACTGAAGGGGAATTGCAAGTAACAAATCCTGTATGGACTCAGAGAGAGAAGGTAACAGCTAGTGAGAAATCATTTAAGAAATATTTTGAGTTAAGGAGAAAATACAGGTTGACTCATCAGTGTGGAAAGGAAAAGACATCTGACCAACGCCCCTCTCAGTTCCCACAAGCAATCTGGACTTTCCTAGATTCAGCCTATCCACAGGAAAAAAGCAACAACCTTTGTTTTTTGTGCTATGAAGCTGCCTGAAGGCTTAGAGCAAAACATTTTAGTTATAAGGTGACAAATGAGTTTTATGAGCACTAAGAACAGACTCAAGGACCATTTAGCACTGGACCTAAATCTCTGCCAGCCACAAGTAGCAGACTCCCCAGGAACCCACTAAAAACAAGCATTTGTTCTCCTGGATATTATTCCCGGTTTCCAGCAATCAATGTTTCAGGGATCTCCTGGGCCAGAGGCTGCCTCTTCCTCTTACACATCACTTGTAATATCCAATCCTCCTCAACAGTGTAATTGTGCTTTTGGTCAATTAGCAGTTTCAAGCAGCTCTAGAGAACTTCCCCTAACTGGGTGCTATCCCTGCCCCTTCCCAATACCACCTATCTCCAAAGAAGGGCACTAAGGTAGATGTTGGTCAGTGCTACTGGCAACAGCCCAGACACAGGAGCATCGTGTGAAGGGCTCATAGAGAGACTGGCCTTCCTTCCTTCCTTGGCAATAACCCACTCCAAGCTCTCCAGCTTTTCCCAGCAGCTCTCAGGGTCTTTGCCTTCCTAGGAGCCCAAATGTCTTCTGCATTCAGAGGAGAGACAGAACCCTCCACATGACTCCTTTGAGTCCCCCAAGAGGTGTTCAAATATGTGAACTCTTTTATGAAAGTTAGCATTACAAGCGTGATTTGGCTTTCAGTTTAAAAATGTTTCAACAGAAATGGTAAGCCACAAGGCTTTTAAATTTTGGCTCTTTTTTAAGCTGTACAGTTACCCTTCCCAAGAAATGTTAGGACAAGACAATTAACCATGGTATTGATTTTCTAAAACAGCAATCTTACGGTGACTTCATCAGGAAATCTGCTGATGCCGGGCCATAACTGCACTCCCTGGCCACACCAAGCCATCCTTTCCGACTGGGAAGGTCTCTGTCACCTTGAAAATGACTGGGTTTCACCACAACACAGGCTGAATACTTTTAGGGATTTGTGATGGCCTCTTAACTGTCATTTACTATCTGAGGTCCTGAAAGCCCAGTGGAAGTTTGTGCTCGTAATAGACCATTATCCAACATCCCTGCACTAGTTTGCTCTGACAGAGTAAAAATGCGCAGGGAAGCCCCAGTCCCATAAGCTGCAGCACATCCCAGCAGCCTGGATATATCCCCAGGGCCTCCAGGGAATCTGCACCCAAGTTGCTCATGCAGGGTGAAACTGAACCTGTGTCCTCCCATCCAAGTTCAGTCATGCATTAGATTTAACTCATCAGGCTCCACAAGAAAGTACAACTGTTCTTCCTTTTGGATGGGCAAACGCACATTAATTATGAACAGTAATTAGGAGCAGTGTGTCAGCTCCAGCCAGAGGAGTTTCCCACAGGCAGAGAAGAACAGGGAAACCCTGGCAGATAAGTGCTGTGTTAGCCACTGAGCAGGTGAGGTGATAAGGGGATTACAGATGGCCTGCCTAAAATCATGTGAGACTAAAACCAGCCTGGGAACTGTACCTGCAGTTACATTCATCCATCAAGCACTCCTTCATACTCCTCTTCCTTCTTGGAGCACATTGAGAGGCACCGCTGTCCAGCAATTTCTCAGCACCAACCACTGCACGCACTGAAAGGAGCAATTTAAGGAGAGCTGAGGGTTTTCTGTACATTTAGGAAACCCCCATTGTTTTCTGTCCTACCAAAGTCACTGCAAGGAGAGAACCTGCAGTGAGAAGGAACAACGTGTTTCTGCAACATCAGCTCTCAGCCAAGAGCAACCATTCATTCATTCACTTCCTAACAATAACAAAAAACATGAGGTGTTCACATTTGGAGCCAAGGAAAGAGCAAATTAAATCTTCTCGTACTCTTCCCACAGAGCTAAATACCTTTTTCTACATGTATATGGTTATTTACTATAACTTTACTTCATTAGTGTTAAAGACTGTATGTTAAATGTTGTGGGTCTTTTAAAATAGGACACGCTGGAGAAAAAATAAAGAGTTGCTTCATCAAACACATTAAACCCTATCTCTAGCTGATTTTAAAAAATTGTGAAGCACAAATTATCCAGAGCTTAGCACTCAGTGTCTCTTCCTTGGCCTATAAAGTCAACAGTTATGGTGTTAAAGTTTAATCAATCCCATAAAATGTTACTCAGAAAGTGACCCTGGTGTTATGGCTGAAGTACATCTCCTACATTAAAAAGCACTTTCGTGGAAGCCAGAGCAGTGTTATTGAAACAGAGAGCTAATAGGTATCTAGATGAGGTTATGAAAGGGAGGAGAAAGTAAAGGAGAGCCCTGGGAAAGGCAGTTGAAGGAGGAAAGTAAGAGGAGAGGGAGGAGGAAATCCTTTTTTTCCCAGTGCTTCTCCACAAAGCTAAATGTAAATACATGAATGTTCAAGTTGAAGTATAAGAAGCTGTTTTGACAGTTGCTCAAAAGCAGAGATCTTCATGAATTTCACACTAAAGCCAGATGCAATTTTCGCAATCAACACAGGAAGATTACAGCAAACAAGAGCAGTGGTAACATCACTGTAGACAGATGACAGGACATGACAGATTCCTCCAAAGTATAGGCTTTTGGATACTGTTAAGATGAAGTTAATTAAATTATAACTTCATCAGAACATTATATTTGCTGGCAATAAAATAAAGCCAGAAAGATCAGTAATTATTGTCAGTGAACATCCTTTTTGACCATTATCATCCTGACTATTGATTCACTTCCTAACATCCAGCTGAATTCCATTGCAACATGCAAGCACTAGATAGGGCACAGTGGGCCTCGCCACATATTCTACCTCATGTATCTTTTGGGTTAGAACAACCAGCATCCTTCAATACTTGTGTCGTGGTACATGAATCTGTTTGGAAAGTGTCACCAGTGAAGAGGAGGAAAGCACACAAACTCTTCTGAGGGAGGCAGTATGTCTTAGAATCAGAACAGTTAAGAAGTGTAAAACTGCACAGTGAGCTGCCAGACCTCTGTGTTTCATCCAGCAGAATTTAGGCTCTGCCACTCACCAACAGAGCCATAAAAGTCTGTCAGATTTCGGGTCAAGATTATCAACCATGCTGAACCTTTGGTGTGATATTTCATGTCTTCCAGACCCATGTCCAAGCATACACAAACCACTGAGATTATCAGAGACATTCAGAAACTACCCAGGTTAGCACCTTACCAGAATTATTCCTGTGTGTTAGATGTTGTGCAGGGGGAACTAAACAGAAGACAGAGCCTGAGGACAACTCAGTTTTGAGAAGCAGCTGAACAAAAGCTATTTTAAGAGGGAAAAAGATATTTCTCTTTCAAAGGCCTCTGTCTCCAGATTAACCCACAAGTGATTAGCAGTGTATTTTCAAACACTAAAGAAAACAACATTTGTTTGCTTACTACCTTTGGTGAAGTTTTGGAGCACAAATCCTATGAGGTGAACCTGAGGGAGGTGGGGATGTTTAACCTGGAGTAAAGGAGGCTGAGGAGGGATCTCATCACTCTCTACAACTCCCTGAAATGAGGTTGTAGCAAGGTGGGGGTCAACCTCTTCTCCCTGCTAGGCAACTAGTAGGACATAGCCTCAATCTGCCCCAGGGGAGATTCAGAGATTCAGGTTGGACATCAGGAGGAATTTCTTCACAGAAAGGGATGTTAAACATTGGAATGGGCTGCCCAGGGAGGTGGTAGAGTCACCATCCCTGGAGGTGTTCAGGTCTGGATGTGGCACTCAGTGTCATGGTCTGGTTGACAAGGTGGTGATCAAAGGTTGGACTCAATGACCTTAGAGATCTTTTCCAACTTAAATGATTCTGTAATACCTATGAGAAATTTCAGCTGACTTTTTTCTCAGGGATATGGATGACGAGAAGGCCATATTTTGGAGATAATTTCAAGTTAGTTGTACCCTGAAGTGAGAATGTTCATCTGCAGCATCAGATGTAACATTCTGGTATTTCAGCCTAGATTAACTAAGGTAGTTAGGACTTGCTGTTTCATTGAAAGATTATCTAAGCCTGATCTGGGCTGGAATTCAGTACTGCTATTCCAGAGCAACTTTGACTGCAGTAAGGATTTTCTTGTAGTCCTGGAGCAGAAAGCAGAAAAGCTCTCATCTGAAGGAAGGCTAAAGAAACGTTAAGAATCACCTCTGCAAGATTCATATAGAAAACACGGTTGGACAGCTCCCTCTACCCAGGCCCTCCCAGGCAGACCCAGCAGCAGCCAGACTCCTGTCAGAGCTGTTCTCCTCCAGAATCTGCTACAGCATCCAAAGAGAAGCATTCTCCAAACCAATTTGGGTTACATCTCAAATAACCAAATGTTCATTGTGAATTGCTTACAAGGAAGCAGATACCTGCAATGACACAAATAAAAGACAACTCTGAGGGCTTTGCAGATCAGACCATGTCAGCAACAAGAGCACAGCCTAAAGAGAAAATTATGACAAGTTATTCCAAATGTACCTGTTTGCAGTTCTGCACAAGCTAAACTGTAAAGGCCATTAAATGCTGGAACTCAGCTGAACAAACTTGAATGTACCAAGGCATCAGAGTGTATCTTCCAGGCCCATCCAAATTATACTAATCTGAATTTAACTTTGAACCTCTCACTTTACGCAATGTGGGATTCCTTTAAGTTTTTATAGTGTACAGAGCTGAAATTTTGACTAGTTTAATCTCGAAATGTATGGCAATACAAGAAATAGTTTAATAAATGTAATCCTTTGATCAGGAGAGAAATCATGGTTGTTACTTCTAAGCAGGACTCACAACTAAAACACTGAAGCATTCTCTACAGTCTTTATACCCAACTATGCCAAAATTTGTCTTGGACATTCCTATTCTGACTGCAAGGCAAAAGTAATGAATAAAACAATGAGAAAATCCACCTTACTAACTCAAAGGTGTCAATTTGTTCAGGTGAATTTGCAGACATGCAGAAGTTGACATCAATGGAACACAACTTCTGAAGTCCTCAATTTGCCAGTGGGCCCAGATCCTCAGAATGACCAAAGCTGCAAGCACAAAAGACCAATTAGCTTCTTGTATCCATCTTCCACTCTGCTGGAGCTTTATATGCAATTCTATCTCCCGGGCTATCTTTAAACAGGTTTTACCAGAGTTTTTCCTCCCCATCAAGAGACTACTTCAAATCCATGGCTGCCACCATCAGAGTTTTCCTTCAGTATTTAAACCAAACCTTTTGCCGTCCTTTTCACCTTGCTATACTGATTTTTTATGTCCTATATACAGCAAATAATTCTTTCCCCTTTTTATTTTTTTCCTGATGAAAAATATTTGTAGACCATGATTTCTTGCTCAAAAATGGATATTTTGTAAGGCAAACAGTGAATCATTCATCTCCCTGACATGTCTCAGAATAACAAAAATAAAAGTGAAGTTCTCTTCAAATAATTTTACACCAAAATAAAGTTCTTTATCACCATTTTGACTAGGAACATATTGCTAGACAGAGATAATCTCCAGTGGGAGTTAGGTCTAGTATTTAGCAGAGATGCAATGAATTACGAATAAATAAATACAACTACAAAATTGAGACAAAGATTAGTGTTTGATTCTCCCCAACACAGAGGAAGAGTTGCTATTTCAGCATTCTTCTGACCAGTCTATTCAAATTATGAGCTAAAAAGGGTTCCTTTTTTTTCTTGTTCCCTTAAATAACTTATTAGTTAAAAGGATGTGAATTAACTTAGAATGAATGTTCAATTCATATAGTAGAACCGCCATCATCATTATTACAGGAAGCTCTAATCATTATGCAGCCACTAATATAAGACATTCTGCTAGCTTGCCTTTAATGAACATGACTCACATTTCACTTTAATGATTCCTACACTCCTGTCTCCTCTGAGCCTTCTACTCAGCCATGGGGGAAGGGTGGCCTAAATACCTTTTTAAAGATAAAGAAGGGAGTCACTTCCAGTACCTCTGTCCTATAGGAGCTCACACTGAAGAGCCTTGCAGAAATCTGAAGTCCAGAAAGTACTCAGAGCCATCTCCCTTCAGGAAGTCTCCAACTGGACTACCCAAAATTGAGGCACATGGAAAGAGTGATCTCAAAGGAGCTGAGCCATCTGCAGCTTTTCCTCCAGAAGAATCCTTCCCACCTTATTCAGTCAACTCACTATTTTCTACAAAAGAATGCAGCAGCTTAGGCAGAGCTCACAGGGAAGGGGCCTGCATTGGTGGCAGTGCAGGGATGCATTAAGTGCCTTGTTCTATTCCCGAAGAGCCTGTGAGAACATTCCAAAGAGAAGCCCAGCACCTCACACCCTCCTTTCTCACCCAAATCTAGCCTCACCATAACTATCAGGTATTGAGAGACTGAAGCTTCAGATTGCTAAAACAGTCCCAATGATCCACTTACCTCCAGGTCGTAGGGTCTTAACTATCTTCACAGCACAGACCATTTCTCAAAAAAATCCACCTCACTCAATCAGGTCAGAGTCAGAAATATCTCTGTGGCAAGTATAAACTGAGAAACATTACTAATAACAGCACAGAGATAAGCAGAAAGCTAGCTCTTGGTGTCTGCTACATAAAAAAACACCCCACCAAACAACTTCCATGGCATGAGGGATAAATAAAGCTGCTAATTTTCACAGGACTTCCATGACATTGCACCTTTCTTGCCACTAAGTGTACAATTGAACTGCAGGATAAATTTCACTACAAATTCCATCACTTAGAGAGAATCCTACTCCTAATAACCTCACTGCTAGAGCAAGTGCTCTGCCATGCGTTATCACAGCCTTCCCAAAGGATAAGGCTTCAACAGTCCAATGAAATCAGGTTCTGGTTTTATGGATGGTGGTTACAGGTGTGAATAAATTACTTCTTTACACACCAAGAAATTATCAATTGCACTCCTCAGTCAAATAGACAAACATTTTACAGCAGTCCTGAGAAACAGATAGAGGAAAAGCAGAGACAACTTCACAGAAGTTCCCTCACATCCATCCCGTCTAGGTGTGATGGCTGCCACATAAACACAAAGCATTCAGACACGTGAAGCCAGGACTTAACAATACTACAGCCACTTAAAACAGTGGCATCAGTCTAGGGGGGATGATGACATTACTAAAACTGGTTGAAAAGTTTAACATTACAGTTTTCTTCCCTTTATTTCATAGTCTCTTCTGTTTCCTTAACTTTTACACACAAACTCCTTCCCTCCTGTCATTAAATTTAGAGAGGCTGGCAAAGTTAAATATCACTAACTTTCTTAAATTACTTTAATTGTCCAGAACCTGTTTAATATCCAGTCTTACAGGCAGTACTCTACAAGAACAAAGTTTGGTCCACTCCTGACTTAGAAGCTCAAAAATATCATTGAAACTCCACAGAGTGCTCCTTGCAGGAGGACAGGGAGTGCACCTGCCATGTCAAGAGGCTTGACTGCAAGAGAGGGACAGAGGACATTTGAGGAACAGCACTGGGAGCAAAAGGGCTCTCTGATACTGCTCTAAAGCAACTAAAGCAGCTAAAGCAATCCTCTCCTCATCACCTGAGGAATGCAAGAGACTGTCCCTTCCCTACTCCCTATTCCTGTACATAGCACTTATACCCATGCTTAGCTACCCAGTTTTATTCATTATCTGTTTACAGGACATCCCTTTATGCCCAATGTTCTTAGGAGGTGCAGGACTTTCCTCAATTTCAGTTTTGGAGGACCATACCTATTACTTCACGCACTCAGCTCTGCTGCAGTTGCTTCCTATTACTCCTTAAAACTACACAACAGCCTTTTCTCACTGTCTGGTCTGTGGCACACAAGGATCTGTGGGATCACAGCTGAACTATTCCTGGAAATGCTGAACATCTCATCCTCAAAATCCATCCTTGGTGTGGTTCAGCAGCTCAATCCATCGCTACTCAGTTAGGCCTAACATGTGTGAATCATTTCGGACCAGGAATGGAACAACAAAGCCAGCCAAAACTACATTTTTTGGTATGAAATGTTGACCAAAAATTTAAGAGATCCCAGAACAAAATGTTTTCCTTTATGGCTTTGATGATGACAAAATTAAGATCCTCCCCCGCCCTGTACACACCTGTTCCTGTCATCCTGCTTCACATCTCTTATGATCAAGGGTACAACCAGAACTGCTGATTGCCATCGGAAAGGCTGACCATCAAAAAATATGGTGCAAGTTGAGAAGCCTGCAAACCACCCCAAGGCAGCCAGGCATCGCCCATACAAACTCCCCGAGTCTTTCAGGCCAAATTCAGACGTCCCAGCTGGTGCTGAATGGCATCTTTCTCACGTGGCTGCACAACAAGTGCCTGAGCCTGTGAGTTAGACTCTGACCTCACAGGCTTGTTCGAGCTTGCAATTATCCCAAAATGTATTCTTGTCAACAACACACAATTTTCAATACATCACTTGCTTTTCGAGTCAAATTAACACTTCACAGTCAGATTCTGCCTCCTAGACAACTCTATCCTAATTGAGACTTCCGTGATTTCATTTCAAGGGAGAGCAGGAGCCTTCGTTTGTGATTTTAGCTGCAGGGACAGATAGATAATGAACTGCGTAGATTTCTCCAAACCAAATATCACGTCCCCTGAATGCAGCTACCTGACAAAAGACATTAGACTACAGGAGCTGGGACTGTGCTTAAGCTCAGACATGTATTGTTAAATGTGACATGCTCAATTTATCATTAGTTATGAAGTGAAAACGGATGAATACACATTCAATTTAGTTCAGCTGCTTTCTTCATTTATCACACTCTTTCATCATCCATCATTCTTCCCTGCCACCCTTTTGATTTGAACAAATAACACACTTTCATAAGTTTAATCTAATTAATCATAATTGTAAGGTAATGTTCCCTTAATGAAGCGTATATTGGGCTGTATAAAGTTTGTTGCAATTTTAATAAAATCTGTTCCAGATAAAATCCACAAATGTTTTCAATGGAGCCAAACCCAGCCCTATCTCTCTCCCACTCATTACTAAGGTTGATGATGATGTATCAGTACAAAGAGTTGCTCAAGCATATTGTTCTTTTATAGAACCACTGTTTCAATAAATTGGAAAGCGTTCATCATTTTATGAGACAAGACATGCAGTTAAAAAAGTTAATTGAAGTAGAAACAAATTAGAAAACCAACCTAAAAGATTTTTCACACATTATTGCTATGAAATATACAACATTTGCTATCTTCTGAGTGCATCTCACACGTCAAAGTCAGTATACAGAAGAAGTTGCTCCTTAGCAGCACAAGCAGTGTACAGAGCTACTAAGTTTTGCTGCAGTTCTCCAACTGCAGGTAACCCAGAGCAGAGCCCCTTTACAGCAGTGCCACTGAACATATAGCTTCGTGCATCAGGTCAAGTTAAGGAATTTTAGTTCTTCTCAGGACAACTCAGCTTTGTTCACTGAAATTTTTCAAGTCATTATGACCCCAGATTTCATTTCCACCCCTCCACCACCTCTGCTTATGCTACACAAAATTTCTTGTCTTGTCCTGCTGTGAGTTTCAAAGATTCATAAAACATTTTTGAGCATCTGGGTGGGAAGTGCTGTAGAGATCAATAATACTTACAGTGATTATTAATGAGCAGTTTAATTTGATCATTAACACACACGGGTTCTTCATACCAAGATTAGCATAACCTCCATTTGCTCACACCATAACATACTCATTTGTATCTCTTTCCACTCTTATTTTGGCAATTATTTCTAAGTTTCAGTGGCAGAAACAGCACATTGGAAAACTGACTGATTTTCCCACTGACAGGCTTTCACATCTCTGGGCCACTAATGACAGATATCTGTCCTTTTCCAAATCTGGCTGAAAGCTATACTTCTTTGCTCCAGGGATTTTTGCCCAAGTCAGTGTCCTGGTCACAAATATTGCTGCAGAAGTATTGGCAGATTCATGCTCCAACCATCAAACCATTTATCCACAATGTAATGTCCATGTTTTCATTTTCAAGTGCAATTTTACCAGCTTTACTTCAGCTTTTTTTCAAACTAGTGAGAAATTCCCACAGGAGAAGCAATTCTAACCATCTCTACTACCATCTCCATCAAGATGAGGTTTCACCTGGCCAGAGGATGGGTAAGCAACCCATAAAACATCAATTCCAGCATCTTATTCTGATGCAAGTCACTATAGGATCCCTTCTTGTTCCATCAGGAAGGAAGGAAGACAATGCAGCTCTACAGCTTGTTCCCTGGTTTACGTAAGGAATTGCAGAGCTTTTTCCTTCCACTTTGTGAAATGAATGTGTGATGGTTTCTGGCAGACTGTTAGACAAAACGTGATTGTGACTCTCCCTTGCTGCACACAAGATTAGAGCTGCACAGCTGCCAGTGCTCCCTTTAGACCTAGCAAGTTATTTTACATACCCACACAAACAGGGGCGGAAAATGGGGATTTACTGGTTACCAAGACAAAGGCAACAATAACAGGAACTAACTTCGTGTCTAACACGGACTTACTGTGGCTGACTGCTGCTTTTAATAGCCACTTCTGTAGCTCACCCTTTGGAACACAGGAGTACAGGGTTTAATAATCCACCAAGGACACAGAACACCTGAGCAGGAGTGCCTGGAAGAGGAAATAACAGCAGTAACAAGCCCTTGTAGCTGCAGCTCGCTGCAATAAATTCATTTGTAAAGGAGCAGATACCCAGGAAAGACACCAGGGTCAGCCTCTTTCTAGACAGAGAGTGATACAGAGTTGTCACGTGAGAGGGAAACCTCAGACATTTAACGAAGTTCTGCATTTTTCTGAAAAGAGAAAAAAAAAATAGGTCTCAACCGGTAAGAGAGAAGGATGGAATGCAAGCTCTTCTCTCAGGACAGGGGGAGTTTCCACATCTTCCCACCTGGGGGGATTCCTGCTGAAGTCCCCTTTCCCAGATCTTCCCTTTACTCCTATTTTGCCCACAAGAATTACATGGGCCAGTGAGGTGGCAATTTCTGTTCCTTGTCCTATATCCCTTCACTTTTTTTTTAATTTTTGACTCCGAATGGGTTTATCTTCTAAGTTTCTACAGCAGCCAGTGCATCCAAAGCACTGCTACCAATTAAGTTAAGTACAAAGTATGAGATCAATTAATCATTCATTATCTTCACAATGCAATAGCTGGAGCTCCAGGGTAGGCAGTCCAATAAGCCTTACAACCCCCAAGGTACTCATCTTCTTCTAAGCTGATCATTCATTACTCAGAGCATATCAGCACAGAAAATTCTTCAATTTCCAAGGCAATCAGTCTAGTAGAAATGACAAGTCTTTGAAACTCTGCTCCACCTTAACTACATGAAGTTTAAAAGGCCCAGAAACACATGTTTAATCAGTGCTTTTAGTGAAAGCAAAGGGAAAAGTTGTACTGAGCACTTGGACTTCAGGTTCATTTCACAGCCTGGACAGAACCAGGCAGCCTTTACAAACACTCTGGTCTGCACTAAGTGTTACCTCTGTCCCAAGGCAGAAATACATAAGAATCCAAATCCAAGAGATGCACGTGCAGGGAAGAAAGCTGCCTCCAGTAAACTGGACGAGGCAGGAGCCTGCAGGCTCCTGGCAAATGAAAGCCTAGAAAGCGCATGTGCAGAATACCCCAGCTCCTGCCTGCCCTGCTCTGAAATGATGGGTGAACTCTGACACAGGACAAATAGCAAGATGGCAGCACAAATCACAGAAATCCCAGGAGGCACCCGTGAGTTAATTCCTCACCAGAAAGCACTCAGACACAAAGTGGTGCTAATTGTCTTGGGCTATGGTGCAGCCATTCACTTGTTTAGCAAAAAGGTATTTTACGAGGAGGCATCTCAACTTTACAGAGATAGGTTCTGCATGGGAAAAAAAGGTAATTCGATGCCTCTCTGCTCCTTAAAACAGGTCAGTAGCGAAGAGAAAAGAAAAAAAAAATCTCTATGGAAATGGTGGAGCCTGTGACCTTAAGCTCTCAAAATAGGACCATCCAGAGTAATAGAAAGCATTATTTAGAGAAAAGTGACTGCCAAAAAGAGAACAACTTAGATGATGTAATGGGAGTGTCCAATTCAAAGGAACATGCTGGAACATGCACAGACTTTGATTTACCACTGTAAGATCACACAGCTGTTTTTCCTGCTTCATTTTAACCCCAAAACATCTTTGCTTTCAGTCTCCTGGCTCCACAGTCTCCCACATAACCTTGTTTCCCAGTCAAAGCACAGTTTCCAACGTGGAAATTGCTGCACAGGCCACCAAACACCCAGAGGGTCTGGGACCCATCACACCAGGGCAAGGCAGGCACTGGGGCTGGGCCAGCGGTGGAGGGTGTAATCCATGAGTGGCAAAAGCTGATTTAACCAAAAAGTGAGACAGCAAGCAAGGAGATAAGATGTTTTCAGCTCAGAGATCTGCAGAGAGAGTAGGGCTTGGGAAAGGGGTTTACCTGGTATCCAGAGACGGCTGCTCAGCCCAGCAGGATCCAGGTGAGCTTACACAGCTACTGAGTGCCCCAGATCCTATGCAGCTGTTACCCGGCTGTGACCTTGCCACAGTTTGGGAAACTTTTCAGAAGCAGAATGGCATTCCAAATCCACTCAGACATCGGTTTTAAGAAGCTTGCCTCCAGTTCTCTCCCTCTCTGCGTGAGCTCCTTCCATGCAGTAGGACTAAAGAAGTTTGCTCATATCTGGGAAAAGGAAATGAGGAGGAATGATACTTCCCAAAGAAATCTGCTACAGCTTTTCTAAATAAGAGATCTCCCATTTAAACAAAAAAAGAACAGAACAAAACAAACCCCACCTTTTGTCCAAACTGGGGAAAAAAAAAACCCAAACAAAACCTCGGAACTTTCTTTCTGTCTTTTTGTAGGAAACTGATGACTGGGAAGAAGATTATTGAAGATTTTTCTGCATTTAACAGTTTCTCCTGTTTTTCCTTGGAAATTAAAGCAGAAGAAAGGAAAAAAATCTTAACACAGCTGATTTCTCACATAGCATTTTTGCTAAGTTCCTTCCAAATTCAATTCTTTCCCGCAAAGCATATTAGAAAAGGAATTTTGCAGGTCTTCCATGGCAGTTTCCCTAGTTTTTCCACCAACTCTCATGCAAAGAGGCAACATCCCCAGAGCAAACTGCATCTCTCTGAACGTCTTCAAACTGAGAGGCACCTTCTCTATCTGAACGACATTGCCCATGTGTGTTTCAGACAAAATAGTTGTGGTGCTGCTGGAGTTGTCCCTTTACTTAAAGCCATCAACCTCTCCTCCTATTACTTCTTCAGGAATTTTCTCTTCTGGTTTTCCCACCCCTACGAACTCACATAGAGCAAAGGACTTGAGGCCACGCAGGGGTTGTGTCCTACTTATTATTGGCAATTGTGTCCACTCCAGTGCCCTCATTGAGCCAGGAGTTTTCATCCGGTGAAGCTGGTGGAAGACCCTTCTATTTAAGAACTAATTTGTTACAAAGAATGATCCCTTGCATTTGCTTGTTGTTTGCCCAGGGAGTTCCTTTGTCATTTACTTGCTTGGTGCAAGGTATTTACTGAGCACTGCATTCCTGGCAGCAGCACAGAAACCGCCTGGACTCGATTCATTAGCGTTTAACATCATATTTGTAATAAGACCCACCACTTAAAAACCACTAGCAGTCGTTGCCACCACGTTATGCTGTGAGCACAAGATAAGAAGAGGAGAAAATGTGCTAAACATCATCTTTGTTACATGTGTTCCAATGCTAACCTTGCTGGATGCGGCCATCATAGCCTTGCTTTCAGCTCTACAGAAACAGCTCATAAAATCTGTCTCTGCCACAGAGCACTGTCTGCTCACACAGTGCTAATGTTTAATTAAATGAATACTTCCTAAGAAGAGCACAAGGAAAGACAAGTTTCCACTTTGAGCAAGACCATCACTCACACACATATCCAGTGTTTCAAGTTTCTGAGTGTTAAACACACACAATCAACACCCCCAGCTCCTGAGCTTCGCAGGTGTATTTGTTCAACACAAGAAAACATTTCTTTGTAGCAAGAGCTTGAATTAGAACAAAAAGAAAAAAAAACATAAAAACCTTAACAGCAGGTTACCATTCAAATTTTCTCAAGTAAGCAATTATTTTTTCCTTTGTTTTCCAACTTTCGGTTAAAAAGGTGTTTTCTCAGAATTGTTTAAAAGAAAATTGCCAGAGAATGGAGCTGATCAATTAAGACCCGGAAAGAAGGATGTCATGCATATGGATAAGCGGGGAGATAGTGCAGGGAGAAAAAGAAGTGGTAATGAAAGGATAGAGAAGGAAACGACTTGAGTGTTTCCTGTGAACTGTCTTCTTCGTGTTGGCACCTTATCCCAGCTTTTAAAAGGAGAGACAGAGTCTAGAGAGCAAATTTAGCAGTGTCTACTTGAAAGGTAAGAGTAAACTTAGACCCTGACAATTACTAAATAAGAACATAATTAATTATTCCTTCAACTGAATAGTCCTGAATCCTACCACAAATCAATCAGCTCTTCTTGCCTAAGAAGCTCTGACTCTATTTTAGCTCAATGAAAACAAAATCAATGAAGGCCAATTATAGCCCATCTCGTTAGAGTATGCAAATAGTGCCCCGCGGAGCTGAGCTGCTCTTGCTCTGGGCACTACCGGGGAGGACACGCGTCAGGCAAACCAAATATGAGCTGGTGCTGGCACCTAGCTGCCTGTGCTGTGATACACCAGCTCCTCGCAGCTCCTTTGTAGGGGGATGCAAACGTAGCAGAGACCAACTGTGCCGAACAGCAGCTCTTCAGCAGCCTCCTGCCCTGGAATTTCAGGTACAGAAAGCCCACCAGTGTGTCTCAGACAGCAGATTCAGCATTATTGACAAAAAACGGTGCGTGCAAAGCTACAGAAAACAGAGAGCCTATCTACCTTTCATCACCTTACATCGAGAGGAAAGGGCACTTTGAGAAGCAAATAATAATGATATAATTGTAATATTAGTAATAATGATACTGCAAGGAAAGGATTTCATCCAAGTGTCATCAACCAAACATCTCTCCCACTCAAATGGCAGCTGAGAGCTCTGGGTCTCCAGAACAGAATTCTGGCTACCAACATAAGGCTGTAGTACACATCCACCCTGCCACCACTCTAACCTGAGCTCTAACCCCCACCAAAACCATAGCATTTCAGGAAGCTTTCTCCTCTCCCCTGTGGAAATTCAAAACGCAAAGGACAAGTTTGCCAAGATTTTCCTGCATGCAATGCAATGCATGGTCCATAGCTGTCTGGAGACACAATGCCACTGTAGCATGAACTGCTTTGAGTTCAACCTCTTGTTCCTACCAGTGCCACCCCAGCCCCATGGGAGCACTGAGAGTGCTGATAGCGACTGTGCACACATCCTTGCAGGATTCAGACACCAGGCAAGTGCCTGCCAGACCACGAGATCCAATTTCATGCACCCAAAAAAATCTGGCCTTCCCAAGTCCTGCTCATCCTGACCGATTTCCCCATCACTTGCTCACAACAGACAGGATTATTCCTTTCAAGGAGCCACCTGCAGGGACTGAGCTTCCCAGGTTTCTGGCTGCAGCCCAACGACATTTCTGGCCAAAAGCCCCCTCACAGTGGCTTTCTGCCCATATAGTGGGACTCTACCCTTGGCCTCAGAGCCAGCTTTGACAGACAGCTTCATCTTTCCACTGGCTACCTAAAAATTATGATGTAATACTTACTTTACTGCCACACTTGGCAGTGCTGCCAGGGCTTGGGGTAAACTACATAGCAGCAACTATAGAAGGATTTCAAATTAAATATGCAACTGCTGCAAGAACAGGGTGCCTCTAGTTTTGTTTCTGGTGCTGAAACCTTGGTGTGACAGCATATCCCAGGCTTTTGGGCTGTGTGTGCTTCGGAGCTTTGGGTTCGTGTTTGTTTGTTTTTCTCATATTGTTATTTTTATGTTGGTCATATTATAGCCAAAGGGAGCTTTTTTGAAGCACCTTGAAATGAAACATGATTATACTACACCTAAAGGATGGAAGACAAACCATTCCTATTTTTAAATCTTGACACACCTACCCAAGAGATGTGAGGAGCCAAACCTGGGATTTCAAGTGCTCCAAACACTGTTGATCCTCACTCTCTCTGCATATTAGTTAACACTGATTTTCAAGCTCAATCCAAACATTAGCATTTTTGCCATTAAAGAAAAAAAACTTCCTATTTAAACACTGTACAACTCTAACTTCAGGAACAGAAAGCATTAGAACTGAAATCTTTAAAGCAAAAAAGTGGGGAAACAAAATTGTTCATTACTTCATAAGCAGCTACATGCAATAAAAAGCACCCTCTTCAGACAGCTTTGAAAACCACGAGCAAACCCTTGTGCAAAGCAACATGATGCTCCACAGCATAACAGCCTCCTTGACACAGTATCCTTAAGAGCTTATTTTACATTATTTTACAGTGTGAAATACCCGCTTTTACTTCAGCATGCTTGCACAAATGCACACAACTGGAGGGCTGCTTGAGACACTGCAGTAAGGGAATTCTGTAAGCTGTAAAGAGGTCTGCTGGAATTGCCATCACATGCCCATGAAAAAAACTTCAGGGCCATCAAGGGCATTCTCGAGACAGCACTTCTCCTGTTGTGTCCTGGGATGTATTTCTTCTGCTTTCTCTCAGAGCCACAAACAATTCAAACAGCAATCTTCTTAATGGCTCAGAGTTTTACTCCCTGCAGAGTCCATCTTCCTAAAGGACCACGGTGACATATACAAGCAACCGGATTCTTTATCTGTTACTGATCTCTCCCTTCTTCAAGCCTACAGGGAAAGATGCTCCACAGCCAGAACAAAACATCACACAAGAAGAGGGAGCCTGCCTTACTGATGGAAAATCCCAAGGACAGCAACAAGTTGGAAAAATTGCCAGGAGCAACATAGTTAGAGTTTCCTTCCTCATAACTATGTAGAAGGGGCTAAAATGCAACACCATGCAAGCCTCAAGTAGTGGTCCCATTTACAGATTCCATCTTTTCACAATTTCATTTCAGTTGCTGGTGTGACAAGGCAAGTAAAGCTGCTTCGAGCAAAGATTAATCCAGAAGGTCCTGAATTGATAAGCCACTTCAACTTTGAAAAGCTGGACAGTACAGACTCAAGTAAATAATTTTTCTCTTTTTGACTATAAGTCTGGACTTGGCTGGTTTCTGAAACTGGATTTCTATAATACATGTTTACTGTGACTTAGCCAGATCAAACTCAAATTCTGTGTGAGAAGCTGGTGTGTGTTTCCACCAGGAGGGGGCCAATGGTCTTATTTGGTCCTGAAGTAAAGCCTGGAGTGAGAGTAGCAATATCATTAAAGTTACCAGTTCCTGGTGCTGCATCAGTGAGGACTGCAACACCCACACCTCATGGAGAGCCCATTAGAGAAACAAGGTCTGAATGATAACAGTGACTAAAAGAAAGTCACAGAGTGCCTCAATTTTGGATATTGAAGATGGCATCCACAGCAGTGATTAACTAAGGCTGGTTAGTACTTGCAAGTGAGCACACACACACATCTAACCCTAACCTTTTACACCATTAGTAACATGACAGTGATGCCACCCCGTGTAGAAGTTAACTCTCAGTCTTAGTCCTTAGGACAAGCCTCAGCCCTTTTGGCAAACCACTGCAGCCCTCTCACTGTGCTTTGGAAACCTCTGCAAATATGGCAGCAAACATCCTGCTCAAATAACTTCAGGACCAGAAATCAGCGTGTCTACAGGAAATAGAAGTCCTGAGATAGCCCTGATGATCAGCTCCCCAGGGGTTTTCTTGAGGAGCTAAATGAGTGCATATGATTTCAAGGGAGGAATGGGGAGGCCACACAAACACTCCTGCCATCCTCAAGGTTTATTTTGAGCTCCTTGGAAACACAGCAAAAAAACCGTCTACTGACAGAAGTGGGAGCACAGCTGAATCCTGACCAGCGCACATTCAAAAGTCCAAGGACAACATGTCAAGCTTGAATACAAGCAAAGATTTTGCCCCTTTTGGAGCATGAAGAGATGGTCATAAGATCACCCTGCACAGCTCCAAAAGATACTGAGGTGAGTACAAACTAAGGACACAGTTTGGCTTCAGCAAGTTATTTCTAAAGCCATAACTGCATCCCTTCCCAGCTGTGTCTTCTTAATTCCTGTGTTACCTCTAGTTTCACAGAGCTAGACCGAGTCCATGCTACTTCTGAAATTCTTAGAACTGAAGATTTACATTTGGGCATCACCTTTCGAAGATATCAGGGACAATTTCCAAAGATCTTTTGGCACCTGAATATTAAAGGTACAAGTTTTTTAGGCATGCCAAACAGCATTTTATTAATACCTACCAGGCACTTAACAACCCTAAAAGCCTAAATATCCTCCCTCATCCCCCAACTCCTCCCCAAAACCTCAGACACATTTAACTTTTACCCTAAGCCAGCCCAGTTAAACAAACAGTGTGTTTGGGACTTCACCTGGTCACTGGTTTCTTCATGTGGCTAACTTGGGAATTGACAACCTCCTAAACAACATTATTCCTCTCCCTCCCCAGCAAGTAGTGTCACTGCTATTACAGAGCGAGACAAGGAAGAAATTGCTGCTGCTCTCAAGAGCTCATGCTTCTGAATTCCCATCCTTTTCCCTGAGCACGATCCCAGCATTAGGAGTCGAGTGCACAAGTGGAAGTTTGATTGCAATTGTTGGAAAGGATTAATCCCTGCCCAGACAGCTGACTTCCACAGTGCAATAATTAAGTGGAACCGTTGCACAAGATGAAGCATGAGGGAGGAAATTAGAGTATGCCATGCCAGGCTTGTTTTGTGCTAGAGCTGTCCCCACATGGGCTTACACTCCATCACGCTCACTTTATCCAATGCTGTCAAGCATCTGGACTAATCCATTATCCCAGGATGAAGTGAGGAGAACACAGGGCCAATCTCATCATTCTTCTCTGTAACTAATTGCAGGAGACAGTGACTTGCTATATATGGGAATGCAGGTAGAAAGAGCCCACAAGTGAGCAGTATGGGACAATCAAAGCTAAAAGTACACACAGACATCACCCTTCAGTGAAAAGACTGGTGCTTTTCTTAAACACCAGGCATGGAATTGCACAGCCAGGTAACATTAAAAAAACAAAATAAAAATTAGGTTACAACAAATGCACGATACAAAATACAGAAAGGTGGAAAGTCCTGATGAGCAAAGCTCACGCAAAAACCTGCTGCTGCCCAGTAAAGCTCTGACTTATGCCAACAGGTCACTTCAGAGGCAGAAAGTTCTGGCCTGCCTAGCCTGACAAAGACACAAGGCCCCACACTGAGGGTGGCAGTGCTCTGCTGGGAATGCCCTTTACTTGAAAACTCCAAGAGCATCAAGGAAGACTTGATGTAAACTCTAAAAGGCACAAGTTCCCTGCTCCCAACCTAGCTCAATGCCAGGTCTCCCAAAAGCCGTCTTCACTACTCAAACCAACAACAAAAGAAGACCACAGAACCCACTAAACCTTTCTGCAGTCATCAGCTGATAGATGGTGCTGCTTGGCAAAGAAATTTCTTTCCTACAATGTGGCTGGACTAAGGTGACGGCCTCAGGGTTCCAAAGCAAATTTCCTTTGGATTTCTGTGCAACTTACTCTTACACGAGACAACTCTGGAATTAAAAGCTCAAAATACTAAGACAGGACATGTATTTAAGGTATAGCTAAAAACCTCACCCCTGAGATCCATTCCTCATGCTGGATGGATGCCCCATCCCTGGAAGTGTTCAAGGCCAGGGCGGATGGGGCTTTGAGCAGCCAGGTCTAGAGGAAGGTGTCCCTGCCTGTGGCAAAGGGGGTTGGAACAAGATGATCTTTGAGGTCCCTTCCAACACAAACCATTCCGTGATTCCTTAAGAACTGACATGACTCCAGTAAAATGAACCAAGTTTATACTGGTGGAACAGCGTCAAGCCATCACGTGACAGAGCAATTAACGGAAGTTAAAGATTATTCAGCTCTCAGGCTCTCTTCAAAATTAAAATCCCTACAAATTAGGTCTCCAAGATATGCTGTGTGCACAGAACATCATCTGGTGTGTGAGAAAAAAACGGATACAGTCCAGCCTGTGAACTGCAGGCTACCATAGCACAAGGACACAACAGCGTCACTGCCACTGGGGGAAGCTGGAAACATCCCGGATTTCAGTGAGCCAGGTCCAGGACGGGTGGCCCTTCCCACCACAAAGATGCACAAACTGCAGCCTGGCCACAGGATAGCCGAGTTTCCAGCCCTATGCCATGCCTGGCCTGAGAAGAGAGGTGGGAAGCTGGCAGGGAGATCTCCCTGTGCCTCCTCACCGAGCCGCAGGGTGGCTCTGCTGAAGCTCAGACACAAATCCACACCTCCCTGCCCCAGAGGTGGCTACAAGTTGAAAAACTGAGCCAAACACTTTCCCATTCCATGCTATTTAACAGAAATATCAGCCTTATCGATACAATTATCATGCCTTGTGTCTGTCTTGTATTTAAAAACAATATAATTTTTATTAGCCAAAGAGTAAGAAGAGGTCACACAAACCTTTACAGAGCCTAAAAGCCAGATATTAATTTTAAAAGACTGTAATAGCTTTGTGATCTGTGCAAAAAAAAAAAAAAAAAAAATCATCATTATTCCAGATGATGTCTTATATGCACTGGCTTCTTTGCAAAATGAATTTACCTTTTCATTACTATTTACTGACTGTGCTTGTATTTCATTTGTATGGATTTTATCCAGCAAAAAGGAGCCTCAGAAAAATTTAATAAAAAGATGGAGACAGTGAACAATTATTGGAGTCTGTATCTTGACTCTCAAGGTCACCGTTCTGTTTTTATTATGTTCATTTCAGAGAACCAAAAAACCTTTTTTGATGGGAACAAATCAGGATTGGTAATTGCATGGACACTTTCTTCAGGCACATCAGTGCCCAAAACCACATCTGTGACAAAACCAAAGAATTCACCCTCATTGTCAGGCCTGAGCAGCCAGAGTTCATCACACAAATAAATATTAAAAATGCCCAAGACTTTTAGCAGCTCTCTAGTCCAGATGCATATCCTCACACAGGGCTGTCCGGCTCTGCTCTGCAGCACATTCTGGCCTACATCCGGCTCCAGTGGTGTCCCTCAGAGGGATGCACTGGGACCAGTATTAACTTCATCCAGGACATACTGGGATCTAGTGCCCCCTCAGCACATTTGCAGATGAGACCAAGCTGAGTGGTGGTGTTGACACACCTGGAGGACAGGATACATCCAGAGGGACCTGGACAAGTTCGAGAAGTGGCACAGGGAGACTCTGTGGTGGGCATTCAGTATTTGTAGGAGGCTTACATGAAAGATGGGGACAGACTTTTTAGTAGGGTATAGGACAAGGGGTAATGGTTTTAAACTAAAAGGTAGATTTAGACAGATATAAGGATGGATTTTTATACAATGAGGGTAGCAAAATGCTGACAGGGGTTGCCCAGAGAGGTGGCAGAGGCCCCATCCCTGGAAATATTTGAGGTCAGGTTGGACAGGGCTCTGAGCAATGGGGTCTAGTTGAAGATGTCCCTGCTCACTGCAGGGGGGTTGGACTGGATGGCCTTTAAAGGTCCCTTCCAACCCAAACCATTCTGTGATAACACTGTATTGCACCACAGCTTCAATTAAGAGCTTGCAATCTTAAGTTGAGACACAATCGCAGGCTTCCTTAGTGCTAGTACTGATAAACATTTTTGTTTATCCAACAGCTACTTTATGTCCACCACCCACAAAAAAAACAGAACTAGGAAGCTCCTTCCAGAGTATTAGTACCAATACCTTGGAGAAGGCTTCACAGCGAAAGCCTGCTTTCATCTCTAGTTGCGTTTCTTGGGGTTTTCTTTGGCCCTTTCCTTAAATATCTCAGTACTGTCTGAAATCATTTCCATCCCTCAAGCAAGAATTTGTAGCCTGGATAATATCAGGACTGTCCAATTCCTGAGAACAAGGAAGAGCACAAATACATCACATTTGCCTATCTGACGCTTGAAGTCTCCTGTGAATTAGACCAAATAAATACTGGGGGAAGACCTAAATATTAACTAGAAACCTTTTCATCAATCTGTTCAGTAATGGGGAGGACATTTTTCAGTATCTTAAGTCTCAGGATTGGCCCAGGAGTTTCCAGAATCAACACTGAGATTTTTTTAACAAGTTTCCAAGGACTCTCAATTGGGTTTTTTTTCTTCATTAGCCTCCTTCAAGTCAATTAGCAGCAGTCTATGACAGCCTGCATACATTTAATGTATTAGAGGCAGAGCAGCTTAACAGGACACAAAGGGAACCCTTGGCTACACCCACTGTGCTCAACGTAGAAATAATAGATTTCAGCAGCAGAAAAATAATTTTTAACATCTGAATTGGATTCCATCACCACCTTTAAAACCACCCACCTGTCCAAGGCCTGTAGAGTTTCATCAGAGCTTGAAAGGGGCCAACCCTTCTCTAAACTCAAAGGTCTTCCTCTAAATCTAAACAAAAATATGTACATGGGTCCTAAAATAAGAATCAATGCTCTACATGCCCAGCACTAGAAATTAGAACTTTCAGTTCAACCTCTGATTTCTTGAGTTACCTCTACTCATTCAACCCAAGCGAGCTGCAACATTTCCCAGGTCTGTCAGGGGAAAAGGCAAAGATGTACAAAAAGCTTTCCAAAGGCAGTAGAGAGTGGCCTAACTGGCACTGAGTCACATCACACCTTCTATGCACTGGCCTTCTGCTATTCGTCATTGTGGTGTACATTGCTGCCCTATAAAATACTTCTCCAAAGTAAAAATTAAAGCACCCCAAGAATGTGGATCTCACATTTGTAACAAATCTGGGACGCAGTCCTGAACCACCTATCAGCTAACACCACTGCCCACACAGCCTCTCTGAACACAATTGCAGAGCTAAGTGAGAAGTCTGGGGATACAACACCAAAAACCCACCAAGAGTCAAAGAACACACAGGACTTTGTGCTTCACAAAGATGTACAAGCCTGCTGCAGGTTCAAGAAACCTCAGCTTGTTCATTCACCTACATATTCTCAATTAAGAACTGACAGTGTGACGCCTCTTCTCATGGCCAGTGCTGCTCATATAGCTAAATCTACACACTTCCTTGATAAATTCCCTCCAAAATAAGGCAGATTTTGTTAAAAAACAGTTCAGCTGAGACTATTTGTAATTAAGTCAAAGAACTCCATTTTGCTTGTCAGACATTTCATTACAGTGTCATTGTATTACCTTGTCATTATCCTTCAACTTAGCAGGGCTTTTTGCCTTAAAATTCAGTTTTGCCCTAAGCAAGAAGCAAACTGCAGCCTTGGGCACTTTTGCCAAAGCTCTCAATCCTGTTGCTGTGAACACATGCACCTAACAGAGCATCCCAGAAAGTAAGTCAAGATTCCAAAACACCAGTGCAGCTCAGTCACTGATGGATCAACTCCCACAGCAGGAAGAAAGCAAAGGGCTCATAAACTGACTCTGAAAGTTCTCTTAGGAACTGTATATTTAAACCTTCAACCAAAACAATTCTTGTTACATCTACAGAGAAATACATCACAGTCCACACCTTAAAAGAAATATTTTATGTATATACATACCCCAATATTTACACTGAGTAGATTTTTAAATGTGTTACCTAAACTGAATTTTATGTATATAATTGTATTTTATGCATATAAAACAGGCAGGCATGTTTTTAAAAAAGTTGTCCTTACAAAGTTTCCTATTGTGAATGCAACCCAGGAAAGCTCAAGCTCACAGCCAATATCCATAAATGATGACAAACACATTCATTAACCCAAAGCTTGCATGACCAGTTCATCTTAACAGTAACAACATAACTCAGACCACAGTTGAACTAGGCTCACCTTAAGCAAAAAGTCTTTGCTGTGTCTCACTTGTCTTACCACTGTAACCCTTTTAACATAAAGAATTTCCTTCTTAAAGGCCTGCCATGCTAAATCTGAAAACACTTCCCTATGTATTTGTCCTTGTGTAAGTGCATAATGGGAAACAGGAACTCTCTTTCTGGGAGACTATGTTCTAACAAGATTTTTAAATTTTGATTTATAGAACAGTAATTTTTTTTCAGCATTAAATTTAATTTCTCTTTGCTGAAAGGAAAAGACTACTTAGAAATGAACAGTTATTTTCCAGTTAATTACAGATTCATTAATTGAGTCTCCCTGATATGACTTCATGTTGTAATTTCAAGATAAGCCTGCATGATGAGTCACTCCTACTCTAGAAAGGATAAACACCAAGCCATCTATGTGCCTTAAAGTCCAAGGAGAGGATAAAAAAGGAAAGAAAGCCAGGTTAGAAATCTGTAGAACTCAACTATAATTGGCCCTTTATGTCGGAGACTGAAGTTTCCATGATTCCAACATTAAGTTCTCAGGAATACAGAATAACATTTTAATTACATACATTTAGAGAACAGTAGTAACACCACACAAGACCCATTAGAAATATAGAATTTATTTCTCATTACATTCAGACAGCAATATACTGCAGATTTGGACATGCCACGTCTCATATCACAGCTGACTTACGGATCCTATGTTTATAGTTGTGATAGCTGTTGCTGGCCCAGAAAACACAAAATGTGTTACTGGAGTAGCTCTCTTGAGAACTTCAAGCCATTAGCAATAATTTTTGCAGATGGGTACTCCTGACAATCCACAAAAATTCATCTGTCATAGCCTACATTATCCAACCTTTACTGTACCTGACCTTTACAGCTCCAGAGCTCAAGAAAGCAATTTCAACAACAGCAGTGGACAGGGAAATTGAGGACTTGCCCCTTATCTTCCCTCAGGCAGCAGTTCTCAATAAAGGCAATACCATGTTATAAGGCCACCAAATTCCTCATGGTCCATGATCTGTGCTTTTGGCAGGGCAGCTCCTTTCCCATCCTGTGGGGTCTCTGCAGTCCTTGCTTCCATTCCCTCCTTGCACATCCAGGTGCAAGCTAACAAAAAGAGTCAATCTTACAATCCTGACAACATCCTAAACATGTTATTTAAGTCATCTACAACAAAAACTCTGTGAGCAACAGGAAAAAAAAAATTCCAACAAAATTGTGTTATGTTTAAACCTTTAAAGTACCATGAACAAGAGGTATCTTCACAACCAGTGTCCTGACAGCATCTGCTCACCCTTCATCCTTACAAACTCAGAAAAACTGGGGCGTTTTTTTTCATCTTCTAACTCCACAGGCATTCAGCTTGGGAATACCAGGAGCTGCAGTGCATCATCACGTGAAGATGGAGAGGGGCAGGAGAGTGAAAGAGTGAACAGGTAGGAACACAGACACTGCCCTTGGCAGGCTCTGCACCAGCCACACAGAGAATATGCATACACCCAATGAAGGATTCTGTTTTCTTGCTCTATTTTTTGCCAGGTTTTTTTTTTTTTATTATAAAAACCACATAATTCCTGCTAAGGCTGGTTGTGCAAAGTTAGTTTTCAAGAACCACCATTCAGTCTGACTCAGTTCCTGCAGACAAGCTTCCTATTGATCCATTTCTCACTAGCATCTTGCTGTAGTTTTTCTGCTGTTCTTCTTTGAAAGTATCTTTGACTTTCGCTCGCTTCAGACCTCCATCCCTGGAAGAGAGCAAGAGGGAACAGTAAACCATCAGGACTGTTATGGCTGTTGCTATCAAACTGTGCATTACATTAACTATCTTAATCAACTGTAGAGTTTTAATCTAAATTATTATCATTAAAGGCTTTTCTTCAGAACTTCTAGGACATCCAACTTTAAGCACACTTATTAAAACCTTTACCTTAAGCCACAATGCTTATGCAGTCCAAATTTTAAATTCAGCCCATTAAAGCAGCCTATTCATGTTGGGAGCAGGCTGTATCTACAATAGAAATCTCTGGCAATCTGGGATGCTACTTCCCCAGACTGTAGAGGCAGCCAATCTTCTGCAACACTACACTCATACCTTGCCTGATATTATTCAGAGCTGCGTCTCATAGTTAAATCTATTTGCCCACTCTCTTCATCTCAATTTTGCTCTCAAGTTTGTGTCATATGAAATCTAGGCATTATCCTGCTACTTACTGAGGAAGGACATGAGAAAGTCAAAACAAAGCTTGAGGCTTTCTGCTCTATTTGTTGTTGATCATAAGATTTGGCAAGTAACTTCACTTCTGGTACTTAACCACAGCAGAAGTCTCAACATGAGAAATGTGAGTGGACCTTCTCCAAAAGCATCAAACCTTTATATGAGACTCACTGCATGCTTCAAAGACTTTGTACATCTTTATTTTTACTTTGGCATTATGTGCACGTGGAGTTACTCCATTGTTTTCCCTGAGTGGAACAAAGTGCTGTTGAATGTTATCTGTCACAAAGCTAAGGAGGGAAGCACCTCTCAGTCAAACTAACCACAAATAGTCCATGAATTCTAACAAGGATGTCATCACTCACCAGGGGAGTTCAGTCAGTCCTCCTTGGCGAGCAATGGCTGACCTCACTCTGTTGGCAAACTGAACAGCATCTTCATCTTCCTTCAAGGGTCATAAATTCAACATAATCAAAGCAGAGAGAAGTCAGTTGAAGCAGGCTTTCGTAATGTTTTTTATCTGCTGCCTCATCAAATTAGCTCACTGCCAAACAATCCATCCCTTATCATGCCAACATCACAATCTGATGTTCCCATGTGATAATAACTCATTTTTCCTCTACAGTGTTGAAATTAGGAGAAAATTTTGCCTTAACAGGATGGAACATTAACACTATTGCTACTGTGAACAGTACTGCATTTACTGCTATCCTCTGCATATTTGATGCACTGCTGACAGCACCAAGCTGCATCAGGAAAAGCCGAGTCCAATCACACATCAGCCAGCACTGACAAAAATCCAGTATAAAACTTGGATTTGGAGACATGGGGTGGGTACAGGTTTTGGGGGGAAAGAAAAAAGTGCACTTGCAGACACAGTCAAGTTCTTAAACAGCAATCAACCACATGCTGGATTACCTTTCTAACCATTGGTGGCAAGTACCACACGTTGCAAACGATGGCCCAGCTGGTCATTATTCGCAGCAGATAGCTCACTATGTTGTATTTGCTGCTGTTCCAGAAGGCATCTCCAAACTGAGGATCATACTGCAAAGGATCACAAAAAACAAATGATTAAGCCTTTCCCCAGACCATCACAGCCTCTCAGACCTGGGATTACGTGGCAGAACCAGCAGCAGATGCCACCCATTTGCCTGAACACCCAGAAGAGTTAAGTCAGCAGGACGCTTCTCTTCCCTTCAGCTCGAGGAAGGACTAGCTGGATTTCTCTTCCTTCCAGCTTTCTAGAGGAAGAAGCTGACCCCATCAGGGCCTACCAGGCCTAGCCAGGCTCCATAGGCCAAAGGACTTAACTTTAATTTCAGCCATTTATACCCCAGGAGCTATGCACAGCATGCATACAATTGCCTGAGCTATTGTGCTTTCAATAGCAGCTGCATTGAGACAGCTTCCTGCACCTCTGACAAAAACCCATCCCAAACTCTGAAATCCAGCAGCCAGCTATTTCCACTTACTTTGATTGCAACAGGGTAGATTGTCCCTCCTATTTCAAAGCTCCCCTTCTTGAACATCATCACGGATGTATTGTTTATGCAGGTACCTGTCCAGAAGATAAAGTCATTGCTTCACACAGCGATTTCAGTACAACACAACACCAGCATAACAGGTCTTACCTATAAAGGGCCTGCATTTGCTGCTTAGTGAGTTAAGCATCTCTCCTCCGCTTACTTTTATCCTTTGTCTTGTGACTGACTCCCTGAATGAAGCCAGAAGGTGTGCAAGACAAAAGGCACTATGCTGAGGTTTAATCTGTAGGACAGTGAATTGACAGCCTCAGCGCAAAATAAGCAATCTTCCCATTCTTCTGCCTACAGCTTCTGCCAGGAGAAGCAACATCCAGGGACAGTATTGTGTTGTCTTCATATATATTCATCTTATATTAAAGATGAAAAACAGGAATGCCCTAACAAAGTTGAAGCCAGAGGCGAAGATAGATTGAGCAGCAGAAGCCATGAAAAGAGAACAGGGATGACATCGGCACTGAATGGAGATAAGTAGTTCAGCTTCTTACCTTCTGGAAAAATTAAGATCGGGAGCTTGCTTTTATCTGCCACATGTTCCCTGAGTCTGTGGAAGCAGAAGGGAAGTTTAAAAAACAGCTCCTTTCCACTCTTCTTTCCCCAGGCAGGTGCATTAAAAATATCTTTATGTATTACATATGTTTGAAACCAAAGCCTTTTACTAGACACTAATTTGTACTTGCTTTTCTTTTCTAGAGAAACTGAAGCTTTGTGCCAGCCAGCCAACCCTTAGGCCCCTGGAGCATTACACTGAGGCAGCATCCTGTTTTCTTTCTTCCACATTATTTTACTAATGACTGTCACAGAAACCAACAATTTCATGCCATTAAGTCAGTCCAACTAACTTTGATCAACTCAACCTTAAAGAAATTGCCTACATAAGAAAAAAAAATTATTGATTCAGTGGTCCATCCAGACTCTGCGTACATAACAGCACATTTCTTAAAAAGGGGACTCCTAAATGCCTACAGCTCACACTACTTGAATAACACGGCAAAGCTGTCCTGCTGTGCAGAGGCCAATAGGCCAGTGAAGAAGTTAACCTGTCAAAATTAACCTAAGAAGTTCTCTACAAATTAGGAAGAATTTTTATCCCTGTACTACAGGGATAAAAATTCACAGGTATGCTTTTGGTGACGTTCTGCAGAAGACTACTTTTGTATGCAGCTTATTCTTATAACAAGACATTTTGCCTCTCACTCAAACAAATAAAGCTTTTCATTTCTAGTAGCTCACAATTTCCAGTGAAACTGAGACAGTTTTTGCCACAGAAAGCCCATTTTACCATCAGTATTTCTCTTCAACAGAAAGTACCAGAATTTAAGTATCTTCGCATCCTTCCAAAATGCATACCTGAATTCATCAGACATTAGTTATTATGCTGATGCTTCCCAGTTGAGATGCTTTGTGACAGTCTGCAATCCAGACCTTAGCAGAACCTTTGGTCTGAACCAGGGCACTCTGTATAAACATTTCAAGCCCTCCCTGGTGACCTTGGACCCTAACATTTTGACCACGGTGTACTGCACCGAAGCCCACACAAGCAAGCACATTCAGGTCGTTCTGAGTGATGCAGTGTGATGCAGTGTGCCGCACACCACCCCTGCAACTCGCCCCCAGATCCCCTCATCCGGGTCTTTGATTGCCCGATGCCTGTCCAGGGAGGCAGCCCAGCACACACCTCACCTTTTTGTCACTAGATGGCGGTCCTTGATCTCGGAGCGCTCGAACCAGACGTGAGGACAGGCCTTGACCGTGGCTCGCTGGATAACGCCCATCAGCCCACCGTGAACCTGGCCCACCTGCAAGCCCAGCAAGGCACATCAGTATCTGAGACACCTGAAGGGCAGAACTTCCTCCTCTCCACCCCTCCAAAAAAATCCAACAAACCCAAATGCACTGGGAGGCTGCAAACCAGGATTGAGCAGTGACAACAGAACTGTTAAAATGCATTCACTTGAGAGGATCTAGACATCCACATGGAAGCCTATCTCAAGTACTTCACCAGAAGAAGAGCCTGGCATTGACACTCCCAGGACAACTTCCCCAGCACATAATATAGAGCAATTTCAACACAATTTATGCTTTTCCCCACTGACCAGTGCTCAAGTGAACATCTCTGCTGTGAAAGTTAAGTACTGAAGTCTACAAGCAATACCCCACAATCTTTTCCTCTCCTGGTCCCTCTGCTGTGGTCACCTTAGATCTCCTCATACCATTGCATAGCATCCATCATTTGTCAAAATGATCGCATCTATCGGTGATGTGTGGTTGGCAACACAAATTCCTCCTTTCTGAGGTCTGTTTTCCCTGCAATTACGTATTTTTTGTTAGTCTGCTAGTGCACTAAGCACCACAATACACACACAACAGTTTCATGAAGCTGTCAGGCGAGTCAGCCTCTAGTGTGACATCACCTTGCAGCTCAGGAGAGCAGTCCCCATTTCCAATGGGATGCTCACACACATATAAGCACAGATACACTTTTGCTCACTCACTTGTTATGGTAATGGATAGTACCAGACAGAGCTCTGACGAGGATGCGAGAGCATGTGAGGTGAACCACTTCACTCAGGTAGTTTTTCACACTGAAAGAAATCAGACATCTGAAGCATCCTGGAAAGCAGCTAGTCACACATGCAGTATTCTCCAGCCTACTCAACACAACTCAGGGCTGAAATTTTCCTGGTATTCTGGAGCACAGAGGGATATTCCCAGCTCTACCACTCACTTGCTGCAGCAGCTCAGCCAAGATACATCATACCCTTGGTGCCACTTCACTAGGCAAGGCTGTCCTCTCTTTGCTGGGTGTTTTTCATCCCAACCCTATTACCTACCCTACAATGCCCCATTTGAGTATCTCATGGCAGCAAGAGGAGCCCATCAGAAATCATCAACCTCAGTGCCAAAACTGGCAAGAACCCAACCTCGGCCCAAATTCAAAATGCCACTAAAAACAAGGTTCACAAATTTGTGGGTGGAGTGAACTATCAGTAGTCTGTTACAGGTAAAATCTGTTCACTCCTAATCTTCAGCTGTTTTGACTGATGCAACCTGGCAAGTTCATCCCTCACACACAGTACCTACCTGCCATTTGGCAGCTGTCCCACCACTGTTGTTCCCACAATCATTGACGTAATCCCGATGGCAGCAAGGGTAAAGCTACAGACAAAAAACCAGACATTAAACCAAAATAAGTAGCTTTGCTCACTGTAGTAACACATTGCCCCTTTAAAATGGAAAGGGATTGAAGAAATTCAAATATTTCTCAGATACTCGACACATGCAGTTCTCTAACCCAGCAATTCCCTGACCTATTGCTTAAAGTCATGGTGTAGCAAAGGCAGCAGATCCAGATATTCCCATGCACACAGTGTCAGGGAGATTAGAGCTTGCCCACCTTATATTCATTTCGCCAATACATAACTTAGGGGAAGCATTTGTGAAAAAGATGACCACCAGCCCTACTCTACTCTCCACAATGAATGGGTAAGATAAAAGTATTCTGAAGGGCTTCATAACCTAAAAGGAGCCTTTAAGCAGGTTAATCTTCTGTATCTGCCAATGCTGCTTTTGGGTTAAAGAAAGCTGAGATGACATTTACCAAGAAAACAAAAGTTTACCCATTCCCAGAGTGACAAAACCCCTCAGCACCAGAGCTTACCGTAGGGGCAGCAGGAAGCAGTACCGCACTATCACCCCAATGACCCACACCACAGTCAGCCTCAGGCTGATGTAATGGAAGTTGACATTAGTCCTTGTGAGCAGATTCCAGGAGAGCAGCTCTTCTGAGGAAAATCGTTGAGTGACTTCATCTTCCACAATGGCCTCAAACCCTTTTCTGCAGAAGTAGAAAACGTGGGAGAATTCGAAGTCCGCTCGATGCAGACGGGCAATTTCTTTCTCCATAGGCGTTTCATCCCTTTCAATGATACCTTGGGAAGGAAAGAGTAAGCACATGAGAAAATAATTCTGTGAAGTAACAGTCACCCTCCACACCACATGTCACTCTGCATTACTCAAGGAGACAAATCTATTGTCAGAGCCCCTCCTAGGGCAGGAAGAGAAGCTGTGGAGCTGAACATACCCCGCAGGAGGCCAGTTCCAGCTCCCCTTCCTCACACCAACACCCTGAGCAGCAATTATATCAAATTCTGTTACCTACTGAACACGAAGCAAGAAGGTTCTTTTCTTTCCCACCATCTGGCATGTTCTCAACTCAAACTTTATCCAAGACTCTCTTATGCTTTCAGAAGAAATCAAGTGAGACTTTGGCCTTTCCATTCCCTTCTGTGCTCTGTGTATTTAAGGGCATTCAATTTCCTTGATGAAGGCTTCCTTATCCCCTAAGCCCATCTCTTGCCTGACATTCTGGTGTCCCACAACCACAACACAGCCAAAGCCCAAGACCACAACACTGTGCATGGAGCAGCTTTGAACCAAAAACACCTGCATTCACAGCATGAATATTTTCTGTAAGTACAGGCAGACCACACTGGTTTTTTAATTTTACTTAAAATCAAAGAAAAACACTCCAAAACATCACGTCAAAGAAAGTTGTGCCTAGAGGAGCCTTGATTTAGTTCAGCACTAGCAACTGTTTTAGTTGAACTCTGACTACATCATGCCTGGAGAGAAACCTGGAGAGTTCAGAACTGCAGTGCAAACAGCAAGTATTCCCCTCCCCCACCCTTTTCATTTTTTAAGCTTATGTTCTGATAAGCACCAATTTCTCATTAGAGCTTTCAAAGGCAAGGACAAATTGTGTAAGCTAAACAAAGATCAAGTAGCTGCTTGCTGGTAAGCAAGTCTGGCTCCATAAACTGATGACCAAAGAAATCTAGAGAAACAGTTAACCAGAACAACCATCCCCTGGGACACTCAACTTGGATTACAGAGGTCCAAGTTCAGGCTGCCACTCTGTCAGACACCCTCTGATAAATTGCATAATCTCTGTGCTTGCACGCTGACATAAAAATGGGAAAGGACATAGCACCCAACTTCTACAAGCTACTAGGAACTTCCCATGTTGTAGAATGTGTTTTGTAGGAAATCTGCCTCCCAATGAAGTCCTGCCAGCAGAAAACCTCTCAATAAATTTCCTGTGCCAATAATTGTAACATTTAAATTACAAGTGATTTGGAAAATCTTCATATCGCACTGTAGCATACATATGGGATAACACAGGAAGCTCCAGGATACAAGTCCCACAAATCACTGAGGTAAGCACTGAGGAAGAACAACACTGCAACAAAACCTATTGGCACCTTCAGCTTTGAACCTGACACCCACAACTTCCAATTGTACCAGCGGGCCACCTCACCGCATCGTCCTATCACAAGCCTACAAACATAAACCATTAATATAGTACACTCAAAAAGCCACATGCCCTTCAGGATCTAAATTATACAAGCTTGCATCACATCAAACATTTACCAAAACAGACTATGCTTACGTCATACACTAAACCCAAATCATAGATCTAGTTTTTGATTAAACTTTTTTCGCACTCGGAAAATCTCCAAACTGTGAAACACCCAGGACTGTAGGCCAGTCAGTCCAACCTGTCCGCTCTGTGCTGCTGGAGACAGGTTGTAGGCAAGAAAACCTAGGGGAGCGCTCCAGCACCCATCACACAAGTACCACCCTTCTCTCCAGTTCCCAGAGCTGGGAATGTTTCCTCCTTATCCAGCCCTTATCCTTCCCCCTTATTCAGCACCAGTCAAGCAGCTGGCCCATGTGGCTCCAGCTTCTCAGCTGAACCCAGCCCAGGGTTCAAGTTTATCACACTGCTAGCAAGATGAGATAGCAGGGCTGTAATGTCTTGCCTCATCAACCCATGCTGTCCTTGTCACATGACACCGCATGCACCAGCTGCCCTGCAGCCTTGGGACAGCTACTCCGAGCCAAGATTTCAGCAGCACATGAAGGCATTATGAACAGAATTAAACACACGCTGCTCTGGTGATGTACTTAGCCTTCCTGTAATCGCAAGTCACATTTAACGGCCTTTAAACCCTTGGCCATGCGCAGAGATGAGCCTGCCAAAGACAGCACTATGCAGGAGTACAGCAAACATTACTCTCAACCAAAAAAAAAGCCACAGTCACTGTTTTTCTCAGTGTTGCAGCGCAAGCCCCAAGCCTTCAAGCTCACATACTCGAGTCAACTAATTATACAAGGCTCAAATTTGACACTATCTACTTACATAGTCAGTAGATCTACTTAGTAGTATCTACTTAGTAGTATCTAGTAATTAGCTCCTTAGTAGTATCTACTTATGTAGTAAGTAGATACTACTAATATTATTTACATAAGCTTTTCTTTTAGTGGATGTAATTTTCAAAATTCTAATTAGCATTTTTCTTTTTTAAACCCACTACCTTGCAGCAACACAGTCAGCATCCACACAGAGAGCTGAGAGCTGGTTATCCAGCTGCAGTGAGATAGACACCTACCCTCCAAGTACCTGCTCAGCCAAGAGCTACCACTGGGTCCAGCACACGTTGCCCTCTAACAGAGAGGGACCTTGAAACGACAGCACCACATAATTCCCCACATAACCACACCAGCTAACATTTCCCTTGAAGCTATTCCTTATCACACCACCAACACAGGGGCACTGGCTGCCCTTTCTGCCAAGAGATGTAAAGCACACTGGATTTGGTACTGCAGAGAAGGGTGGTGTCTCCTCAATCGTGCCCACTTGTCTTTTTGTCTATATATTTTTTTTTACTGAGGAACACAATTTCAAAGTGTTTGGGGAGGACCATTTTTGCTGTGACAGGGAACAGGCAAACTTGCCCTTGCACATACACCTGCACTGCTCCCTCCTATCCTGACCGACCTCCTAGTGATGGCTGGGTGGTCAGGAAAGACATAATATAATACACACATCCTTTTGGCACTTACACATAGGTGTACACACACATAAACATTTACCTTTACCCTGTTTTAAATCAACTACTCTGTAATTCATTATCAGCTGGAGTTTCTCTTCCCTCAGTAAATATTGTGTAATGCAATTGGGCCTCTCTGTCTGCTCATGTTCTGTCACCTCAGGAGACGCCAATTTATATAATGCACTCTTAGACCTACACCTGCCCTGGCCCTCAAGTACTTTCTTCCGCACCCAGGAACTCTGAATCACAGGTCAGTTACTCCTACGCTTAAAAAATTCCCAAGAGCAAGATATGGAGCACAGCCTGGCACTGCAGACCTCATGTCTCCCCATACTTTCTCAAGTAAGGAACAGTTAAGACTCCAGCTTCCTGCAGAAAGAGCCACCTCCAGTGGAGAAAGGTTTTAACTTTTTATTTCAGATATACAAAGGACATTAAAAAGGGCTTCAGGCTACCTTTGTGATTGTGTATCCCAATCCATAAGACTGCTTGAACATAGCCTGCATGCAATTATCTATATGAATTACCTCAGGCCATTTTTACTATCTCTAATGCTCCTCCAGACAGTGGAGTACACTCAATTCAGTGCAGGTTCTGAACCACAGCACATATTAACACTCCACACCTGTCAGCTGCACACAGGGCAAATAGCTACTTGCAGCTATTTCTTTTTTTTTTTTTTTAAAGATAGCTCACAGAACAGTCTACTAGCTAGGACCTCTCTCCCTTGATGTCTCTTTACTAAAGAAGAAATAACTGTGTAAGAATGATCAGATGTCTAGGAGGATGACAGCTCCTACTGTGCAGCTAAAGCAGCACAGCAGGGTCTCTTGCACTCTCACTGGCCCGTGATGTGATGGGGCACTGTCAGCCTTACAGGAAGAAAAAGGGTATCTTCCTGCATCACTGACAACCTGGGAAGCAGACAACATGGCAGTGACATTGTCTGAAAGGACCTTGCCTTTCCCCCTTTCCTCCCAAAAAACCTCACAACTTTCAGGACACTAGTGAGCGATAGAGGATGTACTTTTTCTCAGCCACTTGAAAGTCAGCAATTAAACAAGACAAGCTGTAACCTGTTATCAGAGCTGCTGTGTAGTACTGTTTATTACCACAGGTGCTGACAGTTGCATCTGCTGCCATGGAAGCCAGCTCCATGCCTGGCCTGCAGACAGTGAGACCCCAGTGTTCACAGTATTGATAAGGATATCCCTTTGGAGCTGAAACACACACACCCAGTTCAGCAATTCAGTCCCCATTACTGGATCATGTTCACATGAGCTTATCCATAGGCTCAGGTAACAACTGACTTGTCTGCTAACGGGCAAGCTGGGCCTGCTTCCAGCTGTGCTGCCTAAGGAGGGAGCACACAGAAAATGCTCACACTGCTGCCAAATGCTGTCAAAACAGAGCAATTGAACAGCAATACTGAAGCATTCAGGAACCAGGAAGAAACCAAGTGCTGGCTGCAATGTCTTGTTCAGCCTTCTCCTGTTCCCTGGGCAAACTCAGACTTCTCTCATGGCCACAAAGTCTTAAAACCAACTCTGACCTACAACAGCCTACCACAACTCACACACAGTATGGGTTAAGATACAGTAAAAGAACCAATTTCAAAATTGGGCTAAAGGAAGAAATATGAAGCAACTTTTCAGCTGTCTTTCTACAAATACTGAGTGTAAGAAGTTTGGCAAACACTG
Source organism: Ifrita kowaldi (assembly GCA_013398055.1). NCBI lineage: Eukaryota > Metazoa > Chordata > Aves > Passeriformes > Cinclosomatidae > Ifrita > Ifrita kowaldi. Next base: position 43,564 of record VZRS01007960.1, on the reverse strand, counting down.
ATATTAACTCCAGAGGGTAAAAGGTCAATAGCAGCAGACTGAAAAAAAGACAAGTAGCCCACCACACACTTTCAACTTGCAGTCCTACCACAGAAAAAGCACTGAGCTTGGGAAAGAAAAGTGCTGTCCAACAAATACTCAAATCTCTTCAGAGGCTATTTAAGTGCACTCTAATGCTGTTAGCACTGAGATAGCTGGCCAGCAACCCTGCAAGCAGCAGAGTAAAGACAAATTTCAAGATGAAAATCAACCTCATATTTAAACTTGAAATTTCCATCAGCTGATAACAGTCTCCATCTTCAGCTCTACTTTGTTTTGTTAAACTTCATGTTGTTTCATACCCTTCATTTCCTCATGCCCTGATTTTTCAACTACTCAGTACAAGCCAGTGGAAGCAGCATTTTATTCTGCAGGAACTGTTTGCTAGCCAGTAGTATTGCAAAACAATTAGATATGTAAGTGTGCTGATTTTCGCTGGGATAAAGTTAACTTTATTCACAGTGGCTGATATTGGGCTATGTTTGGATTTGTGCTGAACACAGGGTTGATAATACAAAGATGTTTTTGTTATTGCTGAGCAGGATTTACAGAGTCAGGGGCTTTCCTGTTTTACATGTACAGCAAGGCTGGTAAGGAACTTGGAGGTGCTTGGGAGAGTGGGAGGAGACACAGCCTGGACAAGTCACCCAAAGTGACCAAAGGGATCTTCCAGACCATATGGCATCATGCTCAGGATATAAAGTGGGAGGAAGAAGGAGTGATGACATGTTAAAATACGTCATCATGTTAACCATGATGGGGCCCTCCTCTCCTGGAGAAGGCTGAGCACGTGCCTGCCCGTTGGAAGCAGGGAATTAATTCCTTGTCTCACTTTGCTTGTGTGTGTGGCTTTTGCTTTCCCTGTTCAACTGTCTTTATCTCAGCCCACAGGTTTTCAGGCTTTTACCCGTTGTGATTCTCTTCCCAGTCCCACTGGGGCAGTGAGTGAGCAGCTGCCTGAGAATAAGCCATGACTTTCAGCGAGCGTGTAACACCCCACCTCTTTTCCAGTTCTCTCATGCACACGTCTAACTGCTTCCTTTGAGAAGGCCTCAGTACTCCAACGTTAGAACATTAGTCTTATCAATGTGACTTTAGCCCAAGCTCTCACCATTAGCAGTAGGAGTCTGTGGCATCTGCGGCTGCGGCTTTTTGACACCTTTTTGTAACCGGATAGTGGCCCACTGTTGAACAGAAAGAAAACATTAATTTCACAAATGCAGTATTCACTTAAGGAAAAAAGTTACCAAGAAAACCAACAGTTAGTCAAAGACATGTTGTGATTTTCAAAGAATATCTTTGCCAGGTAATCATCACTCACCTTCCTCAGATGTGTCCACAAACCCAAACCCATACACAGTGCTTATGAAGAAAGTCAGAGTAATTCACAGTAATTAAAAAAACCAAACCAAAACAACACTCAGTGCTAGTCAGTACTTCCCAACTCTGCTTTCAGTCTTCCGAGAGCCAACTCAGCGCTCCACAGCTGCTTCAGTTCCAGTTCAGATACACAGCTACCAAGAACCTGAACAGCCTCTGTCAGCCTTGCTACTGGCACAGCAGCCACTGAGTCCAAGCTGCATGGAAAGCCCCAGGAGCCGAGGTAGACACAGGACACACCGCATGTGTTCACAAAGCTGACACACACTCACAACCCAGCCTGCCTTCTTTCAGAGTAGTTTCATCATACCGAAGCAAAAAACCAAAAGTCCTAACTGGGTTAAGTGAAACTGAAGCCTGAACATAGCTGGTTTCACTAAAAACCAAAACCAGCATTTGCAGTCATGGGAAGTTTCAACTAAATTCAGACTCAATCCAAAAAGGATTGCACCCAAGAATTTGCCAAGCTGAACAAACCTGACACCTCCCTTGACTGTGCAACTGCTCATTTCTTGGCATCTTCACAGAATCATAGAATGGTTTGGGTTGGAAGGGATCTTAGAGGCCACCCAGTCCCAACCCCCTGCCATGGACAGGAACACCTTCAACCAGATCAGGTTGCTCAGAGCCCCATCCAGCCTGGTCCTGAACACCTCCAGGGATGGAGAGCCCACAGCTTTTCTGGGCAACGTGTTCCAGTTGCCTTCTCTTCTTCAGGCTGCACAACCTCAACTCTCAGCTCTCACTCTGAAGCTCTGAGCAGCAGAAAATAAGGCCAAATCACCAGCTTTAGGGTGAGCTACAGAGAGCCCCTTCCCCTGCCCTTGGGAAGGGCTGCCAGCTCACGGGGCCTAACCTGCTCTTTTCCAGTGGGTGGTCTGAGAGAATGAGATTGAAATAGGGAATAAAGTAAGCTCTGCTCTCCAATGAGTGTCAAAGCTTCCCAGTTGCCCTGGTTACTGCAAAAGCCTCTGGCAGAACCACACCAGAGTCAGGAGACTTCCTCTCATTTCCAGCCCTGATGAGGCTGGAGCCAGTTTAACCTGTTCTCAGGGCAGAAGGCTTTCTTGACCTCCATCTGACTCAGTTCCAGAGAGCTTTTATATAGCCCTCTATCTCAGGCTTCATTTTTACTGGGTTAACAATTATAATCCTTTTTCCACCCCAAAGCCTGTGACATCAGAGTAGCCCTTCTGGCCTGAATCCTTCCTTTTCCTACATGGCAGCTTTGTTAAGGGATGGAACGCTCAGTCAATGAAGGCTGACTCAGTGGTTACCCATTATCCACATCAATTCCTCCTCCACAAGACTCCTTTCTCCTTCTAGGAACGCTGTTATAATGGGCATTTTCAAGACAGACAGGTGACCTGGTAGAAATGAGCTCATATAAAGAGATCAGGATATTATCCAGTTCAAATCATAATAGCTTAATCAGTATCAAAGGCATATTTTTTAAGAGCATGCAGATGATGCTTGGTCTGCACAGGAAGGACCCAGCCCCACGTTAAACCACGCATTTTCCACCTTTCCCCTCCAAACGAGCTGTGGGACATATGGAGAGGCAGTTCCCTTTTGAAAGGTCAGCATCCTGACTCATGGCGTTATCTCCACCATGTAACTTCCCAGTATGAGCCAGTGCTGCTTACTGTTTCAAGTTTTCCTGAATCACAACCTACCCTGCCTATACAGTCACTCATTTTCTCAGTTCTGCTGCTGCTAAGGCAATAGCTCTTCCAGGAAATAATTTGAACTGTAGAAATAACTCAGTACTTTCTGTAGGACTCAAGTACTTTCAGTAACTTTCTGGCTACACATCATTCTTAGCAGTACTAAGAGTTCTGGGAAATACCAAACCAAAACACTGTTCAAGGAAGAACCCATTCACAGCACTGTCATTTTACATTTTGTCTATGAAATGGATTTGGGGGTGCAGCGGGACCAGCAAATACATTTACACAATCATTTCTGACCAGACTTGAACCACTGCATTCAATGAATTAAAACCTCCACAAACAGCTAAGTCACTTAGCACACAGAAGAACAAGAGCATATTTGGCTAATGGTCTCAGCCATACACACTAGCAGAAAAAATAAGTTTTCATCTTTCAAATCCTCTCAAAGGGGTAATCAAAACCTGGAAGAACACATTGTTTGGTGCTCAGAAAGAGCATGCAACACTCCCTTCAGAAAGCTCTTGCTACAGAAATCCTGCAGTTACGGGTTCATGCTAGACTGTGTCAAGGCCTGATCCTCAGCACAAACCATGAGGACATAGGTTATTGAGACATGCCTTTGTAATGCCCAAAAGCTTGCAACACCCTCCTGTACTGCAGTATCTTTTGACATTTTGCTACACAAAGGAAGCAGTGGAATCTTCCCAAAGCAGAGAAACTGCAGGGTCATGTAACTCAAGTCAGTTTCTACTGCTCAGATGCATTTGTCAACCCTATTCAGAAAAGCACATTCCTTCTCCCTAAGTGGTCTGACCTTTGCTCCTCAGGTCCATCTAACTCCAGAAAGGTGCAGCAGCCCACCTGGGGGATGGGAGAACAGTGGCAAAGAGAAAGGCTGGAGAGGACAGTTCCCTTTGCCCTCTACTGGTGCTTTCCCAGCGGATGGGAGCACTGCCACGAGCCTGACACCAGCGTGGCATCGTGTACAAAGGTTCCACAGAGTGTTCCAGGGGACAGCTGACTTGTCACAAGTCTACGGCTGAGGCAGTTTTACATTCCATGCCAGCTCTCTTAGAGGATTTAAGCACACTTAAAATCGGCAATGATGAAACCAGCTCTCCCTCTTGGTCAGGAACATTTGGGCACTCCTAAAGACCCACATCTACCAGATGACACAACAAACATTTCTTAAGTTCTCTATGCCAGCTTTCTTCTTACCTCAATCCATCATATTTCCAAAAACTATGCATGTTCCAGCAACCAAGGAGCAAGAAATGAGAAATTTTTACTTAACATCTAATTCTTTCACATATTCTCAGGCACCTGAATTAAAGGCACTACCATCAAAGCCAGAATCTCAATTTTGATCAAGTGAAAAGCTTGTTTATATCCAGGCTGGGAAACAGAAGAGACACCACCTGCACTAATGTGAGTAATTTCCCTTCCTTCCTGCTAGCCAGGGATATGTGCCATCCATCACTGTTTAAGCTGGTTCCTATGCTGGAGGACAACTTTATGCTAAAAACAGCTATCACAATGTGAGCTGATCCATCCCACAGAGGGAAACATAACGTGTTTGTGTATTAGAGATCAAAGCATGAAACAATTATAAGCCATAACCTCCATTCTACTCAGGAAATGAGCAAAAAGCAGACCGGCAAGTCTTTTGGGTCAGTCAGTAGCACTGGCACAAATCAAGTGGCTTGTCCTAGCTGGTGCTGAGCTGGCAGTCCCAAGAACCTTGGTGCAGACCTATGTTTTCAGGAGGGATTCTTGAAGCACCTTTGGGGAATAAGTATAAAACACTAGGCTCCCAAACAGATTAAAAATAGTTCTGCAGTGGGGCTACCCACTGGACTGAAAATGTAAGGTTAGAAAACAGCATGATCCCAGAACTACAAACATCACCTCAAGTCTGATTTTGAAACTTTAGTATCCTAACTGCTGACAAAGTAGCTTGGATGCTTTAATCACACAACACAGGATCTGAAGATACCATACTTTAATAGGCAAGGAAAACATCAACTTTCCCCTGAAAAATTCTCCCTCTTTCTCCTCCTAGAAAAGGCCTCTAATTTATCAGCACCTTAAAAAAAAAATCCAAAATGGCCAAAAGATCAATTTCACTTACACATCACTAAGCCACTGCCACACAGAGAGGACCTGTGCAGTACTTGAGAGAGATAGTTGTCTATTTGGCAACTGTCTTGTCTGGAGTTAGGAAAGGCTTTTGATATGTCTTGTAAACAATGTGTAATTTTTGCCTCTGAGGTCTACCTAACTATCTCCAAAGCCAAGCCTAACATGTTCCTTCATGAAATCACATCTAGACATTCTTTGCTGGGATCAGAAATCAAGTCATTAGGAACACTTCAGAGTGTTGCCCTGTTCCCCTACAAAATGGGGCTTAGCCTTTCACCTCATTTACCATCTTTACATCACCTCTGACTTCACAATGTTTGATGATTTTTCAGAAGGAAGAAATGACTGAAATCTGCAGTCACATGGAGACAGACCACTGGTGTTCCTCTTTTAAAGGAACCGCCGATCAGAGCCAAAAGTTTATGTGCTAGTTTAGGTGAGCACTCCTCCTTGGAATCTCTCCAAACCTCAGTAACAACAGAAAGATTGCAGAGCACCTCCCACACAATGCCACCTTGTTTAACACAGCAAAATCTGCATGCCAGTTATTGGGTTGTTTTATGTGAGGCAAGAACAGCACCACCACCACGAGGAGCAATCATTTCTGAGTGAGGACAAAAGGTCCTCTCTCACCTCCCATGCACTTCTCATTCCGATGGGACACCCTTGGCACTGCCTCCAAGGACCTTCCCAAATTCTTCTGCACACAGGAATTGCATAGCAAGTCATTCCTGGTGGACAGGTATCCAAAGAGCAATAAGGAGTCCAGCTTTACAGGATAACACCAACGGCATCGAAAAAAGGAATGCCAAGCAGCTTCTTTTACAGCAGCTTCACAAACTCTTACTTCAAGGCAAGCTCTGAATACAGCTGCTGTTATTTTTTTAACAGCATTTGCTTATTAACAGTGCTCATATGTTGTAAAATTCAGAGCAGTTTCAGACAAGAGCTGTTGATCAGGAATATGGTGCATTAATTACTGATGCAACCACAGCAGAGGGCAACCCCCAGCTCTGCCAAACTTACTGATGTGCAAGGAGTCTTGATTTTTACATCTGTGGCAAACATATATAAAGGCCTTCAAAGGACTGGGGTCTACGTTAATACAGACCAGGGATTTACTTCAAGATTCTGCACAAAATTTGCTAAAATACTACTCCAAAAGTCAGTCTGAGCCCTGTAAACAAGGGTGCATCATTCACATCAGGCATGTCTCCAAGACATGCCTCTCATTACCATCTGAGCTGGCAGCTTTCAGAGCTGTCGGATTCTCCTCTGCCCAGCAGTCCTTGAAGGATACCAATTACACAGACAGAGGCCTTCATTGACTCTGTGCAATGACATTAGTCAGCAAAGCTTGCTGCCGAGGCCAGTGAGTTACACAAGAAGCAGTCAAAGCCCACAATGATTCATCTATTTATCAGCTTACATCTTCTCCTTTTCCCTTCCCCACCCTCATCCCCGGCACCACACACAATCCTGATGGTGACTCATGGGAAGAAGCTGCTGCCTGGCATACCTAGGAAAAGAGTAACAGTCCATCCCACCTGCCCTGCACAGCCATGATCTCCAGTTTGATCAGAGGCACTGAGAGGTCCTTTTTCCTCACGTCTAGGTCCATTCATATTGCCAAGGTCATCTGCAACACAAGGAACTTGGGCTTAACCTCCAGCTACAGAATAATATTACAATCTTGTCTAGCAAAAGTACATTCCCAGCAGGCAGCACAATCAGGTATCAGAAATTGCTTCTGTTACCAGGGGTTGCTGGTAAACCCCAATGGATCAGTTACAGGACGTGAAAAACACCTACAAGTGCAGCATCTGCTGTGCATTACAGCCAGCAAAACCAACCACACAAGAAGCACCCTCTCTGCTCACTGCAAGCCCCCACAAACAGCCTCGAGAGATTAGCGAAGGGAGTGCATTCAAAGTGCTTGCAGTCATCAACAAACCACTAGTCCAGAAATAGACAATAATGTGATGTTAGTTAATAGCCAGGTTGTTTGTTTCCTGACACAAATGTGACCTAAAGACCTCACTTCCCTCAGGCTTTCTTGTTCCTTAATATTTCACAAGTATTATACACTGCACAGTTTAAAAAAACACAAGAAATGTTTCCCATTAGAAAGGGCAAGCAGAGCAGTCTGTACAAAGTGTTGCTGACAACTCTACTGTCTCAGGCAGCAAGGCACACCCCCCCCAAAAAAACAGGCAGACCGGAAAAAAAACCCCAAAGTATTTAACAAGGTGAGCTGCAATCCATCAAGCAGAGATCATCACTCTGGGGGTTCATTGCTGCTGCCAAATATATAGACACCCAGTCCAAACCAGTCCTCCAAATCTTCTACAACCCGATGGAAATAAAGAAACTGATCCTCTGTGACAGCGGCTGCTCTATGGGCCTCAATGAAAGACAAAGGACTTTCTGAAAGGCTGGATTCTCCAGTGCTTGGCAAGACAGCTCCAATGGCATGTTTGCAGGGGCCTCGACAGTCACAAATCAATTAAGAGTTCATAAGAGGCAATGGATTAAGAGAGAGCAAAAATGAGACCAAGAGGTAGAGATGCACTAAATTTAAAATTGGACGCTGTCTGTTGATGTTGAAAAACAAACAGGGAGAAATGCAGCATGCTGTGATGACTGCAAGAGAGTCCCCAGCATTTCAGCCGTCAGGAATATTTCAGTGGCAAGTGATTTCACAAGCATCAGGATGGTGGGTGACTAGTCCAGACTAGTTCCTCGTAAGGGCAAACAGCTGCTGGAGATGTTTCTGCAGCAGTACTCACACATCTTAAAAAACTGTCCTAACATGGTGCCAGAAATCCTTCTATTAACACTGCAAGGAAAGCCACAGGCAGAAATGAGTGATCTCCTAAAAGTTTGCTGAGTTTGGTAAGGTAATTCAGAAGCAAGATAATGTACTTTCAGGAATACCCACATGATGAGGGAAGCAGGCTTTCTAGTAGCGAGTGGTCTGCCTGCTGTACTTCTTTAGCACAACTTTCTACACTTTTTCCCCTTATCGCATGGAAAAAAAATACAATCACATAGGAAAAATATATCCATATACTCCATATAAAGCTGGTAATCCCTAGTGCAGTACTTAAGGGTCAAATGCAACTCAACAGAAGCACATCCTCATCTGTACATGCTGCATTTTGCTTAGCAGCATGTGCTTGCTGAGGCAGCTCAGCAGAGAGAAAAAGCTATTGTGCACCGACTGATGTCCCTTGTCAGAAATGTCAGATGGTCAAAGCACAAAAACACTTTGTTCCTAAAAGGAGCTTTCCCCTCCCTTGTCTCGGATCATGCTTGCAGCACTGGGAACAACCTTCTGCTCTCCTGAAACAAGCAGAATAATATTTTTTTTTAAATTGGCAGGAAAAAATTCAAGCACAAGCCCCCCATCATCTTCAACTTGCTCTATCCCACAGCCTACACAACTGAACACCACAGACCCGTGCTTGGATGTCTTATTTATCTGACGTGACCTGAAGAGGTATCAAACTGTAGAACTGTCCCTGAACTATGGACAGACTTGGACCCTCAAAACAGATTAACTTTAATAAAGCACACGTTGTTACCTGACAACACAGGCCATGTAGGAAACAAACCCGTCACTGGGTCCTTCCACTACGCCAATGTGCGGGATACAAACAGGCAAAGCCAGGGAGCAACTCGGTATCAGCTAGGATACACAAACAGCCACCACTTCGCAGACAGTTCCTGTAATCTGGCCCATTAAAGAGGCAACAAAAGCAGCAGCATCCTGACTGAACACTCTGCAGGTCCAAGACCCCACCCTCCTCCTGGGAAACAGAGGAAAAGACCTGGGGAGATTCGGGGCTGGGAGCGGAAGCTTAAGGAAGCTATTAAGTTAACACTGCTGAAAAAGGTCTCAGCCATCAGAGACTGCAGCGTCCTGTGACTTCACAGAGCCAGAAAACTTGTCTCGGGAGAAAACACGCACACTCAATTCCACATCCCAGGAAATCTCAGACACCCAGCTAGCAGCACATTTCACTGTTGACATGATTTTGGCAATATCACGTATCTCTAGGTGTTCTTGTGGGCACTGCTTGGACCTGGGTGGCAGACAATCAGCCTCTGTAAGGCTTCTAACCAAGACAGACCTGTGAGCCAAGGGAGAGGAGACATCCCACAACAAACCACTTCCTTTCAGGGATTATCCCCATGCACGTATTCTAAGGACAAAGAATTCACAGGCAAAAGCAAGGCCAAATTGAGATAAGCAGAACACCTGTGGATTGAGCCTCTTCACTCTCCCACAGCAAGTCCAACCTGGCTGACTCTTCTCCTCAGAAGACTTTCCAATTTTTCATTGACTTTTCTTATATCTACAATATTTTATATCATATCTATGTCCAGTATAATTCTGTATTAATATATTTTTTAATATATTGAGTGGCATGCAATTCCAGAAAGTATTTCATGCAAAAGTAATGGCAACTCTCAAGACAAGTCATTATTTCCTCCCTTAGGCAATAGGAGAGCTCTTGCAATTAACCATCGTGGATAATGCCGTCAGATACTTCTCCATAATTTTGCCCAAAACATTTTGAGTCATCTCTTGTTGCAACATTTGATGACACTAAAAAATAATGATTAATGATCTAGGAATAAAGAATGCAAATTGTGGTTATTCACAGGTGAAGGCAAATCATCCAAACAAAACTATCTCACTAGGCCATCTGGATTGCTCCCTCAGGCCACCGTGATCTTTACCTCCTCAGCTTCTGCTATTCAAAATCTTTTTTTCACTAACAGCTGCATCTTCTCCCTTTAACAGTCATCCTGATATCATTCACAGTCCCAAAAAGTACTTCGAGCAGATTCATTCTCACCCAAAAGCCTTAAAACATTTTCACTTAAGATGCATTTAACAGATGCTGATTTAATAGGTGGGATTTTTTTTAGCCAGGCACTGAAATACATGAGCAAGGCTTGCCTGAAAACCTCGAAGAACAAGATGAAATTAGACAAAATCTACTTTCCACAGTCACACACTGATGTATGTTGCATGGCCACTGACTGTGCTGTGAGTCATTTCACTTTTCCTCCTTACAGCTGTTTCCTTGGTTTGGAAAACCAAGCTGCCCCTCCTCCTTGGAAAAAGCGTAGTAAATATTTAAATCTGATCATGTCCAGCAGCAATTTAAAAACACTCTTCCTCACCACTACCATGAGCTTCAGAGGGAGTGTTTAACACACATATTAAATAAAACTGCAGAAAGCAGTTCCTCTGCGAGAAACTGGCTATCACGGAGAATTTAGGGGCAGAGGGCAACTGAGGTGCTGGATATGCTCAGCTTGGATAGGTGTCTGCATCTCTGCGCATCAGCACTCCTGGCACTTCCCGTCGCAGACTCCAGACCTTTACACCCTCCTAGAGCACGACCCGGCATCATTTTCCCCAGGTGGGGCACAGCTGCCACCGAGCAGCGACAGCCTCGCCCAGGCCATGGTACAGCCTTAGGTAACAAGGTTTATTCCGCTCTCCGGCGGGTTCAGGGAAAGCGCTCCAGCGCCCACACAACCACGAAATTAACACAAATCTCCAGTTTTGCCCAAGGGCTTTAAGACCGAAGCTACAGCCAGGCAATGCCAGGCAGGACGTGACCCAGCCGCTCCCCTCCACAGGAGAAGACAGATGGGACCGGAGCGGACAGACGCTTCCCGGGGATATCCACCTCCGCACACCCCCCGGCCGGAGGGAGCCGTGCCCGGCCCGCCAGCTCCCCTCGGCCCTGGGGAAGCGAGCGAGGCCCAGCCCCGCGGGGGACACGGCGCCGGGGACACCCCCTCCTCCCCCTGGAGCCCCTGCCTACCTCCAGCGTCTTCACCAGCACCCACATATAGGCCTCGGAGATGCCCAGCGAGATGCCCAGCGCCGAGGGCAGCACGATGAGCCCGAGCACCACCGCCACCCACAAAGCGCCCAGCTGCCCCACGGCCCACACGACCTCCATGGCGGGCAGGGCCGCGCGACGCCAGCGCCGGCAGCGGGGACCNCCGCTGCTCCGGGACGGCTGGCTCGGTGCAGGTTTGGAAGCTGATGTGCTTCGGGAGACGGGAAGCAGCTGAGAGCGGGTTTGGCGGACGGCACCAGGAAAGCTCCTGGTGTGGGGAGAACCGGCTCCAGCGGGCGCGGGCGGGAGCGCAGCGGCGCTGCCACGGCGAGCCCAGTGCCTCGGGGCGGGAGCGTGGGCTGGAAAGCCGTAGGGAGCCCGAAAAGAGCAGCTCGGGGAGAAAAGAAAGACTGGGGAAAGCTCCTGGGTCTGCGAATATCAAAGAGGACAAGGACAGCAAAAGAAAGGAAAAGAGGCAAGGTCGGCACTGTCCGACAGTGTTGTCTCGTGCCTTGAGCTGGGAAGAGGGGTTCACTGAGGGTCCAGCCCGCATCCCGGCATTAGGCCCACTCCAAGAGAAAGGAAACTTTGTGCCTAGAGGAGGGTTTGCCTGCCCAGGCCTGTGCACAGCAGTCCTACAGCACTTGGCGTGACAAAATCCATACCAAGAAAGCGGTGCTAGCGGAAAAAGGCTGAAAAAGGATGGCAGCCTTGACAAAGCATCCCGGGGAAAGGAATAACATCCTCTTCCGAGAAAAAGGCAGTCAGCGTATCTTCTGCATGCATCTTTCATAAGTGCTTCATAGAAATGGGTGTTTGGTTTACCTCTCCATATTCGAGAGATCAGAAATATGTCTGAGAGCCAAGTGCTTAGGATCCAAGGAAAAATCTGAATTAGAGTCCCAGGCCTAAAGAACTATTTCCAGGAGAGTCATGTGGATGAGGGCGTTGCTTTCTGGCTCCTATTTTTGGCTCTGGTGTCTCTCCTCCTATTCTTTGCCTCATCTGGTTAAATAATTCCTCTGAGGCAGAGGCAGGATGATCCCTGATGAAGCCTCTAAACACAACAACCACAATGATCCAGCTAGATTTGACATTGCCAAACAGCACTTCAGCGTCTTCATTCTTGTAAGTGTTTAGTTATTATCATGCCCAAAAGGCCCAGTTAGGATGAAGGCAATAAGGTGTCAGTGCCACACACATGGTAATTAAAGAGTCCTCACTATCTGCACTACAAGTGATTTTTAAATATTACAAAGATATGTGGATCCAAGTCAATTAAAAGTGCCCAAAGCAGCACAGAAACAAATCAAAAGTGCATTACTTTCCAAACTGGCTGATATTTATAACACATCTATGGGTAACATATTTTAATTTTGTATTTTGCTGTTGCTTCCCAAGCAGAAAGTGATACAGGTTTTTTAGTACTTGCTCATGAATTTTTATCTGGGGTGCAAATGGCTCTGTTGGTTTGTTTTCATCTGGCATTAAGGATCAAAAGTCTTCATCCAAAGAACAGATGTAGCCCAAGTAGCAACAGTGGATGCTGTCTAGATCCTGAGGAAAACAGTACAGTGTTCATAGCAATGGGTCATACAGCTTTGTATCTCCCTGATGCTTCAGTACCTTCATTTACATGGCAACATCTAAAATTGCCATCTGAAGCAAGAATTGCAAGACAGATAATCCTGTGCAAGGCAAAATGTTGCCATGTGTGTTTATTGAGAAAACAAGTCTTGAAAACTGAAAATAATTTGATTTAGTCCATGTGTTTGTTAACCTCTGCTTTAGTGAAATGGCACAGCATATGTCAAATTTGATGGCATGTGGCAGATTCCTGAGTCTCAGAGGGCTGAGAGCCATCAGGGTACCTGGAGCAACAAAAGAGGGTTCTGGAGACCTCTTCTTGTAATATTCATCACATGGAATTAAGGCACTGCTTTTTTTTTGCTGCAATAGCCTGGCTATTGGCCCCACTGGCCAATAAAGTAAAACAAAGAGTAACTCTCCGTAAACAAAGAGTAGGAAGGAGCAGTCTCTACCAACGTTTGTGTTTCAAGAGCAGGGGAGGGTGGCTGGTTTGACCCCTACTCTTACTACACAGCAGCAGGGAAAAAACACTGGTGGAAATGTATCATGACAGGAGGCAGTTTTAGGCACAGGCAGCCATCCTGTGTGAGCTGAACAGGACCAGGACAGAGGCAAGGCTTGCAGGTAAACACAAACTCCTATTTATTGCATCCAGGCCTCCCCTCCATGCTTGCATGAATAATTCACAAAGCCATTAATGTTAACATTAATGTTAAATGGGAAGAAAAAAAACTATTCTGTTACTGAGCTGCTTGAAAAACCACCTTCTCTGCCTGGGACAGCAGGGAGGGAACATGCCTGCTCATCCAACAGCCTCCTGGTGACAGAGCTGCTGGCAAGGTCCTGTCATGACTGTGCTGAAGTTCAGCCTTTGCACAGATCTTGCACTCCTATCAAAGACTAGCTGGCTGTTAACTGCAAAAACTGTTGACTTATTTAAAAAAACCCAACAACTTGCTCTCTTTACTAACTGGCCTTTGCCTTCTAAAGATAAAGCTGTTATAAATGCTGATCACCTATCTACTGATAATTTCATTTCAAATTAATTACATCATTACATTTTATTTGTTTGTGCTGTAGGCTGTGAAGACATAGAATTTCTCTGCCTCACTTTTACCAGTGAGCCTGTTTTCCTGAGAGGAGGATTTTTTTGGTTCAAGCACTGAGACCATTCTTTGATTATGGGTAAGATAGCATGGTTCTATTGAAGATATACAAAGAGTGCCAGTTCTAACAATTTTCCATGCTTTTATTTTTTCAAGGCCTATTTTATGTGGAAAGGCTACAGTTAGTCATGTTTCTAATGGAGTATTTTCCAGAAAGAAACACCCCATGAGATGTTCCTTTCCTTCCAAGTCCCTATACTTGGAAGAAAACACTTTCATGTATCCTTATTTTTCAATTTATTTCACGAAGTACAGTGCATACCAAAAAAAGCTTTGGTTGAAGTGATATGCTTCAAGTTTACCTAAATCAAGTGCTCCAAATGGACACAAAAAGTTTTGTTGTTTTTTTTTTCTTTAACTTTGTGAGAAGTTTCCAAGATTCTTAATTTTTGTCCCGTTAATACTAGCAATAATGTATTTTTATGTCTGTAGCAAGAATACATTTATTGTCCAAATAAACAGGACTATGTGGTGTAACACATGATTTTAATGCAGGTTAGATTGAATCAAAGACAGAGGAAAAGGATCAGTCTTACCACAATGCTTTTCTAAATTTTTTGTTGGGTTTTTTGTTTGTTTGTTTGGCCACACTTATTTTATCCCCACTAATTATCAGCTCCTCTCAAGTTTTGGTGGTATGGACCATGGCTGCAAACTTGTTTTCCAGGATGGGGGAAATCTTTTTAAACCAACCTGGGAAGAGAGCCTGGACCTCATGTGGCAGTCCTAGTCTCCCTTTGCTAAGTTACTGCATGTGTTATTGGCTTCTGGTAGGTCAGATCTAATAAAAAGTAGCATTTCATTTGTCTCCTGTCACTGGAGCTGGGCAGCTTCAGAATATCAAACAGTTTCATCTCATGTAAATATCTGTGTTTTATTGGAAGTAAATCAGGCCAGGGTGGTTATCCTAGTGCTCCCTTTTGTCTTGTGCTGCTGAGGAATGGCAGGTAGCCAGCAAACCACTCGGGGGAATTCTGCACTCTCTCGTCTGTCTTCTGGCTGCAGGCAGGTCGTGCTTTCTCTCTACCACTGTATTCACCATAACTCACAGTAAAAATTGATACCTTTTATGCGAGGAGTCAGATGTTTTCAGCTTCACTTTTTATCCTAAGTGGAATTTTACTGTCTGCTGTCATGACTTCCAATTCTTATTACACTGAGAATAAATAGGAGTCGTTTGGCTTCCACTCAGCCTTGGAGCCTGGCAGTGTGCACTGACAGAGCTGCAGCCTCGTGTGTTGTCTCCAGCAAGAATGAGGGCTTATAAGCTCCGTGCACATCATGAACACAGCACCCAGGCATGCCCCACCTCCAACAATTTAATTTCCATAATTTAGAAATGTCGGTTTCTAGGAATTCATCAATCCAGCTGCAAATAAAACCAACCAGCCCAGCAGATGTGTTAGAATTTGTGACAATACAAGGAGCAGGCCACAAGGATGGCACCTTCTTTGGCTGTCCACCATGACCTGGCAGCCTGGATTTCTACTGCATTTGGAGAGAGAAAACATGTAAAGAAAAAATCATGTAAGTATTATTCCAGAACTCCATGATCACTTTAATGACTGAAACTTCCAGGGTAACTAAATTAACCACTTAAGAAGAAACTGTCTTTTTCCCTTCATGCCAGGATTTTAAGGAACGACAAAACATGCTGATAGCTGGTAAATTTATATACCTTTGCATCTTGGGTTGTTTTCCTTGAGTGATATGAAAGCTTGCACTTCCCAAAAGAGCATTAGTAAGGTTCTAGTCCCTATGGCAGCTTAGACACACATACAGGGGTGCCACCTCCTGGTCCTGCCGCGCAGTGTAGTCCTTGAGCTCGATGCACTCACCAGATCCCCGTGTCACGCGGACTCTGCAACATGCGAAGAATAACTTAAAAGCCCAAATGTCCTAAGACAGCATCTGGATAAAAATCAGCCTCAGCTCAAACCTAACAAGAATGTAATTTTTATATTGATCTCTCTTCTTCTAATCCCTTGTAGATGGATTTCAGAAAATTATATTAATAAAACACAGGGCGGAGTGGTCATTTAAAGTGTAACATACTTCAATTACTATTTCATTGAATGCATGTACATACATCTTATTTAAAGATATAAATTATATGAGAAAAGGAGACTGCTCATAGCCATGTATGATGAGCATTTTAGAAAAAACAATCTATTATATAATTGGTAAATGCAGTATTTAATGTATGAACTAGTGAATGCTTACAAAATAGGCTGTTTAACAGATGTCTGTAAAAACTTAAAACCTAGTTATTAATAACTATCCCTTATAAAAAGAAATACACCTTTCCAAATCATTTAATAACCTACTTCTTAAAAGTTTGATATGCAAGGATATAGTACTTTTCCCAATATTACTCTGATTAATAACCACAGTTTAGATATTCCACCTCTTTCACCACATGCATCTTTCATACTGTCAAATAGAAATACCAGGGGATATCAAGTGATGTCAATAATCCACAACAGCACACAAATCATGACTACTGATTAGTAAAGCAATTATCATATTAAAAGAGTTCAACAGGGCTCAACATACTGTAAAATTAGAAATCAGTCAATACCACAGCCATTATATAGAACAGCATTGATTGGATGTACTAAATGCAAGCCTTGATGACAATTGATCACGATGAACTCTGCTCACAGAGGAGTCTGGTACACTAATTGAGGAGCCATCCTTAAACAGAATAATATATAGATGAGGAGGGGAGAGGAGAAATGGCTACAAAGCTAAGGTTCTGCCTGTCTGTGCAACAAAACAATAAAAAAACAAAGAGCCAGCAAGGCCTCTGTCTGCTGGATGTCCACTAACTTCCAAGCCTCCTTTTCCAGCAACAAATGAACCTGTGAACTCCTCACAGGTCATCTCCACAATCTGTGCCACAGCTGGGAAACCTGCTCAAAAGAGTCTGAACAACACCCCAGCAGAAACATTTCCAGAAACAAATCCCACAAAGAGGCCAGAAACCCCAGAGGTCTCATTTGTGACACCATCTCCAATCTCCATTTTTCTGCCTGAAATCAGGCCTCAGACTGCACACGTAACCAAAATATGTTCCTTAGAGTGAGGAGCTGCCCAGGCTGCTTTTCTTGGTTTTGTCCAGGGCAAGCTGCACATGGAAGAGTTTGAGTGAAATGCTGGGTTGTTAAATTTGGCGCTAACAGTTTGTAGTTCTCACTACAGCTCAAGGAAATGCATTATCCTGAAAACTTATTCTAAAAGCATCCCCAGCCCCAGATCAAGATCAAACAGCATCAAGGTACTGAAGACACTCATCCCAGCAAATGCAAATGTTGTACTACCTCCAGGATCATCCCAGGTTTGTCACCTCTACTGAGTTTTAAAATACAAAAAAAAAAAAAGCTCAGGCGTTAGACCTCTACCTGATTTTGAATGAACTAAAGGACAGAAGTAGTTCTGATTTTGCTTTGTGACAGGGAAGAGATGGCCTGGAGTAACCCCACCCAGCACAGGCTGCTGAAACTTCAAGCAAGCACAAATTTTGCTGGTAGTAAACCATGACAGACGTTCAAAAATGCGATGTTTGGGGTATGCAATGTTATTTCTACGTTTTCACGGTTTCCTGGCAATGGGAGAGCAGGCTGTGCAAGGCAGTTTGCTACTGATGTCCGTATAACTCAGGTCACAACAACAAAGTGCTTATATAGCTTGGGTTATAAGATATCTATGTAACCTTAATATCAATATACCCCAAATCATGACTTTTTATCGATGTAACTTGAAGAATATCAATATAACCTGATGCATAGCCTTCTATACTTACATAGCCTGAATTATAGCTTTTACTTATGTAGCCTAAATCATAACTCCTATACCTATAACCTGATGCTTATAACCCACCTATAACCGGATGCCTATACCCTGCATCATAACTTTTGATACCCATATAATCTAATATGAATAACTTTGTATACAATGTAATGGCTGATATGTAGTTAACTAGTTGCTTATATGCAGAATAGAGAAAAAGAAAAGAGATAAAAACTTACCAGGTGTATAGCTTTAGAGATAAGGAAGTGTAGTGCTAATGAGAAATTGGCAGGCCAAAGCCAATTATCCACAAAACAAAGAATTTAGGCAGGTTAAGACCAGATGGACCGAAGAACATTGTAACTGCGCATGCCTTGAAGACAAAGTTGAAAAGTTCAAGTGCGAAGAAGACTTCAGAAGCCTTCATCAAAGGCCCCTGAAGACCCCCGAATTGGGGAAGTGCATGAGCAGTGCAAAGAATTATCTAATACCCATGAGATCAGGCTGTGTAAATTAGTTCTGGCAGGTGATGATGCTGTAGTGACACAGCAACATTAAGCAAAATTTACTGTATAAATATACCACGGCACTTGACAAAGGCGGGTGAGTTAGGAGGAGAAATCCCCCTCACCACCAGCGCTGCAGTAAACAAATACCTGCTCTATAGGCATCGGTCTGTGGGGATTTATTTCCAGCCTATCTTTCGGGCATCACTACCAATGACTGGAGGCCAGCAGATGGCCCCCTTTGCGCAGCTCTGCTAATGCTCAGCGGTGCAGTCACAGGAACGCACCTTGAGCAACCATCCAGTGGGGAAAAGTCAGAGATGAGCATGTAAATGTTCCCAAATGTAAGACACGGCAGTAGAAAAAGACATTTTGAGCCAAGGGAATAAAGGACTTTAGCTACATCAATCAGTCTTAACATGCAGGTATGTTACAGGGAAAGATTATTATAAAAATGAGCACACTGCCTGAGTTTCATTAAGGACATAAAGGAGAAGTTTTTAAAATATATCTGGTTTTCCATCCACAAAGCTCTTCAAATAGTGATGTCTTCAAGAGTTAGAAGCAGCAGCTATTTTTGTTCTCTGCCTTGCCCACATAGCGAGAGGGAGTTATTTTATTCATTCATTCCAACCTACATTTATTTTCAACTCGTGGCTCATTTCCTTAGGCAGCTCAAGTTTGAGATGAATGCACCTGGGACCGCTGTGGTTTGTTTCAGTTTGCTGATGCATTAATGCCACAGCAACAGGTAGCATCCCTTACATGCTTCATACATAGGTACCAGCCAGCAGCACCAAATTACAAAGCAAGGCTATGTTTTACAATATAGGTCTTCCCTGCACTGATTTGCTGTATCATATTAAATTTGGAGATGAGGTCATCCAGTCAATTCAAAGAACAAGGCTCCTTGGTTAAGGAGCAGAAGGGCAAATACATCAAATGGTGAACATTAGAGGAAATTTGTGCTCTGGAGGAAGACAGAGCTCACAAGCTTGTCCAAGATAATGATACATCTTATCTATGTTGTTTGCACAGCTATCAAATAAATAAACCAAACAAACAAACAAAAAACCCATTACTTACACTGACAGATTCTTAATTTTTTTTTTTGCTTGATTTGCTTTGGTTTGGGCACTGATTGCCTGATCCACCCAAATACTCCACTTGCTTCCATTTCAGCCTATCATTTGCCACAAATGAGCATGAGACCATGCTGCATTTGATCCTGCAAAGGTACATGGTAAAAAAGAGGAGCTCTAATAGTTTAGAAGCCTGGTTCCTGCAAGACCAGTAAAAGATAAGCAAGGTGGAGGAATAACATGTGTGCAAGATCCTTGATTGCAAAAAAATAAGCTGTTTGTCAGCTTCCCACTCACATGTTGTCATAAGAACAGGTTCTTTTTACTGTTACCATCCCTCCTGGTGGAGAAGGAAAACACACCTATCTGTGGAGACCTTTTGGATAATAATCAATTCCTCCATAACCTTGGCAGTCTAAGGGCAGTATACAATTTCAGGTAAAAGCATTTGCCAAGGCCTCTGCTGATATATTCTGTACTTCCTTTGCATTTCAAGAGAAAAGAAAGGAGGAGGTGGAAGGTGGGTAGAGAAAATAACACCAAAAATCAGAAACACTTCTTTAAAGCAGGCCAAGACAAAGTAGTCTCTGTTTCAAATCAGATTGGCATTTTCACCAGCAGCTAACAAAGCACTCTTCACTTGTCATTGACAAGTTCATGGGTTCATCACTTGCTTTACATTTCCCCATTCTGTATGTAAGGACCCACTTCACAGAGTTTTCAGCTTCTTTTGCCAAGACAGACAAAAAATGGCTGAGAGAATACTGACAATACCACCATCCTCTCACAGACGACATGTAATACTTATACATTCAGGGGTCTGAGCTTTACTTTTACACAACTTGGAGTCATAGCCATAATGAGGATCACACATTCCAAGGCTCCTCTTGATGAGCTGCAGAAGTGTTGCAGGACAGGGGAAAAAGACACATCAATCTCCTAATTTCTTACAGAAGCAGAAAATTTCGCTTCCAACAGTTGTTCTTTATCTCCCCATATTTTCCCATGTCTGCCCCCTCTTTTTGCCTGTTCAGTCTCCCATTTTACCTCTGAGCAGGAAGAAAGCACACAGTAGTGTGGGAAGGATGCTCTCAACACTTGTCTTATTGCAGTCTCTTCACAACTCTCAGAAATCAGTCACACAGAAGGAAAATCTCCCAGTTTTAAACTCTGGCACACTGAAGACAGTTGAGAGTTATCAGGTTTTTCAAACACATTTCTTCATATTTTTTATACCTAGAAAATAAACCAACAGCTTAAACAGACATGGAAGCACATCTTATTACAGTTGGGAGCAAGTAGATCTATTCCATAGCAGGAAAGCCTGAGGCAATTTCCTTACTGCTGGCACTCTCCCTGCCTGGGTGGCTAAAAGCTGTGTAAAAGGGCAGATTCCCCTACTCCTTACCCATGACACCAACACTTGGACTGACTGACCCACCAGACAAATTCACATACCTGTAGCAATGCCAGGAATTCACATACCTGTAGCAATGCCAATGCCAGAAGAGGAGAGCTCAGTTCCGTGCTACCTCTGTGCCACGCAGCCTCAGGGCAATTATCACTTCTGTTAGCCCCTTCCCTGGATATTGTTTTTCTAGACTCTCCAGGGCTGGGCAGAGTTGTGCCTGTGCATCTGTCCCTCTGCAGGATGTATTTGTGCTCAGCAAGACTGATCCTCTGTCTTTTCTGAGACTTCGGCCAGCGGGCTGCTGTCAAGTAAACATTATTAACTGTTCTTACCAATGTCTGTGTTAAGAGCACCTTGGCCAAAACAGCACCTATTTGTGTGTGTTTCATTAGGGACATTCAGATTGTTAAAGAAGCCAGATCTTTCCATATGGGAGCTACTTACCAGGAGAGCAAATATTTTATACCAATAAATACTGTAAGAGACGGAAATATTCCCATTGCATACTCCTTAAGTGCACTTGCTCTGTTCCTGAGGATGGGCTTGTCAGAGGCTAAATCCTTAGCCTTCCCATCCAGTGGTAACACAAGCAGGTGGCTATCCAGAAATAACAGCAGCAGAGGACAGTGGATGTCACATCACAGGTTTTCTTTAATTTGTGTAATACATACAAACAGACACGGAGGGAGATCTAACACAACCACAAGATATAATTTAAAAACACAGTGTATTTTCTGTGACACCATCCTTGGCTGGGACTAATTTATCTCAGCTTCACACATCCAGGCATCAGGGACATGCTGCCCTGGACACTGTTCTGCTCTTTGTCACAGCAGAAAACTTTCTACAACGCTATCCCTGGTCTTGTGACACGGAGGAGAAAGTCAGCACCTGCCTTTTCTCTCTGACATCCAACACTTCCTCTCCAACATGCAATTCAGAAAACATGTTTTGGTGAACTGCTTCATGTCTTCTGACATCAGGAGATCTATCTAGAGCAACATGGTTACTGTGGCTCACAGGAATACTGCTAGTCCAAGTCCCTGAGGGAGTCTAGCAATACAGAGGTGCTTTATTATGAGTAACCATTTAAGTCCTCAAGGTATTGTAAATATTTTAAAATTGCATTTTAATGAACATAATTAACTTTATTGTAGATTCTTTCAGCCTCAGGGAGAATTTTATTAGCATATTTTATGCTTTCCTATTTATAAAATTATAGTATTTTGCTTTAAATAAGGATATCTCTTTATGGTTTCCCTGCTGCATCACATGCAAAATATCTTAGAGGGACAGAAGGAAAATATGTTGGGTTTAATATAAAACCAGTCTATTTTCTGGTAGAGATAAGTCATGGAAAAATGAGATAAAATAAATAGCATTTAACACACATTTCCGTTTCCCACAGATCCATTTTCTATTACTATCTGACAATATTTTTTCTGTTGCTCTTCCTTGAAAGACTCTTTGACCTTTTTCCTTTTCAGTCCCCCGTCCCTGAAAGATACAGAAAAGAAACAGTCTTAAACTCACTTCAGGGTCAAGGCAGAAAAACATTACTATATTTAGACTGTGAAGTCAAAGCAGTTTCCACTCTTAATGTTGACTTTTGTAAGATGATGCTAAGTGATTTATACTGCCAAGACTTACCACACAACAATGTCCTTCTTTTAACTCAGCATTTGACAGGCAAGTAATTAATTCTCACCTAATACTGCCTGCTGTCTAGATCCACCTGTCAGCTCTGTTTCTCTCTACTATACTATTCTAATTATTCTAATGGAATTGTTCAAGTACTAAAGTAATATTTTCTGAATCAGAGTCAGTAAGGGTGATGGACTACAGTGCAAACAAAGCAAGTTTTAAGGGATTCCATACTAATGTTTCAGAATACAGAACACCTAAATATGCTTTAAACCCAATTCCAGAGGTGTTGCTTCTTACCAAGGAAGCACAGACATTCCTGCCCGAGCAGCAATGACAGCCTTGACTCTGTCAGCAAAGTGAACAGCATCTTCTTCTTCCTGGAAAAATATAGTAATTAATTGCTTTACAACATAGACATTTTCTCTGTGCCTCACCTAAAGAGATAGGTTTTGTCAGACAGTAGGCACTGGGGTTTATGCCAGACCCACAAGCCAAATGTGACCTGCAGAGCAGCTCCAGCTGATCTTGGTTTGCCACTATTTGGTGCCAAAAAGAACTAAATGGGGAGGCTCTCTGGTTTCTGGGGCAAGCTCAAACAACATACAGCCTGAGGTCCCAGGTCTGGGCAGAGCAGGGGATGCATCCCACATAAATCCATGCTCACTTAAAATTAAGACTATAGCATTGCTTCCTGTTCTTTGTCCATTAAGTTATCAACAAAGGTTCACAAACACCTTGTGCAGTAACACAGACATCCTTCCAGACTTTTCACAAGCACTTTCAAAACATACAAAAGCTTAAGAACCTCTTTGACCATCGGTGGCAGGTACCACACATTGCAGACAATAGCCCAGCTGGTCAACACATTAAAAGCATAGGTCATCATGGAATGCTTTGTGCTGTTCCAGAAGGCATCTCCAAAGCGGGGGTCATACTGGAAGACAAGAAGAATAAGCTGCCTTGGTTTAAATCACATCAGCTGCTTTTTTTTTCAGTCATAAAGTCATGATTCAACTTATTAAATAAGGGGAAAATCTAATCACACCTCCTGAAACTATCAGTAAATTCAGAGTAAAGTTCCAACATTTATTACAAGTTTCTAACAGTTAACTTTTACAAACAATGCAGGACCCTAAACTATGACAGACCTGTTGAAACACAACTATAGAAAAAGATTTATTCAAAAGGTAAAAACTTGTCGTCTACAAATACGCTGACTACAAAGGTTTCCTTGAAAATTTTAACAACTCCAGTTTTAACAACTCCAGGCAACGTTATAGTTCCAGAAAAAGTAACTAATATTTCCAGATCTAGAGTGACTTGGCTAAAGGTACTCAGAAAGACTTGGAAGTGCCAAGAAAACTACCTTTATCCTCAAAGCACACAAGAGCCAAGAAAACTGCCTTTATCCCCAAAGCACACAAGAGCCAGGAGCCTGGGACAGAAATGACACGTTTCCCATAGTGCTTAAAACCACAAAATGTTTCTGTGTCTCAGGGCTTATTCAGTACTTTTTTCATACCAAACATACCCCTTTTCAAGGCTTACACATGAACAGCCTCTCTGACATGAGAATCTTTTGCAAACAATCCTTCCATGTTTGGAAAACTGCAGTTACAGTACCTTGATTGCTACTGGATGGATGGTTCCTCCTACCTCAAAGCTTCCCTTCTTAAACATCATTACCGATGTGTTGTTAATGCAGGTACCTAGTCAGAATTAAAACAGATGAAGGGCTTAATCCACTCAGAGAAAAGTATCAGGAGAGGAATCCTAAACTGTCTTAAGGAGACTTAGTTGCAAAAGGAGGAAGTAAGCTTTAGCTCTGGAGCATAATCCCAGAGTGTCTTCATTATGTTATATGCTAAAGCAAATAAACTGTCATAAAACTGTTGTAAAATACTAGAACCTGACTTTTAATATCTCACAAGAGCTAATTAATTCTACAAACTAAAAACAAACACCTCGCTTGTGAAGACTGGGTATAATAAACGGCACTCAATGGCAAGAAGTGAGAAGAGCAATAAAATCAATACAGTTGTTTCCTACCTTCTGGGAAAATTAAAATGGGTAACTTGGCCTTATCTGCAATGTGTTCTCTAATTCTGTGGAGAGAAAACAAAATTTAAGTGTATACTTCATATTTACGTTTGTCCAAGAATTTAGACATCCATTACCTCTCACATAGGACAAGTAAAGCCCTTGCCCAATTGCCCTTTGCCAGTCAGTTGCCTCAGCTGGAATATGTGATGGTTTCAGGCCTTTATCTCAATATCTCTTGCTAATTAAAAAAGTAGATTTTCTACAAAGCTGTATGGAGTTTCATTTCACCATTTTAACCAAAGAATGGTGGTACTTGAAGCGTGTGAAAATAACTTCCCAGATTCCAACCATGAATGCAGTCGAACTTTTCTTCAGACTGAAATATATTCCAAATTTCTAGTTTTCATGCCTTCTAGGTTCACAACATCAGTTTTATGTGCATCTAATGATTCTCCACATTTAGTTAAGTGACAGGTCACTATCTTACTACATTTGCTGCATCACTTAAAACCACAAGTATCACCACTAAGCAGATTACTGACACCAAAATCTGTCATTTTCCAGGACAACTGTCTTTCCTACAACTCAAGAGCGTGCAGCTCCTCTCCATCTGCATTAAAGAACAAAATCAAAACACCATATATGACAAAAAAAAAAAAAAAAAAGACAACTGATGACAAAAAATGACAACATTGATGACAGATTACCAGACCTGACCAGACAATGAAGCAAACACCTCGCTACCTTACTTTTTCCTCACCAGGTGACGGTCTTTCATTTCCGAGCGTTCAAACAAGACATGCTGAGAGGTTTGCATGCAGGACTTTTGAATAAGTCCCATAAGCCCTCCATGTACCTGGCCAACCTGTAAGCCCAAAAGAAACTTGTTACAAAGCAAACACGCACACACACACACACACACACANTTGCATGCAGGACTTTTGAATAAGTCCCATAAGCCCTCCATGTACCTGGCCAACCTGTAAGCCCAAAAGAAACTTGTTACAAAGCAAACACACACACACACACACACTCTCTTAAATTATTAAATTCTAAATACAGATGCAACCATTTCTAAGCTTATTGACAAATTATACCAATCCCCTTGGTCATAATTGTGCACACACCAGCTTGCATCTGGGTTTTTGCAGTCCAGAATGCGAGTTTGGATGCTGTCAAATCCCAATCTTTCTAGCAGGAAGTTTATCCTCTTACCAAACACTGTATCTGTGGACATCTCAACATTACGGATATTTACCAACTGTCTTGTTCATACCAAGGAATAGCATCCATCACTGGCCAGGATTAGGACATCCAATGGAGACGTGTGGTTGGCTACACAGATGCCTCCTTTCTGTGGTTTGTTTTCCCTGCAATGACAACCATAAAAGTAATCAGTTAATGTTTATTCTCCAGACTTCAGGCCCCATCAGGTGGCAAACACTGAAAACTATTTAAGTGTCTGAAGGCAGTACTACTTCACCTACACACACCCTGCCAACGCAACAGGAAACACAGTAGGGTTTGTGAACATCCTGGCAGAGTCTGGATGATCCAAACAGCTTTTTGGATCAAATTGTACCACCACCAAGTATCCAGGCAGTAATGGAATAAGAACCCTGCTCCAAAACTTGAGATGTTAAATACTGCAAGAAACAAATTACAGACTAACAAGGGCAGGGTGGCATCACTCACCTGTTGTGGAAATGAACAAGGCCACTCAGACATCGGATACCTAAGGTGGCACATACCATCTGGACCTGGTTGCTCAGCCAGCCTTTAACTCTAAAAGAAATGGAGCCATAGAGACATTCTCAGTTCTACGGAGTCATACACAGGACAATGCAATATAAACTCTCTGAATTATCCCCAGTTGCTGTTACTACAAAGACCATACTAAAGCTCACACTGCATGTCTGCTTTCAGATGCCATTGCCATAAAACTCTCTCTCACAGCACTCTATAAGTTTACAGGAGAGAAAAAGTCACCCCATGATAATCCACATCAATCCTCTCCAACTACTACTTCAAATGCTTAAAGAAATATGGAAGAAATTGAAAGAACCCTCAGCAAACACCTACCTGCCATTTGGAAACTGTCCCACTACTGTACTGGCCAACACCAGCAACAGGATGCTGAAAACAAACAAGAAGATGCTACAAAGTAAAATAATCTTCATTAAACTCCAAGAAGCAAAACTGGAGGAGTAAGCAAGAACGTATTTTTATTTGGCCCAGTGATCCACTTCACAATGCGTCTTTCCAGCATTAATAGTATCTCACTAGAACAAGCCACTAGCTAACTAGCACATAAACCACTTAACCCAGCTTTGCTGGATTTCAAAAACAAATTAATTACTAATAAAACATATGGAACATGGGAAATCTACTTCTTTTTTAAGGGATAGTTGAGTTTTGATGGCTTCTTGGAAAGGTCATGCCAGGTTCTCCTTCCTGCACTAGCCAATAACATATTATTTCACAACTTCTGTAAAAAGTACCATGAAAAACGATCCCAACCAACTCTGGCTGGCTCACCGGAAAGGCAGCAGGAGGCAATACCGAAAGAGGATGCCAGCGACCCACACAGCAGCCAGTTTCCAGCTGACATGGTGCAGGTTAGCATTGGTTCTGCTGAGGAGATTCCAGGACAGCAGCTCCTCAGAGGAGAACCGTCGAGTGACTTCGTCTTCCGCAACTGCCTCACAGCCCTTCTTGGAGAAGTACATGACATCAGCAAGGCTGAAACATCCTTGGCACCGGCCAGCAACCTCCTCTTCCATGGGGGTCTCATCTCTCTGGATGATCCCTGCATGAGGAAATGAGCCTTCCTTCCACACGGTGAAATGAACAATATGGATTCCAAAGAGAGTAAAATATATGTGCTTTTTAGAAGTAGCTCTCCTACTCAAGCATCATAATGGCATTGGCTATGCCACATTTATGTACTGACAGTTCACTCCACAAGTCAGCTCTCTAATCCTACACCTTATAACCCCCTAAATAGCTGAGGAAGGAGAAAAGGATTCAGATCAAGCTGCAAATAAAACCTTGAGCACAACACCTACTTCATTGTCGTTTACCAAACAACATAGGTACTCACACCTAGAAATGTCACCAATACACTGCCAAGATGGCAGATCCCTCCTGGTGCCCTGACTCAAATTCAGGCAGTGTTTGTGTGATTGTTGTTCTGGCTGCTGTTGATTAGTTTGATTGTTTCCCAGCTGTAATGAACACCTTCCTCTGGCATTTTTTTTCTTGAACCTTCTATTTTCCCCCACTCCTTCTTCTTGAAGAGTCACTTCCCTACCAAGAAACTTGAAGGTGCCTAGATTTCCCCCCCAGACATACACAGCATGACAAAGACACATCGTGCAGGAATAGTGACAGCACATTCATGCTCTGCTATTTGTAAAATTATACCGCATAGGACAGTCACACAGCCAGTCTCAGATGTTTGCTGAGGTCACTCCGAGACTGGATTCTTATCTGGCTGGTTACAGTGACTAACATTGTCTTGATTCATACCAGCTAACACTTGGCTTTTTTGTTTGTCTTTTTTTTTTTTCGAGAGGGTGTATTGGATGACATTAAATATGCATTGTAAAAATACACTTAATTTGTCTGGATCAACCTACTTCCCCCTGATCAGAATCACAAAACTTTCCTCCATCTGCACTTCAGTAAAACCTTCAACACCCAAGAAACCATCAGACCAGAAAATTATTAGGTGACAAACCAAGCAGCCTACGTGACTAATGACTAAAAATGGCACTACAAGTAAAAGATTACTACGAGAACTTAACCCCCTCCCCTTCAGTCAAAGAAGAAAGGAAAAATAGTTGGGGGAAGAATTTATTCGGATTTTATCCTCATGCTTAGAGAAGAGTGCAAATTTTTTGTAACTGTGATGCTGTAACTCTTCTACTTGAGAGACCCTGGATTTTTCGCATGCTAGGAGTTACAAGAAGCAAAAGATAACCATGCAGAGCCATGCCAAGCACAAAGAACACTCATCCCTCCCAATCCTGTAATGAGAGAGATGATGGAGCCAGAAAGCACAAAATACTTACAAAAACAGGGACAGCTTCCCACAGGCTTATCAGCAATGTCTTTCTATACCCACACTAGTGTCTAACTCCTTTTATTCACAAGATTCAATCATTCAGAGATTCTCTTGTTTATAACATGCTTTTGTAGGTTTGTAACTTCAACAGATATTTGCCCATCAAACTCCTTTCTAAGTAAGATTGTTAAATAGTTGCCTTTTTACAAGATAAATAGTGCTGTGTCCCCTTCATCCAGAGATCTTACCAGTGGAGATTAAATTTTCAAGTGCCAGCGCCTTCTGCTTTTTTACTCCCTCCTCAATCTGCAGGGTGGCCCACTGTTCCCAAAACAAGAAAAGTAGATGTTGATGGTTTTCATTTCATCATTTCCAGACATTCTGTAATTACCTCGGGTGAATTGTCTGAACCACTTTTACCCCTGCCAGGTGTAAGATTTTCATTTTTCAAATTCAGCCTGAAGGCTGTCCTGCACGCCTCCTGTTTCATTTGTTACATAGACTACCTTTTGCCATTTCCAGGAAAAATTGTTTGGCTCCAACTGCTTTTCAGGACACAGGCAGTTCTTTTCTTCTGGGTGTCCAACAAGTTACTGACCTACCTATGAGACTCTAAGAGATCCAATGTGCCCAAAACTCTCTCTTCTCCAGTTAGGCAATAGGATTATGCAAAATAGTATCACTGACATTAGAGACATGCCAGAAAAATAGATCTTAAAAATGGATTTGAAAGAATAAAAGAGATTACCTCATTTTGAGGGCATTCAAGTGGTCTCTGTTGACAGAAAACAGAGGTGGCAACATTTTGTATCAATAGTATTTCAGAAGGCAGCAGCTTTGATAATGATCTTTCACCCTTCCCTATATCCACCTTTTTGAGCTAAACCAAGTTTCTCCTCCTTGTGTAGAGCATCATAAAACTCTCCATTAGCAAAACCAAATATAAAAATATGCCTAACTTTTCCTAGCTTTGAATGTTTCCATCATACATCCATAGACATATAAATAGTAGCTCTCTCTAAGTACTAAATCTGCCTGTATTTATGTCAAGGTACCTGCCCCAACAAAGGGCACAAGATGCTTGAGTGTAGGCTCTGCTCATTATCAAAGGCTCAGTGACCTACTCAGTTTGTCTTCACCTGCTATTACGGGTTCTGATCTACAACAGATAAGGATAATCCATTTGCTTCACATAAACTCTTGCTAAACAGTGTATTTCCCTCTAACTGACATGTGCAGCCACACAAGTCACCACAAAGCTGATCTCAAATAGTCTTCATGCATTACAACATCTCATGTGCAAACACCAACCAGCTTTTTACCACCTTTAAGTTCTACATGCTCTCTACCAGCTCTTTCTGTAGCTATGAAAGTTAATTCAGTAACAAAATGAACACTTTGCCGTGACATAATTAGGATATTTTAGTTAACCTCAGCTGACTTATTTTTTTTACCAGTCATCATAAAAGAAAAGAAAAAAGTGAAAGCAGAATAGGCTTGGATGTGGTATTTTAAACTCCATGCAAACCATCTTTGATAACACCATAAAGCAAACAACCCCCCAAAAAAAGAAATTAAAAAACCTACACCACAGACCTTCATCTTGTCTATACTTTCCAATTAATCTCCTGAAAAGGTCAACAGGTACATCATCTCTCTCAATCTTTTGCAACACATGGAGAGTCACTCAGAATTGTGGAACCAGGGGATGTCATGAAAACAGCAGCCCACACACTGAGAAATGAAAGAACATACAGAACAGGTACAGGAATGTTGCAAAAGAGAGTAAAGGCAGATGTGGCAAATTTAACCTCTTTACGAAATACTGCTGGTCCTCATCCCTTCCCCAACATCCTTTAGGATAGTTGCATGGTACAAGGGAGGAAAAAACATAAAAATTACTGAGACTGACAAGTAAAGCCTTCTGCCTGAGTCTCTGCCTTCCTGTCTCCTGTCTACCACCCTTATCTTGCCTATCGTTGTCCTCCTACACAAAAAAGCACCTGCCACCTGGCCAGCACTGCCAGAAATGAGCTTGCTCATACTGTCCTGAAGGATTTGGAGTAGCTCCAGGAGGCTGGCTTTTGATTCCCAGACAGAAAAAGGGTGATAATCACAGACCAAGCTGACTCCAAAAACACACATTAGCTAATCTGAATGAGCAAGACAAGTCAAACCCAACAAGAT
This sequence comes from Ifrita kowaldi, assembly GCA_013398055.1. Lineage (NCBI taxonomy): Eukaryota > Metazoa > Chordata > Aves > Passeriformes > Cinclosomatidae > Ifrita > Ifrita kowaldi. The sequence goes on along the minus strand of VZRS01007960.1, from coordinate 12,964 downwards.
TTATAAAGCTTGCTAGTAAATTATAAAATCTTATCTCCTAGCACAGATAAAGAGTGAGGCAAAAGTGGCAGACTGTAACTAAATAGTCAAAGCTACAAAGGCAGTGGCCTAGGAAGATGAGGAAGAGTTTTTAAAGTCTGAAGAGTTACACAGGGCTCATTAGCTTGGAAAAGAGCTGGCTGAGATGGGCTAAGACAGACATCTACAAAGCCTGGACTGGCACAGAGCAGGTGCTTAAGGAACAGTTATCCATTTTCTCTTCTACTACAAGAACTGAGGTTTACTATGGGAAAGCTTTGGGCAGAGAGTGTGAGCAAGAAAAAGGCAATATATTTCCACAAACCAATGTGGGACACAAAATTCTCCTGACTCGTGGCTTGGCATGGGAGGCTGAAGCACAAGCAGTGAGGAGGGAATACAGCTGAACAGTCACCCAGGTCTTAGGCTTTCAGTCAAGCTACTGAATTGACACCTGTCAAAGCCATCTGTCTGGGTCAAACTCTGAACTAATGAACTCTGGAGTAGCTACTGTGTTGTTCTGCGTTCGGTAGCATCTGTATGTACAATTTGTTTTCAAAAATGAAATAAGGCTTCATGATCACCTTCGTATTGCACAGTATTGAGACAGAGCTGTCACGCTGGTCTTTGTTGCAAAACAGTAATGAAAGGATGTTTTAAATTCCTTACAAAAAAAAATAGATGTTGCAACTAACACAGCATTTCAGTATTAAATGTAGCAACTTCATTCCTACATTTGCTGACTGAATGAGAACCCAGGTGTTGTGCTTTCCTCACTCCTGTTTCTGAAGTGATGAGGACACAAGGAGTCCAAACATCCAACAGTTGATCCCAGCTGGAATACTGAAGACTTGACAGCTTAACTCCAACAATCCACTTGTTTGAGCTTCCTGTAATTAAATTCTAAACAAAATGAGGGTGCCCAATACTTCATTATATTAATTACTGTCTTCACAGGACAGGACATGAAATACGATGTGGAATGTTCATTTCTTGCAGTCTCATTTCTTGCAGGATTTTCCTCCCTTTTCCCCTTTAAGTACAGCTCAGTACTCCATTTTTCCATACTATGCAGTAATTCAGCTTTGCCTCTCTTCCCATATTTTACTACCTCTTCTCCCACATTCTCACAAAAGATTTTTCTAATCACTCATTACGCAAACTTTTATCAATCTGCTCAATCAAGTGTGACAAAGGCTTTGGGGCAATTCTTCTACGTAAAGTCTTCCACTACAATGGCAAAGAGAAGGTTGGTAGGTTTTCAGCACAAACTAAAATCACCATCTAAGATCAAGCACTTGTGACCTCTTCATCCAACAGTGCTTTCTGCCTGGGCTCATTTCCCCTTGCCCATCACAAACATGAACCCAGACCAAACGATGTGAGTGTTACACTCAGTGGCTGAGAGGATGAGACTGTCCAGCCTCAGGCTGTGAAAAGGACTCATAAATCTCCCAGCTGCTCTGTAAGAGCTGATGAAATGGGTTGAGAAAGGTTTGTTTGGGACAAAAGCACAGGTATACTTTGTTTGGGTTTTGATGGAGAGGCCAGCTAAGGATAACCATGTATTTAAAAGCACAGCAGTGCAATTTTTGACCAGCTGAAGTGTCTGCAACATCTGCCATACTCCAGTAGGAGTTTACAGCATATGAGCTACCTCCGCGTACAAGTGAGCTCTCAATTCAAAAGCTACTCACAATTTTTAGCTGGGTAATTTATTCTTCTCAAGAAGCAGCAATGCTCCAATTTCACACAGAAGTTCAGATCTCATAAAACTCCAGAATATTTCTTGGCAAGTAGAGCTGCAGCTGTTTAATATGTTTCTTTGACTCTTCACAGGGCTGTGAGAGCATGGGGTAGATTTCCTCCTAGCAAATGCATTTTCTTTTGCAACAGCTGGAATAACGTCCCAAGCACAGCTTTGTTACTATTCTCATCTCTAACAAACCCCAGTATGGGCAAAGCCCAGAGAAAAGACATTATTTACAAACAAAAGTTTACAAGCATATGTGAAAGAACAACCCTAAAAAACCCCTAACCACATTCACCTTTACCATTTCCAGAAATATTTGAAGGATCAATTAAGAGTAATAATAATAATTATGGGCTAACAGATATGCAATTGAGAAATCACTGTATTGGAGATCTTTCGCTATTATCTTATCCATATGTCCTCAAACCCCACTCCCCCCCCGCCAAAAACACAAAAAAAAACCAACCACAAAAAGCACCTGCAAGCAAAAACAGTCACTCTGAGTTTTCAAACCTTGATTCTTACTTTTATAAAATGATTTATTTTCTTTCCAAAATAACAAGTATCTAGATTCCTTGACAGAAAAGCAGGAGAGGGTAAAAATGATTTCCATACATGATTACATCTTTTCCATTTGATCCAATCACCACTCACAGTGCTAAAACACTTCTGTGAAGTCAAGAAATCAAAGTGACTTATCTCATCATATGCCACCATTACTCATTGCTTAGTAATAGATCTGAAAACTTGAGCTTTAATCTAAAACACCTTTTTTGCTCCCAACAAATTCAGTAAGGTCTACAGATGCGCTTTCTTCGAAAACACAACTTTAAAAAATAATTTTCAAAGTCCTTGATTTCAGTCTCCACCCTTCTATTTTTCTCAAGTTGCCAAACATAGGGGAAAATAAAACACGCTTTCCCTCTGCTCAGCTGTAAGAAACTGGTACAAAGTGTTCTCAGGTGAAAAGTTTTCTATTAATTGTGCTGGTCTACATAACAGACTAAATCAAATGCAACAGAGTGGAGAGACCAATCATAGTGCTCAAGGTTGGATTTTTGCTGAAGCATCACCCAGTTGTTTGGCACTTCTATATAGTCAGTAGTGTGTTAATACATGACCAAGCATCTTCAGCATTTCCAGCTCAGATATCTGGGAAGGCATCATGTTTCACTATTCCAGATGACAACAGGAACCACGGATGGTCTCTGTGCATTAATCCATTAGCAATACCACAGGAAGACAACACCACAGCTAGAAACCAGTCAACACTTCTCCAGGCTTTCAATAGCAGGCTGTTCATACCTCAAACAAGCCTGCTTTAAAGCTGACTTAACCCAAGCTGCAATTTTGGCCATATTCTTGTGGATGAACCTCAGGGCTCCAAGAATAGGCCCAGCAATTCCATGCTCAAGCTTTAACCCAGCATCTCCCAGTCCTACACTTTCTTCCAAACAGCCCAGTGGGTGGCCACGACACAAGCAAAGAGGCCCTAACTTTCCCTCCATCCTTTCTCCCTTCCATTTCCCACCAAGACAGCTCTCAGTTACTCTTGTGGCACAATGAGAAGCATTTGACAATACTTCAAAGAACACTGTTGGAATTAATTGTAAAATGAAAACAGAGGAAACTCCTTTTTTTTTGTCCACAGGACAATTAGGGAACAACTTTGAACAAAAGAATAAAACGAGCCAGCCTAAACATCAGTGCATGGAGCTGTGCTGTTCCTGTTATTAGCTGCAGTGGCAACAGGGAACTAGACACAAAAGGCTGATCACATGACAATTAACTTATCTATTTTTCAATGCATTGATCTTCCACATTGTGAGCACAGAATATCATGCTCATAACCTGTTATGAAAACTGTGGAGAGAAAAACACTTAATGTGCTTTATGAAAGAGAAGTGCCTTCCTACATAAAACACACAGAGTGGGTCAAATGTCTCTTGAAGCTGGGAAATGCACAGGGAAAAAAATACAGAAATTATTTTGATCCCACCAACTGCAGCAGCAAAGCTGTCCAAAGACAGGTTTGATATGAGAGTAGCTCTTAATTAGGGTATGAATAAGAATTTAATTAGCATACCACTATCTGATTAAAATGTTTCACGTATAAAGGCCAATATTGCATACAGCCACCACAGGCAGTCATTGCCCACTGACATCAGTATCAGAAAAAAATAAGTAATCCCTAATTTTTGCAGTCATGTGCACTGTGCTAAATGATGTTCATACAGCTGAAGACAGATACTGCCCAAGAGCTCTTAATCGGTATTAAAACAAATAATACAAACAAACAACCTCCCCCAAACCCACAAACAAACAACCAAAAACCCCCAAACAACAACAACAAAAGAGAATTATAAGAAGAATAAAAGACAGAATTGGCAAGGTAAAATGGTCATGATATTAACTGTATCACATTGTTACAGACATGTTCTACTGCAAAACAGATAACTCCTACAGCTTAATAATAATAGCAACAATAATAGTAACATGTTTTCTGCCACAACTAGAAAGTATATTCACAGAAAGCAGGTTTATGCCAGAAGCACAAAATTAATCTACTGGAAAATGGAAATGCTTCACTGTTCAATATGATGAATTCGCAGCACCTACTTCTGGCTAATGATGGATATCAAAAGTCAAACTTTAAAAACTAAATAGGATTCTGGCTTATTAAAAGCCCCAGAAACCTTTTACTGATAGAAGCAGGATCAGGATCTTGGGTATGATCTGTTAATCTCTAGAAAAATTACACTTCTGGAAGGTTGCATACAGATACCTTTAAGTCTTGTACGGCAGAACTTGTAACTGCTGGACCCCCCAGATCAGATTTATGAGTGGGAGAAGCAAACACACAGAATCAGTGTTCTTACCTGGAATATTAATCTCATGCAATTAAAACAATCCAAATAAAACCACTGAAACTTATATACATCTAAAATACATGTTCTTATTACTTACTAACTCCCATAAACTAAAAGATCTTTTTCTTATACTTGACTTGTCATGAGTATTCTACTTGCATGAAGCATTCTAACCAGCATGAACTAGAAGAAAATATCATGGAATCTCTACTTTAACCCTGAGAAACCTCAAACCAGTAGCAGATTATAAGCCAGCACATAACTAGATAGCATTAAAGACACCCCTCAAAAGATTATCACAAAAAGTAAAGCTGCAGACAACACATCCAAGTTAATGGATTTTTTCTGCTTACTTTTATGGCATTTCTATCAAATGTACAGGTTTTTATTTTTTTATTAAACATGTCCTGTAGCAAACACATACCTTTTGAACCCACTTCTCAACTTACCTCTAACATTTTAATTATAATTTTCACATAGAAATGAGAAATCCCCAGTGACACTCGAAACATCGAAGGCAATAAAACTAATGCCACAAACAAAACCATCCAGATGGACAAAATCTTGCCTTCTGCAAGGCCATGGCCTTCTCTATTTTCTTCCATGTTTGCTCCTCCAAAATGCCAACCAGCTACCTTTCTGAGAATATATGCTCATCTGTAGTGGAGAATCCAGCAAGCTCCAAGAGACAGATGCAAATTAAAATTACACATTCTAAGAGCTAAAGCTGTCTCTAGGAGTAAAGGCTGTTGCTCACTGAAGACTGACACTACTGATACTTTTCAATGATAAGGTGATTTCTACCCTTTGTCCCGCCCTAACTCCACCCACTTCCTTGTAATTGATAAGCCTTTACTCACCAGGGGAGAAGAAAGAAAAAAACATGATAAGTAATAATATATGTTAGATAATTAGATGCTGCCAGTAAGGAACCCTGTCAATGTGACAACTAGTTTTCACAAGGTGTCCTGCCAATAAGTTACAATACAGAACTAGGTGGGTGTGTTTTTCAGACTGCCTAACATATTCTCTTCTAAATCTTATTAATACACATGAAGCATTTATCCACCTGACGTTTGCACAAATTTGTGACTTATTCAGTCAGATTTTCTATTTCATGGTGAGATAACTGTCTGGATTTGGTATTTGAACAAATGAATGAAACTCAAGCTTGAGGTGCAAGTCAGGGCTTACTTTATTTTATTTTATTTTATTTTATTTTTAATAACACATGTGAAATGAAGATGCAAGTCTCAGCAGGCAAGGACTGACAAGACAATAAACCTGCTCTCTCCACTGCTCTATCAGAAATTAGCCAAAAAGCCTGTATTATAGGTTACAAAATACACTGTGGTGAAGTAACAATCTATCTTTGCACCTATCCAACTACAGAATTGAAATGCAGTAGATAATCCTGTTTCTCCTTCTGGCCTATCAAATTTCAATAATTTAATCCAGTATTTTTTAGAAAAGACCCAGCTCAGCCCCTTGCAGCCACCTCTCTCCTGCCTTTTTGTGTGTATCATAGAAGATACAAAGGTGAGAGACTCTTATCTCTAGGACCTCAGGGGAGCCCACCAGCTGCTCATTTACAACCTTCCCACAGAACAAATTAACCAGCCTTGGTGGAATGAGCATTTAGGGCACAACTTCCAAGACAGTGACACGCCAGTACAGAAGATCTTCCCTTTGCGAATAATTACATTGGTGTGTTTGTCTGAAGCCAGGGCTGTCCTTTTGAAATATTCCCATCCCCAAGCACCCTGCTTGGTTCGCGTTGCGGAGCAGTTGGATTCCTTAGAAACAGAAGCAGCCCCAAAGATCCCCTGTAAAATGTGCACCCAACACTGTCCAGGCAGTAAGAGAAGCTGAGCTGTCAGAGGGGGCTGCACCACCTCTAATTTACACCACACACCCAGGCAGCAGCACGCAGGCTCCTGACACGCACAAGCCCACGTGAATCCATGGCATGCTTCTTGTGCCACACAGTGAATCGAGTAGCTTCTGTACCTTCAGATTTGCTGCTGCATGACATCCCTCAGGTCTTTCAAATTACATTGTAATCTTTTCTAGCAATATAACTTTTCCATCTTTTCACTGCTTACCTTCTTTACCTTCTCTCCCCTTGCTGGCCTCCTTCCAAGCCTTCTGTATCCTCTACAAAACCTCACTGGTTTGTTTTTTAATTGTTTCTGCCTTCCCAATGCTCTTTCTCTCGCAGCAACATCAAGCCCCTCACTCTCATCACCCTGCTGCGGCCAGGTACACCATTAACCACTATTTCTCACTGGCCCCTCCAAAAGGCTTCTCTAGGAACAATGCTCCGTTGTAAAACAGCTTTGCTCACCCATTTCTCTTTAGCTACCATTCCTTATTCTCACTTCTGATCTCTCCCTCAAGTAGCTTGCCCAGCTAACACACATTCCCTAGCGTGGCCTGTGGCAGAGAGCTGGAGAGGGCGTTGATCCACCTGGCAGCACCTCTGAATAGCTGCCACCAGCCTTGCCACAGGGGATCGGTATGCACTTCATCTGGGTGCTAAAAACCTCGTGGGTGGGAGGGTGGAGGTAATTTCTGGGACCTGACTTGAGGCAGGAAAGGTGGGCAAAATGAAGTATTGCAAGGAACAGGAAGATGTGGTGACTTGCTTGGTGGGATGCCTCAGCAGTAAGTTTAGGCACACAAGACGGATCATTTCTTAAAAGCATAGAGGGAAAGACAGGCTTCCCTAGCCTGGATGGGAAGAAGACATTTCCTCTCCCGGATAAAGGAGAATTGTTTTTCATCCTTGTGAAACCATACAAAGAAAGAATTGAAGAGTTGCTAGTAGCCTGTCTATTGAGGTGGTCAAACTATCTAGCCCAAAGGTACTACAAGATCCATATGGGCAAGGCTCTTCTTACATTTATTCTTTGCTTTATCCATTTTGTACCTCCTGAAATAATGAAAAACATTTCAGTGTTCTTAGTATTCTGTTACCTTTAATGTCACATGGTTTGGAGAGAAAAACAAACAACCAAAGATACAAACAAACAACCTGCACCTAAACCACCCAAATTGGGAATGACACCAAAATCAAGGAGATTCTGCACATCTACCTATTAACAGTATGGAATAAAAATTCTAATTCAATGGAAAATCATCCTAAAACCCACTAAGGAAGGGACTTGAGTACTGGAACTTGTCCAATCATCACAAAGGAGCTCAATCTTGTTAAATTTCTGACAAAAAAGGCTGCCAAAGCTACTAAAGCATCTTTCTGCTCTTGAGATCATGAGCATAAAAACAACTGAGACATGGTGGTCCAAGCTTTGTACGCCTTAACTCCAAAGCACTTGAGACTGCTATAGAAGTGAATATGGATTTTATCTCTGCCCTGAATGAAGGTAATGAACTTGCTCATGATATGAAGAAGAAAGGAAATTCTTTATTTCTCCAGGCAAGTCATAACACAGCTTCCTATTTTTTGGTCAGAAATTTGGCATAGCTTTTGCACCCCCGTAACAATAATTGATTTTTTCTTACTATTATTATTTCAAAAGAGCCATGAAATGTCATGTTTGTCAAATTCCAATGTGAATAGATATGCATCCAACACTAAGCTGAGTAACTAGTTAGTGATGATGCTACACAAATTTCCTCAGCACAATAATTTCTTTCAGAATCAGTTCTGCCATACACTGACTAAACAGAACTTCTGCATGTTATTCTTTTGCCCTTTTTGTCCCTCTTACCAACAGCCAGCCTGCTGCAATCATGTCTGTTTTGAAGCTGTGAGAGAGAGACTTTACCCAGAAGTGTGAAGGTATTGCAAATAATTCAAACAAACACCCAGCAACAGAATGTAGCATTCATTTGTAAGGTCCAGTAAATAGCACCTGATGAATTTATACCAAATAACCACAAGCACTTATTTATGATGAAGTACCCCATATGTCAGGGGTACTTTGCACAATGTGCAGAACTCTCTGTCCATTTGGAAGAATGGAATCCAACTTAGAAGAAAGGGATGCTGATGACACAGGAGGAATCCAAGAGCAAAGCTCCCTTTAATATAACGAATCTCAAATTGACACCCACAAGCATAAGAAATTCACTTGAAACAATTCCTGGTCTCCTAGGGAAATGAACAGGAGATGGAATGGGTGTCAGCTGCCTACTCCAGGCTCTAGATCCCTTGAGGTCATTCTACAGATTTCATATTGCAAAACACTGCCTATTGCCTAATTGACAATTGTCGGAGGGAACCGGAATTACGACCCATTTATTTTTTCAGAGCAAGAAGAAGCAAACACAGCACTGGCCTGTGTCTATCTGTAGTGCCTCACGTGGAAGGGTTAAATCAGGTATAAACAGCCCTTTCCTGCACAACAGTGGTTATACAGCAGTCAGCTTTCAAGCAGGTTCATATATACTGTGAACAGATAAAAAACTGCAGTGGGATGTGACGGCTTTCAAGAAGTACCACTAATGGTTTTGCCTTCCCTCTGATACACACAGGGAACATAGCCTGGAAATAACACTGGACATGGTCTTCAAAAAGAAAGAATCCCACAGTCACAGAAATTTTGGGAACCACTCTTTCCAGGTATGCTTCCTTCCTGTCCAATACTAACCATTCCAGTGACTCCGAGGGATGTCAGGGGAGAGTTTGCAGCCTGCCTTTCTTGTAACGCCTTCCTCATCAGACTGCCCAAACATCATGTCCGCAGCAGGTACTGCGCCAAAGCAGCACTGACACATCAGCTTCAGCCAGGTGCTGCTTCAGATGCTGAAGTAACACACTCCCTAAGGGTTAACAAAGAGGTGTTTCTACCCGAGCCAAATGACAATGACCATGGCTATCAATCAAGTGGCTTCTACCACTTGATCCTTTTTATAGGAAATATACAGGCTATAATTTTTACCTGTTTGGAGTAGCAACACTGTCAAAAGCTGCTTGCATCCAGTATGCAGAAGCACATCCTAACATTGCCATTAGGCACATGAAGGTGTTACTATTACTAAAATTATTCTTCTGACTCCAGTTGTAGGGCTCCCTGGTATTTCTCTGTGAGTTTTGCCACGCTACAAAGCAGACTGATCTATTTAGAAAAGCCTTCTAAGTCAATGACATAGAGTCAGACAGCAAGCCTGAGCTGATTTCCCAGCGTCACTTAACATCCAGGGATACCAGGACTATGTTTTGCAGGATAAGAAAGTCTTCAAACAGGACTGGCCAGAGCATTCTGCACTCCAGCAATTCTGATGCATGTACTCAGAATGATAACTACTAAGAACACCTCTTTTTCAATTAAACTTTAACCGGCTGTAACAACAACAACAACAACAACAACAACAAGCCTTTTTTAGTTTTGCTGAAGTCTTCTCAGTGTTTCAAACTCGCATTTATCAAATTCCTTACCTGATTGCTACTCAAGGGTGAAATAATCTCTGGTAGTTTTGTTTTGATATTTATCAAGATTGAGGGTCATGCTTTACTTGTGGAGAATCCTCCAGAAGGCCAGAATAACCTTAAAGGTCACCTATTGCACGGTAAGCAGTGTCAGGTGCAATATATATTTATGGAAACCACACTGTCTTCATGCACTGAAGTGCAAGTATGTGCTCCTCTGCACTCTCACTCTAACTGAGCTATGTCTGCTGTTCTTTAGTTCTCCAGAGATCCCATCTACACCACTAAAGGTGTGTGTTTACATCTGACACAAAGATTGTGTTAGTTATGCTTAATCTTTGGCCATCAACAGACAAATTATGAAAACACTGAAGAAGTATATTTAACTACTGTATCACTCATTAGGATGACCGTAACACGTTTAGCTCTGACCACAGAAGCATTATTGTTTCCACGCAAGATAAACTCAACAAATACAGAAAGTTACTTATTGTGTCCTGTGACTTACAACAGGCCTGAGTCTTTGTATCTCAAAAGAGGGGAATCCACTTCATGTTCTGATTACATTTGTTTGCCTCAGCCATGTATAAATACCCACAGATGTGCAGGCATTGCATGGCTGTCAATACATCTCATATATTGTCCACATAAATCTTGTATATGGTTTGTGTATCATTGACACCAAATGCAATACATCAATTTGTCAATGCCCAACACTTACTGCATTGATTAAATGCATACCATTTTCTCCCAGCTCTGGCTTAGGAGTGACTGCAAGCACAGCACAGGGTCCTTTAGGACAATTCCTGAAAGATGTCAGCACTTGTGTCCACTTCCAACATTTTCTCCACAAACAGCTAGAGAAGCTTGTCATATCCATCTGTTCTTACTGCCTCTACAAGAGCAACATGGTCCATAATGGAATCATTTGTTGTAATATATCCGTTTAGATGTGTTGTTACCCATTTGTTTAATACTACATGGCCTGTATTGCAAGGAATGCATGCTAGCTCTTGCCCATCAACCTTGTCCATCATTCTGTACCATCCAGAGACTTGCCACCCCCTTATTCAGAGATCTAGATCGTTTATGAGTGTGTTGAGAGATAAAAGTCTTACCTGGTCCCTCTCTCCACTGTAACAATAGTTAAGAACCACAATAATTTTCCCTCCCAAATACTGGTGTCACTCATATACATTTTAAATAATACTTAAAGAACTTTACTTAGATGTATGCCAGAACTAACCATTCTCCTTCTACATCTTGCCAACAAATTTTAAGGGAAAAGAAACTGCACTGAAAATATTAATTTTATATGCAACCAAAAAAAAAAACCATGGCAATACCTCTTGAAAGACCACAGGTCCATACATCCTATTTCAAGGCTCAGGAAATTAATGTCCAAGGCTAAGAATGTGCTTACCTATAGTCCTGATAAGGGATTAAATCAAACATTTGCTCTCCTGAAGCAAAGGAGTAAAACTCCTGCAGCCTTTAGATCAGATCTCTGATCACATTTCAAAGAATGTTGTCACTTTTAACTCTCTCTTCCTGAAATTGTTTTCTAGGGCTTTCTTCTGGCTGATAGGTCAGGAACATCTGCTAGAATAAAAAAAAAATTACTGCAAGTATTAAAAAGAAGTAAAATGTGACAACTCAAAAAATACAAAACATGCATTCTGCAAACTCAGTCTATATCTGAGGAAGAAGTAGTATAATTTACTGCTGTCAGATCATTGTTTAGCATTAGCATTACCATTTTATTACTTCCTTATCACATTTTATTAGGTTATTAACTCAAAAGATTCTCCCCACAATCTCAAACAGCGCAGTGCACCTCCAGACGTACTCACAGCTGCATGTCCTGTTTCGAAAGGCACAGCCTTGTTATGGACAGGAGCTCAGCCAGTGCCATGCCTTTTGATATTGCAGGCTGGCATAACACAATCCTCCCACTCCGGAGATGGGAGCACAGCTTGCTCCACCCACACACCCAGAGGGATGATGTGGGCCAGGCAGCTCGGTTTAAATGCTGATGTTTTGATGAAAGCATCAAACTAAAGCTCGTAGTGCAGCTCAACGAGGTGCTTCCATCAGCACAGATCCTGCCCTTCAGCCCAGAGCCTGCAGGCAGGGGACTGGGAGCAACGGCTGAGGACAGGATAGCTGCATTTGTCCTTGGGACAAACCCTTGAGCTGCCCCTAAATTCTGCATACTTTGTATCCGGTATCAATGAGCATCCTTCTTCCCAAGGTTTGTTAGCCTCCCCCTGGGTGAGACCATTGAAGCATGTTCAGCCCTAAACCTTAGCAAGGCAATTCTATCAACAAGTAATTAGTCTTTCTAGCACCTGGACATCACTCAGAGCTTGCTTGGTAGCTGCTGTTTTACAGTCTTGAGCTGCACCGGGGGAGGCTTATGTTGAACATTAGGAAGAATTTCTTCACAGAAATGGTGATTAGACATTGGAATGAGATGCCCAGGGAGGTACTGTAGTCACTGTTCATGGAGGTGTTTATGGAAAGACTGGACATGGTACTCAATGCCGTGGTCTGGTTGACATGGTGGTGTTTGGACACGGGTTGGGCTTGATGATCTCAGAGGTCTTTTCCAACCGAATTGATTCTGTGACTGTTTCACNCGAGCGGCGGAAAAACGCGGGTGTTCCGTGCTCGAACGAGGCGAGCGGCGGCTGCAGAGCCGTGTCCGCCCCGCGCCGAGCACAGCGCTGGCCAGGCCGCCTGGCCCCAGCCTCGGCGGGCAGCACCCGCACGGCCGCGGGCTGCTCGCTGCTCCGTGAACACGGGAGCCACGGGAAACCGACGAGCGCACAGCACTGCGTGGCTGGGGATTTTTTCCTAACTGCGGGCTAGTACTGAAAAACGAGCCAGAACCTAATCAGACAAAAAAAAAAAAAACCAGTTCAT
>VZRS01007959.1:14501-29658 GCA_013398055.1 Ifrita kowaldi | reverse complement strand
AAAAAAAAAAAAAAAGGTGTTTGCTGCCTTGAGAGCTGGTCTGATACTCAGTGTGCTTGGTCTCACAGTGACTTAGAACTGTGTCAGACAGGAGGGGGCAAAAACAGTGCCTTGCAAAGCAGTGAAGCACCACTAAAAACTGCTTTTTAACAGAGGAAGAGACAAGTGAAGGAAGCACAGAGATGAGACACCACCACTTGTTGCTCTGTCCTTTCCTACCTCTCCTCTTCACCCTCCAGCAATTTCCGGTATGCATTGATCTCCATGTCAAGTGCCAGTTTAACATCCAGGAGCTGCTCGTAGTCAGTCAGCTGCTCCTGCATCTGATTTCTTATCTCTGCAATTTCCTTCTCCTTCTCTGCCAGCGTTTTGCGGCAGTTCTCCTGTTCCTGAGCCAGGCTGCTCTCCAGCTCCTGTGCTCTGTCCTGCCACGCTCTAGACTGGGAAAAAAAAAAAAAGCATTGAAAACATCAATGATGGTGCAAAGGAAAGCCCACCCAAGCCTCCACATGCTCTGCTGTTCAGGCAACACGGAATTCAAAACATGGGAGTTACACATCCTCCTCTGAGTTCACACTCACCCATATTCAACTTCCTGCTCTCCACTTCACCTACTACAAAAACACCTCAAATTCCAGTGAAACTTGCAACACCCTTGGAAAAACAACTACTTGCTCCATTTTCCTGAGGTCTGAAAGTATGCTACTGTACTTGAACTCACTCGGGAAAGTAACATTGAGGTTAAGAGTTAAACTGTTTCAGATGTGCCAGACAGGACACAGTCTTAACCTGCACCAGGGGAGGTCTTTAGGCTGGGCATTTCTGGACATTGGATGAATTTCTTCACAGAAAGGGTGGTTAGACATCAGAAGGGGCTGCCCAGGGAGGCAGGTGGTGGAGTCACCACCCCTGGAGGTGTTCAAGTGCTCTGTGGTTTCCAAGTGTCTGCTTCGTGCTTCGGCTTGCTGCTGCTAATCCGGAATTCTGGGAGGCAGCTCCTCTAAAGGAACAGGGGTTGTTGTCAGTGAAAACCTGCCTGCCTACCATCAAAGCCTCCGAGGCTGGCTCAGAGCGTGGTGATAAGCACTCCTTGAAGAAATCTGATTTGTCTCCTGCTTCAAAACTTCCATCAAGCCAGCAGATCTTAAAGCTGTACACCCAGCACGGAATGCTCATCAAAGAAAGGCCAAACGACGGCAGCTGTAGGGGTTTGCTTTCCATAAGCATGGTTTCTTCTGTTTGATTGCCCCTTGAGATTCAATTTTTTTTTTTTTAAATTAAGGGACAGACACAGGCACCAATGCCCCACAGTCACAAAGTTTGCTATGCATGCACCCAATCTTGGAAATCATCCCAGTCCAGAGGCAGAGAGAGGAGAGTCTACATGTCTGACACAGGGGACCAGTGCAGCTGGTTGTCAGTGTTAGGAGTCAGATAAGGAATTTAATAAATGGAGTTTTGTGTCACATGGAAGATCACAGTGGAGTCTACTACAAAGCTCAGTGCAGGCAACTCAAACCAGACCAGCACGAGGGATAAGTGTTTTTCCAAGAAAATAAAGCTTAACTTAGTGCTAGTAGAATGGAAAACAAAAGGGTGCTGGCTGACTTCACTAACGCTACAAAAAAAAACCGCCCAAAACCGCAGCAAAATGGATTCTTTGGCGGATAATCAGTCAAAATGACAGCAGTCGATTTTCATAGCCCTGAAGTTAGCAACAAACACTTCTGCCAGTTCAGAAGCAAGTTCTCTGAACCAAGCTGTCACTCCTGACGTAACAAAACAGAGGCAATCAACTCAAAAAAACTGTTGACTGAACACCCAAAAGATGATGTTAATCTAAAGGCAGAAATAAGATCTAAGTGGCCAAAACTTTCCATCCAATTCCTGTGTAACCTCATGCACATTCATTACATCACCTGATCTTTTCCAGAGACTAACCTGACTACATAAAAGGAAAACCAGTAAAAGACTCTTACTAGTATCTGCCAATTTATTTGGAAAATTAGGAAATAACATCCCCTGCATTTATATTTTTCACTTGAAATACACAGGATTTTGATGTCCTACAGCACAGGAGGAATACCATTCAAAATGTATCACAGAAAGGATCAAACAGTACTAGTATTTTATATCCCTAAAAAAATTTAAAAGTTTTGTTGCGTTTTCAAGTGAGTTACAAAAGCTTACAGCAGAACCAACTCCCAACACTTCTCATTTTCACTCTGCATTTCCCACTGCAGTGCACACAACATTACAAATAGGCCAGTACTGCACATATCACTTGTCATTGGTTATGTCATACTTCTCTGGGTGTGATTTATGCCCTCTGTGATCTAGGAATAGCCGATTTCTGCTCAAGATCCTGCCCTACAGATGCTCAGCTGCAGTTATTTGATGTTTTTACTCAGTCTCATATTCCTAATCTGGGCAAGATCATGCCATTAGGCTTTTTTTTTTTCCAGATGTCTAGATGCAAACTGGATCTAGGATGAAAAGAGACACTGAACAGAGACTGCAAATTCCAGTTCTAGCTTTGAATGTTGCTTTGTGAAATCCTACACTAGGCTGTCCAGTCACTACTAAACTGCTCAGTGTCAAGAACTTTTAATACAGGTTTGTCTAAAACTGCCTCATCTCTCCACAAAAATTTTCACAACTAACACTGCCCATTTCAAACACTAGAATACTGTACAGAAAAAAAAAAAGTTTGTCAAAAGGAGACATTAAGGAATTTTTAAAAGTACAGAACAGGTAGGAGAGAAGACAAACTCAAGTCGTGATACTGAATGTACTTACAAGTTAAGGGAAAGACAGACCTTTAATACAAAAACCAACAACTGCAATGGAAAGAAAAGCCCTTCAATACAACAGCCAACAGCTGTAATTAGCAGGGCTGAGGAGGAGGCAGAGCTGGTTACCTCTTTCTGGAGGCTGGTGATGTGGGAGGACAGGCTGTCGATGCGGATGCGGCTCTCGTTCAGCTGCTCCCTGATGGTGTTGGCTGCAGAGCTGCTCATCTCCACGGACAGCCTGGCACTCTCCAGCTGCGGGACACCAAAGTTAAAACATCAGTTTCAAAGTGACTTTCACTAGAAGGAAAAAAAAAAATCAATCACTAAAAACCCACCCCCAACGCTAAGCCACCAAGTTCCTCTCTGCAATTCACCAAAGCAGGGAAACTTTTCTTTCTTCAAGGCTAAAATGGGATGCCTCGGTTACCATGTTGGATTGCCCTGCCTGGAATTCCAATTCTCTGCATATTTACTCCAGGACTAAAACTCTCCCTTGTAGACATTACTCAAGTTGAACTACAGACTTCAGTTTTCATGCTCAACAAAGTTTAAGTAATATCCTTAAATTGAAGAAGCCAAACTCAAATTACCACTTCTCTAAAAAGAAGCACCACTGCTTCACTCTATCACTTCAATCTTGAATAGTTTTACTTTTAGAAAGTAACTAAATCATTCCTGCTGAGCACTACCACACACACTTGGTCTGCACCACAGACTTAAGGAACTTGTTGTCAATTATAATGCAAAGGAAACTGTTTGTTTTTTTTAAATAAGATTCAAAAAATACAGAAACAGTATACCTGGTGAGAAAGATCAAGAAAGCAATGAGAGGTTGCCTTTTTGGCTAGACCTTACTTTAAATAATCTTTTCTAAGCCAGACTGAAGGCCTGGAGATAAGCAGGCTGAAAAGACCAAAACCAATGCAAATAAATTCAGTCTATATGAACTTTTCTGCTGTAACATCCCACCTTGCTTTCAAACAATACTAACTGCAGTAAGTACAACCACAGAAACAAGGTTCAGTTGAGACATCAGGGTGCCTCCTGACATAAATGCTGAATAACAGCAGAGGAAGGAAATGATGAAGTATAACTGATTTCAGCTTTCTGTCTAGATGAGAAAAAACCAGAAGTTACTGAGCATTGTAAAACTTCCCCATATCTTGTACAGGGTCAGAGGACTCTATCTTCTGTCTTCTCAGCAAGCCCCATTATGAATTTTTACACAAAATATGGGACACTCTGTTGATCATTGCTCAGTGTCATAATAACAACACATGAACTTTCCTCAAATTCACAGTAATCCCAGCATTAATCACTCTTCCCCCCAGATCACCTCCACACAGTGCTTCCTTCCTTTCTGCTGTTGTACTTGATGAGGATTAAACCTGCTCCCAAAGTGAGATGTGAAAATGCAAATGCACACTTAGACGCACGCTAATTTCACACCGAGCTCCCTAATAAACCCCTCTGAGCTGCCACTAATTATGGTATTAAGCAAAACAAAAACAAAGCACATCAAACAGCTGCGTGAAAACACGCTCTCACCTTGGAATGGTAAGTCTCCTCGAGCTCCTCTTTGTACAGCTTCACTTGTGCGTCGTGCTGCTCTCTGATCTCGTGCAGGGCTTGGGCCAGTTTGTGCTCGTACTCAATCTGACGCCCAGAGTCAACCTCAACTAGGCGAGTTTCGTGCTTCCTTCTCGTCTCATTGATCTCCTAGGAAAACCAGGAAAAGACATGGTAACACTCAGCAAATACAGGACAAAAATAGTTTAGACGACTGCCCTGCTGAGTGGAGAGTAAAGCAGGTTGTAGCATTAGATTATTTTGACATGGAACTTTTAGTAGAAACAGTCTCCCAAGTGTTACTTGGCAACAGCCAGTCTGTGAAATAAGAGCTAGGATACCACCAGCATTTTTTTCTGAGAGTTGTCTGAACTTTCAACAAATACAACTCAGCATCACCAGATTTTAGAAATAAATCCCCCCTTTCTTGAGGTACCTTCTGTGCATGCACAAAATCAAACCACTGTGAAATGGAAGAATCACTTCCACTAACCAGCACTTTCCCAATTCACTCGTGTGCTTGCCTGTGCTTGCTCTGGAAAGAAACTGGTTCCAACAACATGAAACAAAGCTGAAAATACTACCAGCGAGAAAAAGTACACACGGAACAAAAGACAGTACTGTCAAATACATTTGTTACTGCCCTAAAGTTCCTCCTGGAAAGCCTCAAATGCTACAGGTGAAAGGGAGAGTGTCAAGAAAAAGTTCTAAAAGACAACTATTCATCCACTTTTGTTTCCTTTATTCAAAAGCATCCTATTATAAAGGCTTGAAATCAAAAACACTGCGGGTCCACAGCACCTGTTTGAGTGTTCCTCTCCACTTTATTTCTCATAACGGGATTATGTTGGAAATTACTCAACTACTTCCTCATTACTAAGAAAAGACCTGTGCATTGCATACCATGACCAGAATTTAAGATGAAACAACATGATACATGAAGTTATTTTCCCACAAGAATTCAGAGTTAAAATCATTTTTCCTAGAACAAGGAAGTTAGAAATCTTCACGCTAGAACAGAGGTAAACCCAACAACTCCAAGTAGGAGCTCACACAACTTGCAGAGGTACCTCCCAACCTAAATTATTTTCCTGTTCTAGAATGACCTCCCAGTCGTCTTCTTCCCTTTAAAAATGTTAATTCTTGAGACAAAGGCATTTACCTCCTCATACATATTTTTACGGAATTCCAGGTCCTCAATGAGGCTCTGACAACGGTTTTCAAGGTCCACCTTCTGCAAGGTTTCATTTATAAGCTGGTCCTTGGCAGCTGCTAAAGAAGCTTCAAGCTTTAAGGAACAAAAGAATCAACACTACAATTATGCAGCAGAAAACACAAAATGACCACATCCTCACAAAACTACAGCTAACTACATATTAAGGTTTAACTTCACAATCAAATCACGATATTTACCCCAGTAATATTACATATCACAGACACACACTTTTGCAGCTGCTTATACAAGTGAGTTCTATATATTTCACATTGGTAACTGGCATTAAAATTGCTACTTATTGATTTTCCTCACAAATCAATTTTTAATGCACGGCAAATACCGATTTCCTGGTCTCCACAACTCGACCTCTTGGGGTGGTGTTGCTCGAGATTACAAATCAAAAGGCTAACAAAACTAGGACAAGAGGTTTCTGTCCTTGTTGTTCCATCAGAACATGGAGAACCACAGGCAGAACCAAAAGCAGGGCAGAGAGAATCACAAACTGCTACTTGTCAGTTATTATCTGTTCTTGTGAAGTCAATCTGCCCCCCAAAACACTTCTGAAATGTGTCAAATGTACTTTGAGTCCTGACCTGCTTTCTTCCCCGTAAGGAATATCCCTTGCAATTTCAGCACCTGCAATTTTAAGAGCTCTCTCTTCCACCTCTCATGTTATTAATAAAACTCAACAGTACTGGACACAGAAACCTACTCAACACTGCTGCTAGTGTTGAAAGTGAACCACAGCTTGTTCTAGCTGTGACTAGATGACAGGTATTCACCCTTCTTTTGGGTTACAAAGTTATATTTTATCAGAATGGCCGCTCATAATATAGAAAACCACCTCACTTACTAACAGAACCTGATGGTTAAATGTTTCTTCTTCTCACCTCTCTAATTTGATCTTTCAAATCTTCAGTTTCTCCCTCCAGACTTTTCTTATCACCAAGGGCTGTGGCCAGTGCAGCTTCTTTAGAATTCAGGGCTGCTTCAAACTCACGAAGTTTGACTTGGGCTCCATTGAGGTCAGATTCCTTTTTTGTATAGCTGGAACAAACCAGAGAAAATGGTCAAGAAAATCTAGAAATACCCTCAAAGTTGACTTCTGACTAAGAAAGCAATCTGAATTTCAAATTTGAGAAACACCTGGCAAAACCATTTTGTCTTAGCTAAATTCACTGTGCTTTGCAGCACCCTTCTGATCATACACAATGGCAAAGTTCCACAGACCTGAGGAAACAAACCCAAATCCCGTCTATACAGTATCTGCTATCATAGAAATTGCACTGGTGCAGAGGTGATGTGATTTCTTTATGAAGACAAGCACATAAGTTTTTCAAATTACCTTCAAAATTAGTTTTTGTGTCTACGCAAGCAGTCAAGCAGTTTCTAGGTGTTTATTTCCTAAACCAGCATATTCAAACAGGGACATCTAATAGGAAAAACTTAAAGTAATGTCACATAAACACAAGTTTATTATCCACAAATAATGCTACAACAGGCTACTACCAAAAACAGGAGAAAGGAAACCCATACTCAGGAATCAAAACGTTTCTTGCCCTTAGATGGCACAAACAGCCATTAAATGTGTAACAAGTTCTTTCCCCTTGGAGTTAATTCTTTTTCTCCCTGGGATATCCACATTTGTCTATCAAGGACAGCAGCATGCAGAAGTTCTAGATGGTTTTAATTGAACTATGAACTTTTTAAAGAAATGGACTGGTTTAGGCTCAATAATACCACAGCTGGCACATCCTTCTTCAGTTCTCACACTTTTCTTTCCAGATGTAAAATTAAAAAAAAAAAAGCAGAATTAACAACATAATGCTGAGAAGACTTAAAATTGGATAAAGATTGATACAGAATACATCCACTACTCTTTTTAACCACGGTACAGCTCATAAGACACAACAGCAACGCTTCTCGACAAAATGAGACCTGATGCAAAATCAACAAAATTTTAAAAGGAGAGACCCTCGGGTTTAAAAGATGCTTTTTTCCTAAGATTACCTGCCCTTAACATCATGCTCAGGAGAGGTGCGTGCCCACAGAGGGGTGCAGGGATGGAATCCTTGTCTGGAGGTTTCAGCACCCCAGCCACAGCACATGGCAGGCTTTACGCAACAGACTTAGCGCTGGCTAATCCCGATCCCGTGGGATTAGCGCCTGCTCCCCCGTGGCATCCAAGGGGCAGGCTGGGAGCCCCTGAGACAGACAAAAACACACTCTTCTGCACTCAGCTGCTTCCTGCTGCTCGACACTACCCAGTCCCTTCGTGGCATTTCGCTCCTCAGACCCACAGCTGGATCCACAGCTCAGACAAAAGCACAGGATTTAGGGTTTGGGCTCCTGGGCTCTTGCTTCCAGCTCTCTGCATTATTCACTGGAGGTGTTATTTTGGAGGGTTAATTCCTGCCCTTCCTCTCCCATCCAGGTCTGTAGAAACTTCAGCATGCAAGGAAGGTGTGTAGCAGAAGAGGAAAAAGAAGGAAGGGAAGGTGTTTTGCTCTAGTACATCTATTAAAAACCCAATCTCTCCATCCCCTCTCAGGAAGTGTGAGGGCCCACAGAAGACGTGTTGTTTGATCACTGCTGGAAAAAGCTTTAAACAAAACATCAAGAAACTGCTTCTCTCATGCTGAAACCAAGCCCACCAAGTCAGACCCTGAAATGAGAAAGCTGCAGAGCCATAGACAGTGTGCTGCTCCCCAGTCTGCCCCAAATCATCCTGGACTCTGAAATAGGGTGACTCCTCAAAATACACCATCCAAAGTGTGTGAATACCTTAAATTAAAACTACTTGGATTTTAATTTCTTTTAATGCAAATACCTTTCTAATGCATTTACAGACTGGAAAGCAGCTGAGAAGAGCATTCTTGCCATGCATCAGCAGAGAAAAAAGGGTATATAAAATGGAATAGCAACAACAACATGATTAAAACCCAATGCAGTACCTGTAGCATAAAAAGTAAGTATTACCAGTCAGATCAGCCCTTTCTGGCTTGTTTGTAACAAGATTGTCTGTGAAGCCACGCTATAATTTACAGCAACAAAAGCCACAGCAGGAGGGGTGGTGGGTGGGTGGAGAATTAAAATTAAACATTATTAGTTTTTAGCATCACGAGTTGTCTAACTATGAGACAGCTCATCTGAACACATTCTCAGAGAGAAAACAGAAACTGGAGTTCAACACTTCAAATGCTGAGAGCCAGATGAAATCTCAGCAACTCAGCAGTGTCATCCCAGCCCTAAAGGGAATACAGCAAAGGAGGGAAAGATCAGAAAAGCCTCTTTGATTTATAAAAACAAACACTAATGTATACAACACATACTTCACCCCTACACCCACTAATTTTCACCAGGAAGAACTTCAGCCTCTTGACAATAGCTGGCTTCTTCCTCCCCAGCAAAGCCAAAGCTACATCTGAATACAGCAAATGAAAAAACCTCAAACACCTTCCTGTTACAATGCTCAGAAATTAGCTAGAACTGCACTCCTTTTCAAGTAGTTTGACTCATGAAAGGAAAATAAAAGCAAAGAAATAATTGCTGACATGCATCTTTTTCAAAGAAGCAGCTTGGTTTTTCTCTCTTTTGGCTTCGAAGTGTGTGCATCTTCTTATCCATGGAATTATTAACAATGACCTAGAACTTCCCATAATCCCCTTAAACTTCTTGCGAATTTAATAGAAAAGCCACGCAGGAAAAAAAAAAACAACAACAACAACAAAATTTCTAGCAGTTTATTAAGTTGAACTGACCATCTGGAGCCAGACAAGCCACACACCTAATGCAAGGCAAGCCGTCAGCAGCCAGATCTGGGGAGGTAAAATTCAAAAGTTCCTCTGAAAACGACCACGTGCAGGATGCCATCACCCCACAGCAGATTCTTCTCACCTCCCACACCCCACCCATTCTTTTCTGCCACTACTTAAGAGTCTGATCACAAAGCTAAGCATTACCAACATTAATCAAACCCTCCTCGAAAAGCATTGGCTTTCGGCCAAGTCATGACATAGATACACACGTGTTGTAATTCCTGATAATGCAGCCTATATTTAGATTCATATAAAATTACATTTACTGCACACTGGGGCTGGTTTTCCACTACAGTTGTAGAGAAATATGAAAATAATAAAAAACACCCCAACTACAGTCACTAATGCTGTATGTTTTATTTAGCTAGCAGTGGGTCTGCCACATTTTTCCCCTATGGCAGACAGAACACTAAGGCTGTGTTTTGCAAGGAAGTGACTTAAAATAATGTAAGAAGGGCCTGTCTAAGGCCACTCAAATTTTTGTACAGAGATCAACACAAAAATAAGAGTAACTGGACAAGCTTGGCTTTCCTGAAAATAAATATATGTAACGTGGTTTCAACTTGTCTCATGTCCTTCATTATACTTAATTGTAGTGTTTGAAACCAACAATAACACACCATCTCTGGTGACACTGCTCAGCTGTGACCCTGCTGGAAGTCACAAATTCAGCCTGAACAGGGTCATCTGTGTGAATTCCATGGCTGATCTCTAAGCAGAAGCTACACACAAACACCTACCAAGCCACTGCCCATTATCCTGTCATCATTACCTGCCCACGTATTTGAGACCAAATATTTATGTCCTACACTGCACAGAAGACAGGCTTACTTGAGAATATGAATTCTTACATTTTCAGTGGCTTATATTATTTTGCAACAAGTTAATCACCCCACTCCTTCCCCCTCTGGGTGCTCTATGGTACACATCAAAACAGCGACAGATTTTGGATTAAAGCCCTGGAGTTCCCCAGACGCCAATCTTTGCCTCACTTTTCGAGATCACCTACAATAATAAAAATATGCTTCAAAAATTTTGAAGTCAGCTTCCTTTCCACAGTTCCTCCTCACAGTGCATATGCACCCTGGAAAACCCTGGAACAGGTGTCACATCTTTGCCTGCACCAACACCACATGGTTCTGTGTCGTTGCTCAGGGTACCAGCTGCAGAGTGCCACACACTTGCACAGTAATTGAAGCCACAGATTGATGGGAAGCTGTTCCTGATATTTATTTTATTGCCTGATCTCAATGCAGAAATGTACTTCAGAATGCAGATGGGGAAGAAAGGACAACTGGAGATAAAAAGCAAGACAGTCGGGTAAATAATCTCTTTGATATTTAAAATTGAAGTTTAGTTCCTTTCCACAATTACATTTGCTATTAATGCTTGCACTCTACAAAACACCTGAAGATAATAAAGGAAGATTAAATCCTTTGCCAACATATTCAACAAAATACACAATTTCCTTCGAAGTTACTTTAATCACATTGTCTCCTCTTCCAGGAGAGCAGATGTCCCTCAGCACTGGAAAACTGCCACAGTGAAACCTCAGCCTGCCAAAGACAAATGTAAACAATGGGTTTCCTAAATGAACTAGTGTTAACACCAGCTTATGCTTCCTGAAGAACACAGCTTCCTCACACGACCAACCACAATGTGGACAAGTCCCGCCAGGGATTTTCGACCTGCCATACACCTCATAAAGTCCCCACCACAAAAATTCTTAGAAATAAATTTTCTTGTCTTGGAAACCATCCCCACCAATGGAAAACTGTGCTGAAACCTGACCCATCAGCAGAGCCACATAACACAACAGCCAGCCTGGCTGTCTGAACGGCCCTTGTTCAACACGACTTGGGGACACAGCTGTGCCAAACTTCACAATGTGCACCCTTGTTAAGTTAATTGCTCAAGCGACACACGAGACGTCTTCCCTCCACCATCCTGGCTCTGCAGTTCTCCCTGGTGTGCAGTTGTGGCAAATGATGAACCTATGACACATTTCCCCTCAAAAGCAGAAGCTTTATCCGGTCTGTAGGACGTGATGGAGCAATTGGGACCTGCTGCTGAAATGATGACATTATGATGTGCCCAAGGATCACATTTTTCAGTGCTTTGTAAGCCTTGTCTATTTAACCCTTTTCTCAAGACATATGAAATTTGCAGCAATCTGAACTCTCAGCCAAGGTAATGCTGCTCTGTCGTAGGAAGTGCACTCTATCTAAAAATATCAGGAGTTATTACCCTAAAATAATTTGTTGCTAATTGTATCATCACACATTTTGAGACTTTATGATCCAGCTATCTGCAGGCAAATACCTGCTTTCACCTCTCCTGTTCATGAGCAAGTCCAGCAGCTGGAAATCCATATGCACAGACATTTTTTTTCTGTGGAGCTACTGCTGGTGTCTTCCACAGCCCGTGATTACACAATTGCAGCAGTAACAATTAACTACACTATTTATTTAAAGGAAGGAGGTAGAGGGATATCTCTACAACATCTCTCACCAATGGCAAAGCTTAGAGTAAAGTCTTGCCTCATCAACACTGAGAAAATAAACCGGAAATAGTGTGAAATTGGTAAGGTCTCTCAATTCTTTCTCAAACTATGGAAGAAAGATCTCCCTCTTCTCCACCTCCCAAGAGCTGTCCAAGAGTTCTACACACCTAAACTCAAATTACCTGGTTTTTTTCTCCCCCGAGTCTTGAGATACAGAGATTTGTTTTCCCGTATCTCCATTCTGCCCATCACAAGCTTCCTGCTTACACAACTATGAGTATCATTTTCCCATCCCCTCCCCAGAACAGAAACAGGGAGGCTGGTGTTTTTTTATCCCACTTTTTTTTCCCCTCCTAGTTCTTTAAAGATTTGAAGTATCAAGGGAAACCTTCATATTTAGCTACAGCAGAACCCACTGCACGGCAGGCACTCTAGAAGAAGAGCACGCAACAAGTCTGCTATATATAGCAGTGTCAGCTATAGAAACAAATGCAGTTTTTCTTGAGGTTTTTAAAGCATGAACAGAGCAAGCTTCTGGTGCATCATGCCACAGAGATAGCATTGAAGTCAGCAAATCCAACAAATAGGTGACTAGATCTTTAGTTTTTATAAAGAAAGAATAAGAGAAGTCCTCCAGCACTTTGAGAGTGGCTAGAAGCTTGAGTTTGATGCACTGATTTGAAGAGTGGCTGAAAGATAACTGGAATAAAATGGATCGAGCAATTAAGAAGGATACCGTGATAACCAGAGAAAGCAGAGTTGCACAAGAATAACACCTGCAAAAATATTCAAACAGCACAAGAAGGCCAGCTAGACCATGAATAATATTGCCCACCTTCAGATAACTAAGTGGCAAATCATCTTTGCTCCCCCCACAGACCCAGAACACCTTGAGAACTATTTCTCCTCGCATTTATCTCCACTGGCTCTGCAGGGAACCAAAGTCATCACTAATTTGAGTGCTATGACATGGCTACCAGAATACCTGAACCACACATGCTAGGGAAGTATTTTTTTTTTCACTTTTTTTCCCCCAAGTGGCACTCTTAGATCCAAACTACCACATACTCACATTTAAACCAAACCCAGCACAGACATCACACTACAGTTCAGCTTTCAGAGAGGGCAAGGAAAATTCTCTTGAGAGCACACATTCTCACCTGACCTTGCAAACCTTTACAGTACTCCTATGCACACTTGTGCAGAGTGTTTTTAAGAGTATTTTTTGTCGGGTTATAATGTGACTTAACAGCTTCAAGAAGCCATGAGGGAGCGTGCTCCAGTTCAAGTGAAAAAACCCTTTGCTCCTTTTTAAGACTTTGCAAATAGAATTACAGATAAGCTTAGATATCCCCAAGATACCCATCTCAACAACACTCAAAGACAAGTAAGAAACTGCACACCCATCGTAAGGTCTGCCACCAAACAACTCCAAAGAGCCACAAACAAGTGGAACACAGGAGTCTGAAACAGCATTAAGTGATTGTTTTACTACACTACCCAGGAATTCTCGTCCAGATCTATCGCCTATATTCTCTGGGGTACAAAAATGACCAGTTTGAGACATGCACTGACTACCAGGCAGTGACACCACTTTCCAGAAAGGTCGTGACTGCAGCACAAGAGCAATCAATCCCCTGCCCCCACTAAAGCATCAGTTTTTTGCCACGTATCCCATCACAGGCAAACGAAAGACAGAATGTGAAGATGCCCCTGTCCACATTATTCATGCCTTGGTTCCAGCCACAAAAAGGGAATCCACTACAGACTGCACTTAGAGCCCAATCCCTCACGTGCAGTCTTGTGAGAAGGCGACAGAAGAGTGTGTCTTCCTCAACAAAATCACTAAGAGATGGAAATTCCTGGCTTGACCTTGGAGTCAAGTAATGTTGATGCCTGTCTGCAGCTACACCTGGCTCTCCCTATCACTGTCAAGGACCACTTTGATCTAAGACCTTCACAAGGCACCAAGAGGTAACCTCAAAACTCACTAATTAGAAGGTCACAGTTTTTAACTTTTTAAATAACAAAGAGGCCAAAAGATATCAGAGCTGTCTCCAGACGCACGAAAACATCAATATGCTGGTTACACATGAAATATCTTTTTCATCATGAAACACCTGGGCTGAGAGCGCATTTCAGAAAACAGGTTACACAGTAGCAGAGGAAGATTAACAACTCCGGAGGTTTCTTTCCCCCTCCAATATTGACACACCTTGTGATTCTAAGACTAATGCTCGAATGCCTAAAACTACAGCAAGTCACAGAAATCAAATCGAAGGAACCAAACAAACAATTGAATCACGTCGAATGTGTAAGAAGCAAAATCTAGTGTCACAAAATCAGTTCGCCGCAAGAGCGGGGAACTTGGCACTGTGCCGTATAGCCGTCAATCTGGAGGATGTGTGGACACAAATTCTACCTTTTGTAACATCTTAACAACCTGGTAGGCGCACAGAAATTACAGATCTCTTTGGTTTTAAGTACGCCCCACGTATTACCTAGTGAGTATTTTCACATTAATAAGTCACTGTGTTTCAGAAAAGTTCCATTTTTCATTCCGAAGCAGCTCGAGCCTTAAAGAAAGCCCCTGTCTGTGCAGGGAGCAGCGAATATTCATGGAATCATAGAATATTAAGGGCCTGGAATGGACTCTAAAGCCCATCTAGTCCCAAGTCCCCAGCCAGGCGCAGGGATGCCACTCACTCCATCAAGCCTGGCTTGGAACACTTCCAAGGATGGGGCACCCACAGCATCCCTGGGCAACCTGTGCCAGGGCCTCACCACTCTCACAGTCAAGAACTTCTTCCCAATATCTCATCTAAACCTGCCCTTCTTCAGTTTAAAGCCATTCCCACCTCGTCCTATCCCTCCATGCCCTTGCCAAAAACCTCTCTCCAGCCTCCTTTAGTTACAGGAAGGTGCTCTAAGGTCTCCCTTATCGCGGGTGGTAACCAGAGCACTTCACCTCATCTTTTAAGAGCCAACCCTCCCTGCGGAACCTGTTCTAGCGCCTCACCACCGGCACAGCAAGGATCTTCTTCTGCCTAACACCTAACCCACCGAACCAAAACTTCCCGCTGTTGTCTGGAGCCATCCTGACGGGCACCCGAGCGCCGGATCGGCCGCGGGGATGCTGCGGGGACCGGGGCGCTCGCAGCCGGCAGGGGCGGCGCTCGGGGCCGGCGCTTCCCGCCGGGGCGGAGCGGCGGCAGCGCTGCCCGTGCCTCCCTCATTCATTCCCTCATTCATTCCC
>VZRS01007959.1:0-14464 GCA_013398055.1 Ifrita kowaldi | reverse complement strand
CGCCACGGAGGCCACGCCCCCCAGGGCCACGCCCACTCCCCGCGCGCGTTCCCGCCCCTCATTCCCGCCCCCCGTTCCCGCCCACGGCCCCGGACAAAGGGAGCCGGACCCCGCGGCCCCTCCCGCCGCCGCTCCCCGGGGCCCCACACCGCCCCTCGCCTGGCCCAGCCGCCCCCGGGGGGATGCACTCGTTGGGCGGTGCGGCTGTAAATTACAGAGCCACGGAATAAATCAGGCTGGGACGATCGAGCCCAGCCTGTGACCGGACACTACCCTGTCAACAAGACCGTGGCACTCAGCGCCGCGTTCAGGCTTTCCTGAAGCACCTCCTGGGATGGTAACTCCAGCACGTCGCTGGGCAGCCCGTTCCAGTGCCTGGCCACCCCTTCTACGAAGAAATTCCTCCTGATGTCCAACCTAGCACTCCCTCGGCTCAGCCTGGGGCCGTTTCCTCTTGCCCTTGTTCCCTGGGAGCAGAACCCGACCTCCCCCCCTCCGCGGCTGCCCCCTCCTGTCAGGGAGTTGTGCAGAGCCACAAGGTTCCCCCTGAGCCTCCTTTTCTCCAGGCTGAGCCCCTTTCCCAGCTCCCTCAGCCGCTCCTGGGGCTCCAGACCTTTCCCCAGCTCCGTTCCCTTCTCTGGACACGCTCCAGCCCCTCAATTCCTTGTGAGGGGCCCAGAACTGGACACAGCACTCGAGGTGTGGCCTCAGCAGTGCCCAGCACAGGGACGGTCACTGCCCTGCTCCTGCTGCCACACCATGGCTGGGACAGACCAGGGGCCATCGGCCTTCCTGGCCACCCTGGGCTTGTGTTCAGGTGCAGCTATAAACCCCCCATAAATAAGGGATTTTGCTGTGCCAGGTGTTTCCTATCCCGAATTTACTTCTCCCTCACCCACAGGTTGCTCGCTGTGGTTTAAAAACAACATTGACTTCTGGTGCTGCCTGAGCACCCAGTCTGGGGCTGCTTTGAAGGAGTGTGAGATACAGGGTGACCAGCAACAGGATGAGAGGACAGCCTTAAGCTGCATCAGGGGAAGTTCAGGTGGTTCAGGTCGAGCATCAGAAGGAGTTTATTCACAGAAAGGTTGATCAGACATTGGAATGGGCTGCCCAGGGAGGTGGTGGAGTCACTATCCCTGGAGGTGTGTAAGGAAAGAATGGATGTGGCACTCAGTGCCATGGTCTGGGTGACAAGGTGGTGTTCGGTCACTTGGCTGGACTTGATGTCCTCAGAGCTCGTTTTCAACCTAACTGCTTCCACGATTCTGTGAGTTTGCTCATCTCAGTACTCAGAGTACAGTTCCTCAGGTTGAGTCAGCCGAGCTTTGTGGTTTGCATTTTCATATTGCTTGGCTGATTGTCAGTCTGGTTCCTGAAAGTTTGCTGCCAGTGAGAGGCACTCACTTTCAGGTTGAATATTGATTCTTCAGAAAAAGTAGGAATCGTTTTGCAGATTTCCACTGCTAGGTCACAGCCCCTCCAAGGGAAAAAAAAATATTCCAATCACAGGGGTGTCTATAACTAAAGTAATTTAGTCATAGTGGGGAGCTCCTGCTTTTCCCATGTGGTGCCTTTGCTGACACAAACCATTATCTCTTTCTTTTTCCCTTTCCTGCCAGTTACTAGGATTTGCTCCTTTTCCACTGGAAAAATAGAAAAGCTGGGTAACAAGAGTGATAGCAGCTGGGAAAAAAAATTCTACAGCACCTGCTGGAACATAAAATTGTCAGTGCAGTAGGATTATAACCCAGGGTAGTTTTACACTGCAGCTGGCACTGGTGTGAAAGGATCTGTGTTCACAGGCAGTACAAGAGACAAAGTTTGGGAGGTTTTATTGTTGGACGGACTGAGCCCTCTGCAGGTGTTTAGTGCTGGCTTTGATTCTGTCTGCTTCCAGAATTTAGTGTGGTGCTTCGTTGTAAATCATGGAGTTTTCATTTCGTTATAAAAATGTGTGTTATTATCCCTTCCCCACCCCCTGGTGTTTGTCTTGCAGTTGACGTGTGCCTGAAGCAAAGCACTTTTCTCTCCCAACAGAGGTATGGGTGTGATGTGTTCCATTTCACCTCCCAAATCAAAATAACGTATTTAAAATCGAAACTGTTTGTAAGGAGGCCTTCCTTTCCCCCTCAGAAGACTCAAGATTTAACTTTTTGTTGTTGAAACCACCGCATTTTAGCTTCCCAGTCTACCACATGAGATTAAACTAAATGGTGCTTATTTAGCAGACAAGGTTGTCTCATACTATAAAAATTAAATGGAAATGAATATTGTAGTAGAAGCAGCTGGCCAGATCAGTCTGCTTATTGTAATCACCCAGTGAAAAAACTGAATGTTGATCTTGCCAATTCCATGCTTATTTTTTTTACCAGTCCGTGTTCTCAGGTTGCTGCTTACACCTAATTAGAAAAAGTAAATATTGTTGTAGCATTTTCCATACATATAAAAAATGATAATAGTTGAAGCTATTAATATCTCATTGTTGAAAAATACAAACTTCTGTTGGTTTCAACAGCAAGACTAGCTTCCATAAAGAAACAAGTAATCATTGCTGCTGCCAGATTTCCCTGCCATTTTCTTGTGTCTGAGATTTCTTTCTGCTGCTTGTGTGATTGAATTCTTCCTGTTGGATTAGGCTGAAAAAGGAAGTGAGTAAAGGATGGGTCTTCAAACCGTGCCTGGGCTGATGTCAGGCTTATGAAACTGAATATCAACATTGTTCCTCTTTACTCAGGGCAGCTCTGGCCGGATGCAGGGCACGGATGGGACGAAGCTCCTGTGTCCAGAAGAGCCTGAGACTGCCAGGGCTAAACCCACCAGAGATCCAGTGCTCAGAGAGTCACAGAGACTGAGAGCCAGGAGTGTTTTCTCTCCCTCCGAAACTCCACCAAAAAAAAAAAAACAAAAAAAAACCGACAAACCAAAAAAACAAACAAAAACCACAAATGTGGTGTTTTCCCGTGTGACTCAGCCCTGACTCTGACACACCTCTGAAATACATCACAAGTACTTTCCACATGGCTTCAAAATGCCACTGCAGCTACAATTTATTAATTTCAATTTACTGATTTTACAGTCAGCATAAATTGAATATATGGGGCATGTACACAACTTACAGACCCAACAGACTACACCTCTTGGACTCAAGCTCTTCTGAATGTGGAGGGTATTTCAGTAACTGAGACATTTTGAAACAAAAGCCTTCCAACTTGCACCACTTAATGGCAAATATTTTCTCCGTACACTGATTTAAGTAACATTCTAGAATCCGGAAAAGTTTGTGGGAAATTTGCATAGATCCTGTAATTCTTAGTAAAATGAGCCATTTTTTCTGTTGCCAACTTTGTACTGCTAAAACAGATTTTATATATGCACATAATAATTTGTATTTATACCATATTTACTTTTGAAGTGGATGAGAATCACTGTGAATAACATTCTGCATATGTGTACATACTCTGAGGGTTACCTCAGTGATTCGGATATTGTTCTCCTAAAGAAAATATGGACAAATATTTATGACCAATGTATTTATGAGAAAATACTGTCTGTTTCCACCTGGGGAATGTCTGCTGAAGAAGAGTCAAAAAGAATATGTGCTTCAGTCTGTGCTTTTAACAAACAAAATAAAACCACAACAAAATGAATAGAAATGTTTTCCTGTAACAGCCATGCCAGGAGGAGAGAGCACAGGGGTGTCTGCAGCTGTTTAGAGAGAGAGCAAAATCTGGAGGCTCCTCACATGAGCACGTGGGGTAATAGTAATACTCCTCCCTGGTTTTTGGCATCAGTGATGTGAAAATGATAACTGTGAGTGCTGCACGGCCCATGTGCTAATTGTAATTGCTGCTCTGTATAGCAATAACTCAAGTATGACTACACTGCGCTCTGTAGGTTCCCTCATGCAGAACTTGAAGTCTTTCCTAAAAAAACATACTTGAAAAATATTAATTTAGCACTGTGTCTTACCAGGATTCAAACAGAGCTATCAATGTTGTTTGAGACAAATGAGTACATGAAATGAAAATGAACAAATGAAATAAAAAAAAATAATCTGCGATTTTTTTAAACTGCTGTTTCAGGTAGAATGGAAAGTCTGTTTCTCATTTCTGCTGAATCTTTCACACTGAAAACTTTCTTAGAAAACTGTGTTTAGTGTTCTGCAGGATCTCTTTCTCCAGGAGAAGCCAAAATAGGATGAATAAACACATTTGGGACGTGGACACACACAGCATGTGCCTGTGACAGGCTGGAAGATCGAGGAGTGCAGGGGCAGGGGAAGCAGAGCAGGAAGAACAGAAGCAGAGAGAACAATCCCAAGAACTGCACTGCACTGGTCTTTGACACCTAAATCACCATCTAAACCACCAGTCTCCACCTTGCCTTGCTTAGGCAGACCCTGAGCCACGCAGGGATATGTGTTTGAAGGGATAAACACATAGGGCGGGTGTTTGGTTTTGGCTGAGAACAGCCCAGGGAATTGTCTACCCGCGCTTGCAGAGCTACCCACAGGGGAGAAACAGTGATGTGGCTGTTAGCTGTGGTTGAAATCACTGCCCACAGTGATTGCAAAACACCAAGAGAGCGAGAGAAGCTGTGGAAGGTAAAGGAGAAGGAGGAACTCATAATTTCACAGTTCCACATGAAGGTCAGGTTAGGCTCACTTTAAAGCAGACCGTGCAAAACTGGAAAAGTTGCATTTCTGGAGAACAGGCTATGAACCGAACTATAAATACAGGATCTTCTGGCTAAAGGACCCAGCTGTTAGCACAGATGGCTTATGCTTATACAGAAGTACTGGTTTTGGGTAAAAAATGTTTTGCCAGGAAATTACAGAGGTATTAACCCTTACCAGTACATGACAGTGCTTTGCCGTGGCTGGTCCTGTGACAGGACAACTTTGATTTACTTTGTAAGTGCATGGTTAGAGAATACATCAATTATTGCCAACTTCTCAGACTTTAAAGGCTACCTATATGAATTTTTCAGATTAATCACTACTCAAACTCTTAGTTAACAGGTCCTTGTCCCTTTAGAGGCAGGGGAGAAAAGCAAACCTGCTGTGTGAGTCACTGCAAAATTAAACATCTTAAAGAAAATTAAACACTTGCCCTAAATCTGATCTGGCATGGGACAGGTAACAGCAGGCACAGTGAGTTTCCCAGATTCTCTGAGTTAAGGTGAGTGCTTGTGTAGCTGTTGTGCTCCATGTCTCGGAACAAGCACAGAACTGCAGAAAACCAGGTTTTTACAGGCTGTTTATCTCTCACATATGCTGCTCTCTTGCCAGTCAAAATTCCTCTCTTCTGGTTTTATAGAGATCTGGAGATTTTGGGGCTCTGGAGGGTTTTAACTTCCAGAGCTGCTCCTCTAGAAAATAATTTCATGCTTTTTTCTGGGGTGAAAGTGTCTCACTTCCACTCACCCACATCTGGAAGATTGCCATTGTCAACTATTGAATAATCATTCAGCACAACTATTTTTGTTGTGTTTGTACCCCGAAAACCAGCAGTTGGGGTGGAAAGCCAACCTTCTCCAGCAGATCTTGGAGAGGGGATGGCTATGGGGTGGGCCCAGAGGGTTTAGGGAAACCCCAAATTTTACACACACACCTCCCCCCACCCCGCTGCCTGCAAGGGACCACTGGACGTGGGGCTGCCCCTCTCCTCCCTCTGCTGCGGTGTTGTCTGTGTGACCCCCACGGAGAGACTCCCAATGCTAAAGGGGCAGGGCTGTCCCTGGAGGGCGTGTTCCTGCTGTCCCTGACACTCTGGTGTTCCAGCACAGCTCCAGTCCTGCCCGCCAGTGAGCCCTGGGTCTCTGAAGGGCCAGCGCCCTGTGCCCATGAGCCCAGCCTGTCTCCCTCCCAAGCCCAGGTGCACCTGAAACCACCTTAAGGCAGCAGAGAGGGATGGGAAGGGCAGCTGAGGACAAGGCTGCACTCCAGTGACAGCACCACCCTCACCTGTGGCCCCTCCAGGTCCCATAAATTCCAAACGGAAGCCAAGAAAACTTGGAGCGCACCAACGCAGTGTCAGCTGTGGAAAAGCCTGGTTGCGCTGCCTGTCATGCTGGCTCATGAGTACCCCGGGAAACTGGCCCACAGCATGTTGACCTTTGTGGCACCACATCAGAGGTGGCCCCAACAGCCTCAAGGGCTTGTTCCCTGTGGGCAGAGGGATCCTAAGACTCTCTGGCTGCCAGACCTGAGCAATGCTGCAGGACATCCCCTTGCAGGGACACCCTCGGACTGTGGGAGTGGATGTTCTCCATGCCCCAGACTCTGGAGAAGGTTTTGAAGGAGCTGTACATCCAGCTCTGGCACTGGCACAAAGGGCTCTTCCACACTAAGGAGGAGGACACCTGCCTCATCATCTTGGCTGTGAGTCACCCTTGTTCCTGTCCTCAACAACACAACCCCCAAGGGCTCTTCAGGCCCCTCTGCCCTCCTTGCACCGAGCAGGAGGGAGGCCTCTGGACAACGGGGGGACGGGGGGAGGTCTGGCAGGAGGGACTGGCAGCTGCGGGGCTCTGTGACATGCCCATGCCCTTGTGCTCTGTCCAGCTGTAGCGGGTTGAATTTGGAAACCAGGCAGAAACACCAATTTAGTGCAGTGGTTTCAATTCATAGTTTCTTTTGTGTGAGACAAAAATTAGGAGAAAACAAAGCAGGCACAAAACTTACAGAATATAAAGAGGTTTATTAACAGACGTACAAGGAAAAGAGACAAAATTAAANCTGCTGGCTTCATGGTGTTTTCTTTCATTTGGGGTGACGTGTGCTGGCTGCAGGCTCCGCCGGCTCCCAGGAAGCCGCGTCGGACGGCTTTAGAGTTCCTCCTTAAAATTCCCCCTCTCAGCAACCCAGTCCGTGCTGCGGCGCTGGGAGCGGAGGGGGCAGGAGGGACAGGAGGGTGCCCGGCCCAGCCCGGCCCGACTCAGCGGGCCCTGGGCTCTTAGGCCACCCCTCTGTCTCTTTTAGGTTCCCCCTCCCAGCAACCCAGTCCGTGCTGCGGCGCTGGGAGTGGGGGGGCAGGAGGGACAGGAGGGTGCCCGGCCCGGCCCGGCCCGGCCCGACTCAGCGGGCCGCGGGCCCTGGGCTCTGGGCCACCCCTCCGTCCCATCCCAACACCCAGCTGAAAAGAAAGGAAGAAGACTCTCTCCAAAATCCCGCCTTCCCACGCAGTTTAAATATGTGACTTTGAGAAAAACGCAATTGGCTCAACAGGTTGTCTGTCCATTCAGGTCAACCCACTACACCAGCTGGCAAAGGACAGGAGCAGGGCTGAGCAGAGCCTCAAGTACCTGCAGGACCCTCATGCCCCCATGTGAGAGGCGGCCCTCAGATTCATTGGTGAGACCCATTCCCTGGGGTTCCTCTTTGGGCAGCCTGGCTCCCGTCCCCACCAAGCCCTGCGGATGCCCCAGGCAGGGCCTTCCCCTTGTTATAAACAGAAGTAGGGAATTGGCTTTTGTATGTTAACGAGTTTATTAATTTTGCATGAGTGAGGTAGTGGGTTAACGAGTCATTGTATCGAGAGTAATGTGTTATGTGAAGTAATTAGTTGTATAAGTTGACAAATGTCTGTAAAATTTGTATTTATGGTGGAAAACTGGTCATAGAAGTTTCTGGGCATGAGGCGAAGGAGGGGCGTGAGCGGTAACCACATTAACATAAGGGGAGAAGACAGAAGACCCCACTGGAGAATCGCACCCCGATGAAGAAGATCCCTAGACAAGAACCAGCCAATCTGAATACCGTACGGAGGCGGGGTCACGGGAAGAGCTATGCTTATCTCCAGAGTATAAAAAGGATCTCCCTGGCATAAGGGGTGTGCCTCT
This sequence comes from Ifrita kowaldi, assembly GCA_013398055.1. Lineage (NCBI taxonomy): Eukaryota > Metazoa > Chordata > Aves > Passeriformes > Cinclosomatidae > Ifrita > Ifrita kowaldi. The sequence goes on along the minus strand of VZRS01007959.1, from coordinate 6,619 downwards.
GGCCGTGTTTGATTCTTGGCTAAGCACCCTGCGCTGCTTCCTTTGTTTTGTAGCTCAGCAGTTCGCCAGCTATGGTTTCTTGTTGTCTATAGCTTATACTTGTTAATAAAAATTCAATTAAATTTAATTGGCTAGAGAGCTTATTACACCCTGCCCCTCCTGCCCTCACAGCTGGGATTGGCGGCCACCTCGTCCTGTGCCATGCCCGGGCTGCTGGTGTTTGCTGGGGTCAGCCCCACTGAGGGGCGAGGGCAGGGCTGGGGCAGCGTTGGAGGGGACCCAGAAGCATTGTCAGAGTCCAGCTCTTAAGTGAATGGCCCACACAGGGGTTGAAGCCACAACCTTGATATTATCAGCATCAGGAGACCCACCAGCAGTGTCAGGAGTGGCAAAAAGGACGACCTCCAGGCTTTCCGAAGTCTTTCTCGGAGAGGAGATCCAACCCCATCCCCAGGGCTGATCAGCAGTTTACGTCTAAAGGATCACACAGGTGTCATTGAGCCTCACAGGATTCAGGCTGGCAAAACAACTCTATTTATAGAGATAAGACAAATTATTTGTTTTGCAGCCCAAAAAGCCAAACATGCCTTGGGCTGATCCCCCAGAGTGGGCAGCAGGGGCGTGGGGAATTCTGCCCCTCTCCCCTGCTCAGGTGAGACCCCACCTACAGAGCTGCTTTCAGCACAGGCAGGATGTGGACCTGCTGGAATGAGTTGGGCTGGGGTAGGGTGCTCTTTGAGACCTTCAGTGAAAACATGAAAATCGTAGAATGTGGACATTCTGTCTGCTCCTACAGGAGTTGCTGTGGGTGACAGTGCAAATATGATTAACATGCAGCAGATTTCTGGTCCAGACATGCCCTTATATTTAGTTTTATACCAACAGCCTCTTTTATGTGGCTGCAAAGATAAGGAGTGTCGGAGTTTGTTCTAAGGGTGTTGCAGGCATTGGAAACACCAGTTTTCATACTTTGAGGACACAGGGGCATACAAAAGCCTTATGGTTTTGTTAAATGAGTCAGCAAAGTACTAATTACAGTTTTAAAGTTTGGCATCTTGGCTGTATTCTTTAAAAGCCACATTCATGAAGAAGCCTTGTGAAAATTGTACTGTTTCAGAGTTAGGAACTCTGATTGCCCCAACATGTCAAGGGATTTCTGATACAGAGCAGTGACATAAGCAAAGCCTTGTAAGCCACAAAGCAATTTCAATGCAATTAAGGCGAGTCTTCCTCCTAAGCCCAGAAGAAAACTTCATTTCTTAGCTGTGTAATACTGCCTTACAGTATCTCCCCAGTGGAAATTCAGTATGTGTTTTTTACAAGTTTTCTGAAGATTCAGAATAAAGGAGACTTGCTCAGGCTCCTGAAGTTGATAGTTTTAATTTTCACCTCTTCCATTTTTAAGTGGTGTTTTTGCTGTATCTGTCAAACTGTCCTCGATCTTGCTTGGCAGAGGAAAAAAATTGCAATTTCTAAACTGTCACAGCCATGTCTTTTCACAGCCCAGCTATCTGTGGCCCTAAGTGAGGTGGGACTATGGATCCCCAGAAAACTATACAAGCACTCAAGTAGCCATTTTAGAAAAAAAGATCTTTGAGAACAAATGTAAAGATTTGTCAAAACTTGATAAGGAAGTTTCAATGTGTTTTTGGTAATAAGTTTCTAGTTCTAGGCTTTGAATACAAAATGAATACAAAATTCTAACCACAAGTGTAGGGGAATTTTAGTCCTGCAAGCTTAAGAGGATTTAATTGTTTTATTATTTTTTGTTTTATTTTTTATTACTTTTTAACTGTGGCTGTATTTAATTTTGGCATGCTGCGTCTTACTTCTTGCAGAGAAATGCACACTACTCGCAGGTTGTTACCTTTTAAATTACCAGTAACATCATTATAAACATTTCTCAGTGCACAGGTACGTGCAGGACAAATTATTCAGAAAGAAGGATCTATACCAGGGTGCAGAGCTTTATTGTACAGACCCTGAGTACTTCAGCAAAACTGATCTCACCCTATAATTGTCATTAATAACTGCCTTTCACAGAATAAATTTGCTCATAGAAGAACTTCACTTCTTGAAGTTTCCCTGCATCTGTTACAAATGGTGCAAGAGCATCCTGGAGTTAACTACAGAAAATTAAAAGTTGCTTCTTTCCACTTGGCGTCAGTGACTAAAATCGTGTTTTGTGTTTGCCTCTAGTATTCAGCTGCCAAGTTCTCTGAAAAGTCAGCTCAGTGCCCCAGCATAAATTAAGGAATTAAGGTGAGATAAACCAAGGTCCAACAATACAAAATCTGATCTTTCAGGCTGGGGATCACAGTTCCTGCCGTGGGGATGGGAGGGGAAAACTCTACCAGTCCCCTCAGCTGCTAAGTTAACAAAGCACTGACTAAAGATAAGATTATTTGTTCTGTAACAAGAATCCTTTTGTTTCTCTTAATTTTGTTTCCTTTTTTTTACCTGCAACTCTTTTCAGTGAGCCCTGTATGTATACTCGTAGATTCATGCACCTGTATTTCATTTCATTTTATTTTTCTGTCAGCCAAGGCTCCAAATGTAAGACTTTCCGTGATCTGTGAGTGTCTCATTGCAAGTTTTGACCTTAGCTGTCACCAAAGTGATACCATTTGCACTAATTTTTCCAAATCAGCTTCATTTTTTCACTGAGTACCCTGAGTGCACATATGCTTCTTGGTCACTGCAGTGCTTCTTGCTTAAATGGCTAGAAACTACATTTAAAATCTCATTACCTTTGGAAATTTCCTTAAGGAGGATGAGGAGAGAATTAGGATTGTTAAGTCACACCTTCGTAAGTTTCAGGTCTTCTGTTCATTTTCTACAGGGCCATATTCTTTTACTTGCGTCATTGTAAAACTGTTTTACAATAATACATAAAATTATTTTACACTGATAATTGGCTGCCTTGCACATGAAGAATTTTTGGAATCCTAAAGCTTAGTTCCTCATGGTTTAAGAGATTTAGGTATTAATTCCAAATGGCATCTCACAAAGGGCCAAATTCCATCCAGGGATAAATGACTGCTCATCCATGCCAACTTTAATGTGATCTGCTCTGCTCAGCAGAGGACAGGATTTCACAGAAGGCTCTTATTTGACTCCGTACCCATTTGCAAAAGTGAATTCTTCGTGCTTCTCTTGGGCACTATTGAAATGGCAAACAATGTTAAATGCTGCTAAGGGTACCAAAAAGAACTTGAGCTAATATTGTTACTGATAAAAAAACTCATTTTGGAATTAGCAGAGAGAAATCTTATCTCACGAATGAAAGGTGTTCTGCCTTGTAGTAGCATGTGGGTGGGAAAAACAACTTCTGATAGCAAAGTTTTTTAAAGTACAATGCACTTCCTATATGTTCTTATAAAGAAAGTAGTGTAATGCAAATAGGGTAACAGCTAAGATATTGATATGCTGGCCACAAAAGAAAACTCTTGTGCTTTGTAGATCTCTGACAATCGCCTCATCATCTTCCAAACTTGAAGGCTCAAACACTACTCTGCTGGTTCCAAAAGTCTGAGTAATTATTCAATCTGAATAATTATTTCAGGCCTCGTGCCAAAAGTTGCTCGAACATCTTGGAGAGATGACTTAGTTCTGAAAATATGCGTGCGGATAGGCAGTTGTGGACCTTCCAGATAACCTCTGCAGAGTTCTGGGCTAGAGACCTAAAGCAGAAAAATGTGTTGCTTTCTTCCCTGCCTTTCCTTTCAGGATGTGGCTGATTTTTGTTGCCTGTGTTTTCCCCTAAATATGCCCTGGCAAAATACCACTTCCCCTTGTGTGTACCAGTATGGAAGGATATTATGCTGGAGAAATACGGTGTGTAGAAACAACAAAGAAAGAATAAGTAATTTATTTTTTATTCAGCCTGCGTGATAAAATTCATGCTTCACTTTGAATCAACTGCCACGTCCAAGGAGAAAAGGACTATCCTACTCACAGATACCTGAAAAATCTAAAGAATAGTTACCTTTATTCGTCAATTGATTTATTTACTATAAATCTTTCAACTTGCAAGTAGTGTTTGCATTTTTTAGGACAGAAAATTCATTATTCCTTCCTCCCTGCCCTGGTAATTTTTGCGTAATTACCTGACTAAACATTAAAGGGGAAAAATTACAGCTCTACAGACAAACATCATAAAACTGCCTTCAAAGAAGTGGCTTGGAGACACAAAGCAATGCTAACGTGTTATCTTTTTTGTTATCATAATTCTTAAAAGTAAATACTGTGATAAGCACATTCAAGCAGCACAAACAACCCCACAGCCAGCTCCTTTTGAGAAAAAGCTATTTTCATGCCTGTCGTTCTCTAGGAAATGCTTGGGCAGGAGCGACACTCAGAGGAAGGCAGAGATGACAACACTTTGTCAGCATTTTTTAAAATTAGTTTTGCATCTCAATAAATAAATAAATAAATAAAAATAAAATTAATTTTCCTGTCCATGCTGAGGCAAGGATATGGTGGGTACCTCTGTTTGGATTTCAGTGAGCCCCCAGCATCACTTTAGGTGATGGGGCTTGCTGAGTCTGGCTCCAGGTCCTGCTGATAGCACCTCCTTAACTTCTCAGACATCAGACTGCTATTTCCTCCATTTACCCTTCCTCTGGGGGAGCTTGTCCTCCCAGCACACGCCACATCCAGATTTTCTCCCGGCTGCCTCACATTCCTGATTCACAGACATTATCCAGCGCCTGCAGAGGATTTCCTTCAGGGATGCAACTGCTCAGTTTGGTCTCACTGCCACGTCTTCAGCTTGAAACACCAGTCACTGAACCTAACTCTTCCCTATGTATCTTTCAGTTTAACAAAAAGCAGCCAATTTCTCTCAAGTCTCCTGAATGACCTCTGAAAAATTTTAAACAGTCTTAGCACGTAGACCCTTAATGTTTTTACTTTTTTCCAGTGACTGGGAGGAAACTCCCAGGTGAGGCCGAGTTCCACCTCCTGGAAGGTCTAACTCTCTCTCTCTCCAAAATACTTTACAATAAACTGGGTAGAAACCATTGCTCTGATAGCTTTGGAACATTTGGGATAGCCCAGGGGTCTGCATGCTGCTGGTGAGGTCTGATCCCCCTTAGAGACAGCTGGGGCAAACGCTCTGCTGTGCTTGTGTGAGGAAGAGGAATTACGGACAATCACAGTGCTAAACAGCAATATTTTGGAGGGAGTTCTGGGCATGCAGAAATTGCCATGCAAGGAGTAGGGAAACTACAGGAGACATTTTCTCACATTTTTGTTTCCTTTGCCCAGATTGGTGGACGGAGGAAGGTACTGGAAGAGAGAAGTGTTCTGGAAGTTGGCTTTAATTTCTTGGTATTCCTTTTGCTTTTAATGCTGTTAGTAAGAAATTTTCTTTATATTGCAACTGTTCAAGTGTGGACCTGTTTTGCCTTAAAGTTTTTTCCATTTTCCTCATAAAATCTTTATTTCACCTTACGAAAATGAAGTTTTAATTTCCCCTTCTCTGCTCAATTATAGCAGAGGCAAGTAAATAAATAATTTTTTCGTAGAGCTTGGCGCCTAACCAGCGTAAACCATGACAATCCTAAAGCCCTCTCTCCCTCCCCTGAATAGTGGTGAAATATCTCAAGTGAAATTTCTCCTCCCATCAAGGATCAGTCACTGAGTTAAGTTTCAGTGGAAATGCTTTTCTCTGTTTTCTACCCAGTGCAAATCAAAGACTTGTAGGGAAATGAAAGCTGTAGCCCAGCCTTGTTTCCTGCAGCACAACCAACTCTGGACTGCAGGCTGTAGATAATTTTTAGGCTTTTGAAAGAGGCTCATTAAATCCTGCTGTGTGGTGTTCTGAATTTAGAGGCTAAAAATTTTACATATTGAGCTGTTAACATCTGCCTACTTCACCTTGAAGTACCAAGGCACTTGTACCTACTTCCAGTTATTTTCTGGAATTTCTGAACCACTGTGAAAGTGTGCCAGTTTGAAAATTGCAAGTAATTACATCTTCAGAGAAGAAAATTCTGCTTTTCCCACTTAAACTCATTTCCCCATAAAAATAAAATAATCTTAATTATTTTATTACTTTATTACTCATATCAAGTAGTTTCACAGAGGTGGTTTAGCAGCATTATCAGTTCCTGTTCACTGGTGGAAGAGTTAAATTCCCCTACATAAAACTGGCAGCTCTTAAAAGCTCCAGAGAGGCCAAAGGAGCATTGTGGGGTTTTCTGTGTGCAGTGCTGGGCAGAGTTTTAGCAGCATATTGAGGTGCTTGAATGCATCCAGAGTCTCATGTCCCATGAAGAGCATCTGAGGACTTTGGGTTTGTCCAGTTTGGAGGGATGACCTCGTGGTTCTCTACAGCTTCCTGAGGAGGGGATGTGGGGAGGGAGTTACTGGGATCCAGTGACAGGATGGGTGGGAATGGTTCAAAGCTGCTTCGGAAGAGGTTCAGGAACAGGGTTTCCACAGAGGTGATGGATACCCCATGCCTGACACCCTGCCTTAAAAAGAATTATGTGGACAATGGCCTTAATAAAAGGTTCTAACTTTTGGTCAGCTCTGAAATGGTCAGGCAGTTGAACTAGATGATTTTCATAGGTCCCTTCCAACAGGAACTTCTCTCTTCTCTTCTCTCTTC